>CM076975.1:27830370-28197457 GCA_039105355.1 Benthosema pterotum | reverse complement strand
TGACATTTTTCGAAAAATGTCGAAATTTTGAAAAAAACGCAAAGGCTATAGCCTTACCGTTTTTCATGATTTTGAGGATTTTCGAAAAAAAAAACAATAAAAACTGGCAAAAAAGCAAGGCTATAGCCTTACGGTCTTGGTCAGCATGCGTTTTTTCATCGTTTTGAGCATTTTTGAGCATTTCGAAAAATGTCGAAATTTTGAAAAAACGCAAAGGCTATAGCCTTACCGTTTTTCATGATTTGAGGATTTTCGAAAAATGACAAAAACTGGCAAAAAAGCAAGGCTATAGCCTTACGGTCTTGGTCAGCATGCTTTTTTTCATCGTTTTGAGCATTTTTGAGCATTTTCGAAAAATGTCGAAATTTTGAAAAAACGCAAAGGCTATAGCCTTACCGTTTTTCATGATTTTGAGGATTTTCGAAAAATGACAGAAACTGGCAAAAAAAAGCAAGGCTATAGCCTTACGGTCTTGGTCAGCATGCGTTTTTTTCATCGTTTTGAGCATTTTTGAGCATTTTCGAAAAATGTCGAAATCTTGAAAAAACGCAAAGGCTATAGCCTTACCGTTTTTCATGATTTTGAGGATTTTCGAAAAATGACAAAAACTGGCAAAAAAGCAAGGCTATAGCCTTACGGTCTTGGTCAGCATGCTTTTTTTTCATCGTTTTGAGCATTTTTGAGCATTTTCGAAAAATGTCGAAATTTTGAAAAAACGCAAAGGCTATAGCCTTACCGTTTTTCATGATTTTGAGGATTTTCGAAAAATGACAAAAACTGGCAAAAAAGCAAGGCTATAGCCTTACGGTCTTGGTCAGCATGCTTTTTTTCATCGTTTTGAGCTTTTTGAGCATTTTCGAAAAATGTCGAAATTTGAAAAAACGCAAAGGCTATAGCCTTACCGTTTTTTCATGATTTTGAGGATTTTCGAAAAATGACAAAAACTGGCAAAAAAGCAAGGCTATAGCCTTACGGTCTTGGTCAGCATGCTTTTTTTCATTGTTTTGAGCATTTTTGAGCATTTTCGAAAAATGTCGAAATTTTGAAAAAACGCAAAGGCTATAGCCTTACCGTTTTTCATGATTTTGAGGATTTTCGAAAAATGACAAAAAATGGAAAAAAAGCAAGGCTATAGCCTTACGGTCTTGGTCAGCATGCTTTTTTTCATTGTTTTGAGCATTTTTGAGCATTTTCGAAAAATGTCGAAATTTTGAAAAAACGTAAAGGCTATAGCCTTACCGTTTTTCATGATTTTGAGGATTTTCGAAAAATGACAGAAACTGGCAAAAAAGCAAGGCTATAGCCTTACGGTCTTGGTCAGCATGCTTTTTTTCATCGTTTTGAGCATTTTTGAGCATTTTCGAAAAATGTCGAAATTTTGAAAAAACGCAAAGGCTATAGCCTTACCGTTTTTCATGATTTTGAGGATTTTCGAAAAATGACAAAAACTGGCAAAAAAAGCAAGGCTATAGCCTTACGGTCTTGGTCAGCATGCTTTTTTTCATCGTTTTGAGCATTTTTGAGCATTTTCGAAAAATGTCGAAATTTTGAAAAAAACGCAAAGGCTATAGCCTTACCGTTTTTCATGATTTTGAGGATTTTCGAAAAATGACAAAAACTGGCAAAAAAGCAAGGCTATAGCCTTACGGTCTTGGTCAGCATGCTTTTTTCCATCGTTTTGAGCATTTTTGAGCATTTTCGAAAAATGTCGAAATTTTGAAAAAACGCAAAGGCTATAGCCTTACCGTTTTTCATGATTTTGAGGATTTTCGAAAAATGACAAAAACTGGCAAAAAAGCAAGGCTATAGCCTTACGGTCTTGGTCAGCATGCTTTTTTTCATCGTTTTGAGCATTTTTGAGCATTTTCGAAAAATGTCGAAATTTTGAAAAAACGCAAAGGCTATAGCCTTACCGTTTTTCATGATTTTGAGGATTTTCGAAAAATGACAAAAACTGGCAAAAAAGCAAGGCTATAGCCTTACAGTCTTGGTCAGCATGCGTTTTTTCATCGTTTTGAGCATTTTTGAGCATTTTCGAAAAATGTCGAAATTTTGAAAAAACGCAAAGGCTATAGCCTTACCGTTTTTCATGATTTTGAGGATTTTCGAAAAATGACAAAAACTGGCAAAAAAGCAAGGCTATAGCCTTACGGTCTTGGTCAGCATGCTTTTTTTCATCGTTTTGAGCATTTTTGAGCATTTTCGAAAAATGTCGAAATTTTGAAAAAACGCAAAGGCTATAGCCTTACCGTTTTTCATGATTTTGAGGATTTTCGAAAAATGACAGAAACTGGCAAAAAAGCAAGGCTATAGCCTTACGGTCTTGGTCAGCATGCTTTTTTTCATCGTTTTGAGCATTTTTGAGCATTTTCGAAAAATGTCGAAATTTTGAAAAAACGCAAAGGCTATAGCCTTACCGTTTTTCATGATTTTGAGGATTTTCGAAAAATGACAAAAACTGGCAAAAAAGCAAGGCTATAGCCTTACGGTCTTGGTCAGCATGCGTTTTTTCATCGTTTTGAGCATTTTTGAGCATTTTCGAAAAATGTCGAAATTTTGAAAAAACGCAAAGGCTATAGCCTTACCGTTTTTCATGATTTTGAGGATTTTCGAAAAATGACAAAAACTGGCAAAAAAGCAAGGCTATAGCCTTACGGTCTTGGTCAGCATGCTTTTTTTCATCGTTTTGAGCATTTTTGAGCATTTTCGAAAAATGTCGAAATTTTGAAAAAACGCAAAGGCTATAGCCTTACCGTTTTTCATGATTTTGAGGATTTTCGAAAAATGACCAAAAACTGGCAAAAAAGCAAGGCTATAGCCTTACGGTCTTGGTCAGCATGCTTTTTTTCATCGTTTTGAGCATTTTTGAGCATTTTCGAAAAATGTCGAAATTTTGAAAAAACGCAAAGGCTATAGCCTTACCGTTTTTCATGATTTTGAGGATTTTCGAAAATGACAAAACTGGCAAAAAAGCAAGGCTATAGCCTTACGGTCTTGGTCAGCATGCTTTTTTTCATCGTTTTGAGCATTTTTGAGCATTTTCGAAAAATGTCGAATTTTGAAAAAACGCAAAGGCTATAGCCTTACCGTTTTTCATGATTTTGAGGATTTTCGAAAAATGACAAAAACTGGCAAAAAAGCAAGGCTATAGCCTTACGGTCTTGGTCAGCATGCTTTTTTTCATCGTTTTGAGCATTTTTGAGCATTTTCGAAAAATGTCGAAATTTTGAAAAAACGCAAAGGCTATAGCCTTACCGTTTTTCATGATTTTGAGGATTTTCGAAAAATGACAAAAACTGGCAAAAAAGCAAGGCTATAGCCTTACGGTCTTGGTCAGCATGCTTTTTTTCATCGTTTTGAGCATTTTTGAGCATTTTCGAAAAATGTCGAAATTTTGAAAAAACGCAAAGGCTATAGCCTTACCGTTTTTCATGATTTTGAGGATTTTCGAAAAATGACAAAAACTGGCAAAAAAGCAAGGCTATAGCCTTACGGTCTTGGTCAGCATGCTTTTTTTCATCGTTTTGAGCATTTTTGAGCATTTTCGAAAAATGTCGAAATTTTGAAAAAACGCAAGGCTATAGCCTTACTGTTTTTCATCATTTTGAGGATTTTCGAAGATTTTCAAAAAATGACGAAACCTGACAAAAATGCAAGGCTATAGACTTACGGTCTTGCACAGCATGCTGTTTTTCATCGTTTTGAGTATTTTTGAGGATTTTTGAAAAATGTCGAAATTTCGAAAAAACGTCGAAATTTCGAAAAAACGCAAGGCTATAGCCTTACCGTTTTTCATCATTTTGAGGATTTTTGAAGATTTTCAAAAAATGACGAAACCTGACAAAAACGCAAGGCTATAGACCTACGGTCTTGCACAGCATGCAGTTTTTCATGTTTTGAGGATTTTCGAAAAATGACGAAATTTTGAAAAACGCAAGGCTATAGCCTTACCGTTTTTCATCATTTTGAGGATTTTCGAAGATTTTCAAAAAATGATGAAACCTGACAAAAATGCAAGGCTATAGCCTCACGGTCTTGCACAGCATGCTGTTTTTCATCATTTTCAGCATTTTCGAGGATTTTCGAGGATTTTTGAAAAATGTCGAACCTTACCGTTTTTCATCATTTTGAGGATTTTCGAAGATTTTCAAAAAATGACGAAACTTGACAAAAATGCAAGGCTATAGACTTACGGTCTTGCACAGCATGCCGTTTTGACCATTTTTGAGGATTTTTGAAAAATGTTGAAATTTAGAAAAAACGCATGGCTATATAGCCTTACCGTTTTTCATCATTTTGAGGATTTTCGGAGATTTTCAAAAAATGTCAAAACCTAACAAAAACGCAAGGCTACAGCCTTACAGTCTTACAGTCTTTTGAGCATTTTTGAGCATTTTCGAAAAATGTCGAAATTTTGAAAAAACGCAAAGGCTATAGCCTTACCGTTTTTCATGATTTTGAGGATTTTCGAAAAATGACAAAAACTGGCAAAAAAGCAAGGCTATAGCCTTACGGTCTTGGTCAGCATGCTTTTTTTCATCGTTTTGAGCATTTTTGAGCATTTTCGAAAAATGTCGAAATTTTGAGGATTTTCGAAAAATGACAAAAACTGGCAAAAAAGCAAGGCTATAGCCTTACGGTCTTGGTCAGCATGCTGTTTTTCACCGTTTTGAGCATTTTTGAGGATTTTCGAAAAATGTCGAAATTTTGAAAAAACGCAAGGCTATAGCCTTACTGTTTTTCATCATTTTGAGGATTTTCGAAGATTTTCAAAAAATGACGAAACCTGACAAAAATGCAAGGCTATAGACTTACGGTCTTGCACAGCATGCTGTTTTTCATCGTTTTGAGTATTTTTGAGGATTTTTGAAAAATGTCGAAATTTCGAAAAAACGTCGAAATTTCGAAAAAACGCAAGGCTATAGCCTTACCGTTTTTCATCATTTTGAGGATTTTTGAAGATTTTCAAAAAATGACGAAACCTGACAAAAACGCAAGGCTATAGACCTACGGTCTTGCACAGCATGCAGTTTTTCATGTTTTGAGGATTTTCGAAAAATGACGAAATTTTGAAAAACGCAAGGCTATAGCCTTACCGTTTTTCATCATTTTGAGGATTTTCGAAGATTTTCAAAAAATGATGAAACCTGACAAAAATGCAAGGCTATAGCCTCACGGTCTTGCACAGCATGCTGTTTTTCATCATTTTCAGCATTTTCGAGGATTTTTGAAAAATGTCGGACCTTACCGTTTTTCATCATTTTGAGGATTTTCGAAGATTTTCAAAAAATGACGAAACCTGACAAAAATGCAAGGCTATAGACTTACGGTCTTGCACAGCATGCCGTTTTGAGCATTTTTGAGGATTTTCGAAAAATGTCGAAATTTTGAAAAAACGCAAGGCTATAGCCTTACCGTTTTTCATCATTTTGAGGATTTTCGGAGATTTTCAAAAAATGTCAAAACCTAACAAAAACGCAAGGCTACAGCCTTACAGTCTTGCACAGCATGCTGTTTTTCATCGTTTTGAGTATTTTTGAGGATTTTCGAAAAATGTCGAAATATCGAAAAAACGTCGAAATTTTGAAAAAACGCAAGGCTATAGCCTTACCGTTTTTCATCATTTTGAGGATTTTTGAAGATTTTCAAAAAATGACGAAACCTGACAAAAATGCAAGGCTATAGCCTCACGGTCTTGCACAGCATGCTGTTTTTCATCATTTTCATCATTTTCAGCATTTTCGAGGATTTTTGAAAAATGTCGAACCTTACCGTTTTTCATCATTTTGAGGATTTTCGAAGATTTTCAAAAAATGACGAAACTTGACAAAAATGCAAGGCTATAGACTTACGGTCTTGCACAGCATGCCGTTTTGACCATTTTTGAGGATTTTTGAAAAATGTTGAAATTTAGAAAAAACGCATGGCTATATAGCCTTACCGTTTTTCATCATTTTGAGGATTTTCGGAGATTTTCAAAAAATGTCAAAACCTAACAAAAACGCAAGGCTACAGCCTTACAGTCTTGCACAGCATGCTGTTTTTCATCGTTTTGAGTATTTTTGAGGATTTTCGAAAAATGTCGAAATTTCGAAAAAACGTCGAAATTTCGAAAAAACGCAAGGCTATAGCCTTACCGTTTTTCATCATTTTGAGGATTTTCGAAGATTTTCAAAAAATGATGAAACCTGACAAAAATGCAAGGCTATAGCCTCACGGTCTTGCACAGCATGCTGTTTTTCATCATTTTCAGCATTTTCAGCATTTTCGAGGATTTTTGAAAAATGTCGAACCTTACCGTTTTTCATCATTTTGAGGATTTTCGAAGATTTTCAAAAAATGACGAAACCTGACAAAAATGCAAGGCTATAGACTTACGGTCTTGCACAGCATGCCGTTTTGAGCATTTTTGAGGATTTTCGAAAAATGTCGAAATTTTGAAAAAACGCATGGCTATATAGCCTTACCGTTTTTCATCATTTTGAGGATTTTCGGAGATTTTCAAAAAATGTCAAAACCTAACAAAAATGCAAGGCTACAGCCTTACAGTCTTGCACAGCATGCTGTTTTTCAACGTTTTGAGTATTTTTGAGGATTTTCGAAAAAACGCAAGGCTATAGCCTTACCGTTTTTCATCATTTTGAGGATTTTTGAAGATTTTCAAAAGATGACGAAACCTGACAAAAACGCAAGGCTATAGACCTACGGTCTTGCACAGCATGCAGTTTTTCATGTTTTGAGGATTTTCGAAAAATGACGAAATTTTGAAAAACGCAAGGCTATAGCCTTACCGTTTTTCATCATTTTGAGGATTTTCGAAGATTTTAAAAAAATGATGAAACCTGTCAAAAATGCAAGGCTATAGCCTCACGGTCTTGCACAGCATGCTGTTTTTCATCATTTTGAGCATTTTTTAGGATTTTCAAAAAATGTCGAAATTTTGAAAAAAAACGCAAGGCTATAGCCTCACCATTTTTCATCATTTTGAGGATTTGGATATCGAGGTTGGATATCGGTCAACACAATGAGCAGAAAGTAAAAAATAAACCCTGTAAATACAACACATTTAGCAGGGCACTGCAGGGAGTTGAACCCCGTTCCAGTAAACCAGAAGTACCAAAACCAGTGCCATATGCCTTGTGTTTTTATTGTGATTTACAGGTCTTTTTTGATTTTGTTTTGTTTGATTTTAACTTCCACTTCAAGGATTTAGCTCTTAATGTTCCACCGTATATTGCTACATCCTTTTTAGTAGTGCATATATTTATTTTAGTATTGCATATTTTCTACTTCCTTTGTAGTATTGTAAAATGTTGTTTGTGTGCAAACACAGATCTGCATGCTAATGCGGTTTTGTGCCACATTATGATGTAGAGCTGTCAGATCGAATTTCATTTAATGAATTCCGTTCAAATATTAAAAAAATATATATAGGATTCGAAAGATTAAATTGCCATTCGAATTTAGCCTTAATAATTAATTAATTCTATATCAGTTTTTTATTTGTTTCATATGTTATTTCTCCTGTTAAATGTAACAAATCATCCGGTGCCTGCAACCATCGCTGCATGTGAATAAATGTGTGCTTCCACTCACTTAGCATGACAGCATAATAGCAGCCTACCGAGAGAGGGGGGAGGGCGGGAGGCGTAGCAGCAAGAGAACTCACAGAAGCACGCTGCTTACAGTTTGTGTGAATCCCCCTTGTGCTCTCTGAGATATTCAAAATTTTAAACTGAGAGATATTTCTACAAAAATTCACAGGTTGATCAATTATATAAATACAAGCATTTTTTGTATTGGAACTTTCCATGAAATCCAATATGGCCGCCCAATATGGCGACCGCAATATTAGTGTATTGGCTATTCGATATAATGGGGGGTGAATCGGGCCAAATTTTAAACAGAGATATTTCTACAAAACTTCACAGGTTGATCAATTATATGAATACAAACATTTTTTGTATTTCAACTTTCCATGAAATCCAATATGGCCTTCTTAATATTAGCACTAATACTAATACACTAATATTGTTGTCGCCATATCGGCCAGCCATATTGGATTTCATGGAAAGTCCCAATACAAAAATGTTTGTATTTATATAATTGATCGACCTGTGAAGTTTCGTAAAATTATCTCTCAGATTAAATTTTTGCCCTATTCACCCCCTATTATATCTATATAGCCAATACACTAATATAGCGGTCGCCATATTGGGCGGCCGGCCATATTGGATTTCATGGAAAGTTCCAATACAAAAAATGTTTGTATTTATATAATTGATCAACCTATGAATTTTCGTAGAAATATCTCTCAGTTTAAAATTTTGCCTTTTTCACGCCCGATTAGGGCCATTATATCTATATCTATTTTGGATGCCATCTTGAATATCTCAGAGAGCACAAGTGGGATTCACGGGACTCTAAGTATGTCATTCCTAAAGGTATTCTGAACATATCCCGAAAAATTCAGCTTGTTACTAATTTGTTCCAGGTGTAACCCTATTACTACTGGACTATTATACAATATTAAAGTCATCAACATTGCAGCTGTATAGAAAGGTTGAACGATGATATGTTATGAGCTACTTTCTGTCAATAAATTATGTGCAGGTGAATATTTTAAGTAGGCCTACTGGAGTTTGTAAGCACTCATTAGTTATTGAACGGCCCTGTGTACCACCTGGGCCTCTAAAGCATAAAAGCAGTTTTATTCACTGACTGAAAGTAGCTCATAACATGTCTACGAACGAATGCTTTAAAGATAGAAAGGATAATTCAACCTTTCCATACAGCTGCAATGTTGGTGAGTTTAACATTGTTTAATACAAGCAGATCGCAGATTGATTTTTTTGTTATTTTGTCAATGGAGGTTATTGCAACTCTTGATGCATCCTATATTAAAAAAAAACATTTAGTGTTGCATTGCGGATAGGGGTTTTCATCATGCTGAATTATATTATATTATAAATAACGTTTTACCTCCTCACCAAAACAAACATGGCTTGTGCAAAAGTAGCAAAAGTAATACATGACACGTTACAATCGATAGGTGTCGCCCTTTTGCGGAAGTTGACAGGAAAATGGAGGAAAATCAGGAGTTGGTCAGCTACAAATCTTTTTTATTCTAGCGCTAGCAATTAGCTACATGCTAGCGGTTCCAAAACATGGTACTGCCGTCTCCTAAAATTAAATACGCGTTTTCTGTGTGGTCGGGTTAAAATGTTAAGGTCCCGGGTTGAGTTTTTTCTGTTTGTGACTCTATCGATACCATTCCCGTTTGCATTGGTTACTGCTAAAGGGGTTTAAACCACTGCTTTTGGACGGCTGGACCCCCGGTCAACCACATCAGCAACCGAGCTGCGCGGGACTCTCTCCTCGTAGCTGTATCCAGCATCGCCAGCGAGATGAGAGAGTCCCGAACGGGGCTAGTGGATATATAAAGAACGTTTTACCTACTCACCAAAATAAACACGTCTTGTGTCATTAGAAAGCCTACTTACCTTAGTGGAAACACTCTGAGCTCCCCACCACACGGATAAAATTGACTTTTTGGGCAGAACGCGATCGTTTTTCAAACAACCAGGATTTGCGCCCTCTACCGATATTGCCAATAGAAAAGTTCCATAGGAAATATTTTTCCTTCAGTGAAAAACGATCGCGTTCTGGCAAAAAAAAGTCCCCTTTATCCGTCTGGTGGGGGGCTCAGAGTGCTACCACTAAGGTAAGTAGGCTTTCTAATGACACAAGACGTGTTTATTTTGGTGAGTAGGTAAAACGTTCTTTATATATCCACCTGAGAAGAGAGGCTGGTCGGGTGGAGTAATGGCCGAATGCACAGAGACAAGTAGCCCCTTTCAGGACCAAATTTGACCATTAACGGTATTGGGCCGTAAGTACGACCCGAAGTCTTTGACGGTACGGGGTCCCTTGCCATTTGTATACCGTGCTAGGTTTAAGCAAACAAACTTACCACTTTGACTCAAACACGCGCGTCCCCCTTACACCCGCGCTCCAAAGTAATCCGCTCCACAAGATATTGAGATAGTTCCACGCAAGTGTACAAAGTCCCAAAGAGCTGTGATGCCGCTAACTATTTTTAATCATTTTCCCCGATTTTCTTTTCCCCCTGCTCCTCATGCCGTCAGCAAGCAAGCAAGCAACAAGATAGTCCACTACAAACCGGATGCCCCCCCGTCTGTCGGTGATTGGATACCAGACGGAGCGACGTAACTAGTGCACGTAGTGGAGTATCTTGTTGCTTGCTGACGGCATGAGGAGCAGGGGGGAAAGAAAATCGGGGAAAATGATTAAAAATAGTTAGCGGCATCACAGCTCTTTGGGACTTTGTACACTTGCGTGGAACTATCTCAATATCTTGTGGAGCGGATTACTTTGGAGCGCGGGTGTAAGGGGGACGCGCGTGTTTGAGTCAAAGTGGTAAGTTTGTTTGCTTAAACCTAGCACGGTATACAAATGGCAAGGGACCCGTACCGTCAAAGACTTCGGGTCGTATTTACGGCCCAATACCGTTAATGGGTCAAATTCGGTCCTGAAAGGGGCTAAGAGACAAGCAGAGCTCCAATGAAAGTCAGACTCAGAAGTAGTGGAGCTCTGTCTGGACCAGAGCTAGATGTCTACGAGAGTTGAAAGCTTCGGCTAGTTAACTTGGTGAACTATAGGCTACCTATTACTAGTAAACAAGCACAGTTGGGATTTAAAAATGACTCATTATTAAACAGCATTTTACCTTTAGACGACGCGGAGACGACCGACGCCCAGGCAGCAAAACAACACTCTGACGGGCAAACAGAGGAGTAGTCACAGCCTCCTATTTAACCCCCGCCTACTTCCGTTTTCCGGTATGACTCAAAACGCGTCATATGACCATAGCAGAGCCTTCTGGACCATACAAATTCGAATTTCGCGGAAAAGTTTCCCGCGCTTAACCCTACACGTCATATGGTATAGGTTTAATATATCTATGGGTATAACGTGTTGGGTTACGCGCGAAACCTTCCCGCGAAATTTGATATGATTTTTTTTTCTCGAGGTAGCGCTTGTTTTAACACGCCACGGCTACCAGTAGGGCGGGGTTTACTAGTAGAAGCCGCGCCACATATGTGTCCATTTGGGGTCCCAAATGGACACCCTTGACTTGCGATGGGACCCACACGGACAACCATTTGATGACATTTCCAGCACACAGATCCCAAACTAAAGATGTATTTTGCTTTTGTCCACAATTCCAGGCTGGATTTGAGAAACAAAACAGTCAAACATACAGATCAAAACGACCATTCATCTTTTTTCTATTTTCTAGTTGTGTAGAGTAGACTTGGGCTAATTCACTTGATTAATATTTTCTTGAGAGTGTAAACATGAAAGGGTCCATGTGGGTTCATTTTTACGCTCTCAGTTACATCTGGTTCACAAACTTTCCATTCATTTAGCCTGGGGACTACCTGGAACCCTCTCTTTTTCCTTTTTACCTCCAATATGATTTTACCTCTATGATTTGTTGTTTCTGACTTTAATGAAGTAATTATTTTGTACGTATCTGAATGTCTCAATGAAATGAACAAGTTGGCTACTATTGTAAACAGGGGTATTCTTAACTAGTGTGTTTTTCAGAATTGATGTACAACATATAATATATAATAATTCATTCATTCATTGTTTCATTTATTCTCATTAACGGTCTGGAGACCAATGGTGGTCCCCAGACCACTGGTTGAAAACCACTGCCCATGCCATGGGTCACTACAGAGTTCAACATAGCTACTGCAGTCAGCATAGAATAGAAGCTACTGCAGTCAGCATAGAATAGAAACTACTGCAGTCGACATAAAATAGAAGCTACTGCAGTCGACATAGAATATCCCCTGCTAGAAAAAAAACAGCATGATTTCCATGCTGGTCTTTGCTGGTTTATACTGGGTTGAGCTGGCCTAGCTGGTGGACCATGCGGTAGACCAGCGCATGAGTTTATCTGGTGATGCTGGTCTAGCTGGAGTCTGGACCAGCATACCAGCAACAAAACACAACATATGCTGGTTGCGCTGGGATGCTGGTTTATGCTGGTCATGTATGCTGTTTTTTCCAGCAAGGACAATCGAGGAAAAACATCAGGCAATAGTACATGCCACATGGTCTCGGATGATTTTCAAAAATACGACAGACTATAGTATATTGTATGTTTTTGTACAACATACTATCGTATAATGTTTTTCAGCGTTTCCAAGGATTATCAAAGAATGACGAAACCTGAGAAAAACATCTCGGACAACATAATATAGCCAGATAGCAAAATAGGATGAATCAACGTTGAAATATGGTCAGGCAGAAAATTGAATCCACGTTGAAGCCTGACATTGAACTATCATTGAACGTGGTCGCCTCCGTCAATGTTGATCCAATGCTAGGTTTTCAACCATAGCTGATGCTATACTGATGTTGATTCAACCATCTTCTAAATTGGGATCTGAATGTACATTTTGGTTGATTTTACATTGAATCAATGTTAGCAAATCAATGTTAATTCAACCAGTATTCAACTAATATCTAAATGGTAATCTACATGTAGTTCTGGCCCATAGCTCCACTGCTTCTATGATTCTCCCTTGCAGGGGAGCTCTGTGATAGACAATGCAATCTCTGGGATGAACCTCCAACCAGCCTCTCTTCTGGAGTGGAAATATAAGAACGTTTTACCTACTCACCAAAACAAACACTTGTGTGATTAGAAAGACTACTTTTCTTAGGGGATGCACTGAGCCCATCACCACATGTATAAAATGCACTTATTGTACAGAGTAGTTTTTCAGCAGGTAAAAAGAAAAGTATTTACCAAAGAGTGCATTTTATCCATGTGGCTAAGTGTTTTCACTTAGGAAAGTAGTCTAATAACTCAAGCCACGTTTGTTTTGGTGAGTAGATAAAACGTTCTTTATATCTCCACTCCAGAAGAGAGACTGGTCAGAGGTTCATCCCAGAGATTACATTGTCTTTCACAGAGCTCCACTGCAAGGCAGAATCATAGAAGCAGTGGAGCTATGGACCAGAACTACATGTACATTTGAGATTAATATCTAAACCCATTAGTTATTTTGAGTCTACACCATACTATTACAAGTGTCTTCACTCAATACTTATTGTTGGCAAATGATCTGTAATAGATTGTTCAAAATTACCATTCCAAAATGAGTAAACAAAGTTAAAATGACAACATTACTGTATATTATTTTTGGAAAACTGGTAAACCTATAGAGCAAAGCCATTCAAGTAGATCAGGGGTGCCTAAAAGGTAGATCACACAGGCTGTGTAATGACAGTCCCCTAAAATATATAACCGTCAACTCAAACCCCAAATACCTTCTTTCCAAATATTAGTAGTTGTACTGTATATACACACACACACACACAAGAAAACAGTGTAATTTTTTAAACATTATGTTCTTTCAGAGCGAACTTTATTAACTCAAATCACTGCTTCTATGAGGTCCCGATACATTTTTTTTTTCCTTTTCTGATCAGGAAAAAGAAATCTTAAAGTCAACCAACCAGGAATAGCAGACTCCACATGACCCAACATGTTATTTACATGACCCAACAGTGTCAACCCTGTGTCTGACGTGTAGTTACACTGGCAGTGGCATATTTACCAACACATTTACCACTGGTATGAACCGATAATGACAAATAAGGGACAATACTGATACTTTTCTGAAACCGATATGGCCCACTAATGGCAATACGACAGATCTGATACGTTTTTCCGATATTGATACAGTATCAAGACACCCCTAGTAATCATCATTTCTATAGACCTGCGCAGTGACGTCACCGCCCCTGTTCCAGAAACGGATTCCCCATTCATTTTTCTCATAGACTTTTCGAAAAGAATTTATATTAAGACGATTACGCCGCGGACAAAGCCAACTCGGGTCGTGACGAATCATGATGGCACACACAAACTTTTGGAAAAATTAAATAATTTCTAAGATGAAAAACGAAACAAAAAGTCTTGTAACTTGCCATTTTTACTTCTTGCTAATTAGATATTATATGACAATATTGTGCTTGTTGTCATGATTTGTCACGACCTGAGTTGGCTTTGCCCCAACGCAATCGTGTTTTTATTAACCATTTTCTAAAAGTCTATGATGAAAATGAATGAGGAATCCACTAGTGGAACAGGGCTGTGACGTCACTGCGCAGGTCTATAGGTATTGGGGCTTTGTACGGAGTCTCCAGTCTCTTCAGCTGTTTCATTAAACAGAAAATGCAATTTTCAAGTTGGGATACCAATTGTATCCAATCACTGCAGAATGAATGCAGCCAGGAAGATGAATCCAAATCAACATTGACACGGAGACGCCATCCGTGGTGGAGAATAATATAAAAAGGGTTAAAAAAAAGTCAATTCCCTGGGACTACATATTTATTTTCAGATGGGGCTGGTTGACCTGGGTTTGTAGCACTCCATGGGCCGCTTGAAGTGGGTTTGGGGCACTCTGTGCGATGCATCCGTCCTGATCTAGCGCATAACGCAGCCACTGCATGACCATTTCGCAGTAGTCCTTTTCAGTGAGCTTTGGGTCAATCTGCCGAGCGAACAGCAACTGAAAGACAAAGAGACAAATAGGAGGGAGGAAGGTACACCACTTTATTACAACATAACATTTATTAAGTTATTGCATTTTATACATAAAGAGCAGAGAGGATGCAATATACTGTAATAGTTGGATTTAAATTCTGTCCCTACTGTATGCCTAGATAAAGTACAACACACTGAGCATAGTCTGGAACTGTGTTGAAGTTTTATTTCCCAGTGGCAGTCCCAAACAAATTCCAAATACAAGTCAAAGCCAAAGGGTTAGGGTTAACAGTGGGCTCTGATTGGTCCATATTGAGTTTCAGAACCAATAGGCACAGGGTTTTTGTTCCTGTGGTAGTTTGGGTGAACGAAAATGAAAGCCTGGGTGTCGAGGCTAATTCCTGCATAACTTCCAAATCATGTCCCATGCATACCCCCCCATTATATTCTGAATCAACAGCAGTCATGCCTCACACCCTAAAATTATGAAGTAGTTTGCAGGCAAGGAAGCTCACCAAACATGCATTGTTGTAGTGCTGTGTTCTTGAAAGCCTTCTTTTCTCCACACCATTTGTCGCTCTTTCCAGCCCAATTGCATCCACTGGCCCGGCCGTTGGTCATGGAAGTCGCCAACACCCGTCTGATCATGTTCTCTGAAATGGTGCCTCCTACCATAACCAGGCGAGCAATGTAAATCAGAGAAAAGAAAATGAAGGCACTGAATTAGAAACAGCATAACAGCACTTTTTTTTAACAACGAGCAACCAACTGGCAGACATGGGCTGGAATAACCGTGTTAAACTGTATTTAACACGGCCTCTTGTCCTAATTTTAGTCATGTCCATACGTAAACTGTATCTGAACAATTTCAAAACGCTTAATAAGCAGCAAATCTACAAGCTCTGTGGCATGATTTGAACTTGTATCCTAGAATCTGTGCTCAAGTAGCCAAAGGGCTAAACATATGTTCCCCTGAGGTAAACAACCAAGGCCACACTGACTGAAATGACCTACATTTGATGAATTGCAATTCAGTCTGTCAAATTACCATCTTTCAATGAAGTGATTCTTCCTTCAGTAACGACTCTGCCTCATTGAAGTCCTGTTGATTTGAGAAAGGGAGCACATGGGTTTCTGGGGTTGTTGAAGATGGTCTCCTCCAACACGTTCTTCATGAACTTCACATCTCATGACAGGTCCTGAACCACCACAAGCACTTCAGCCAAAATAATAAAAAAATGAAAATGAAAATAATTAAGTGAGAAAAAAAAACACAATGGAAACAAGTCTCTGATGGCTATGTCTTAAGCAATATTATATAAATTAACTCTTACTGTACAAACTAAAGTGCTTAAACAATGGCGTGAAGTAAACAAATAGGAGATCATCTAATACAGATCTAACCTCACACACAAACAAATCAGAAAATGTCTACAAATGTTAGGTAACATTCACATACCATTGCAACCATGACTAGGTCTCGAATGCACTGGATCATCATCACACTGGTGGTACCCTCTGAAGTCTAAAGGGAAAAGGAAAAAGAGAGAAGAGAGAGAGAGAGAGAGAGAGAGAGAGAGAGAGAGAGAGAGAGAGAGAGAGAGAGAGAGAGAGAGAGAGAGAGAGAGAGAAAATAAATATACAGAGAAAAAAAAACACACACACACACACACACACACACACACACACACACACACACACACACACACACACACACACACACACACACACTCATTTGTGTGCCTATTTTAGCCCTTGGGAGTTTGACATGCGTTGATGATGTGCAGTATATTACCAGGGCTGTATCCTGGCAGCCTGTAGAAAAATTGGAAATGTAAAACTAACTAATTATGTCATAATCAAAAAAGGAGCTCTATGCCCATTTCTCAAAACATGTACAGTATCATACCACTGCTTGTAGTAGGCTCCTGCAGCTGCTGCACTTGCAGTGGTGGATCCTGGAGCTGCTGTGGGGCTTGCAGCTGGTGGTACTGAGCACTGTGGGCTGTAGCCAAACCTGGCATCTCAGCTGAAACACACGGTTAGAAATACAAACTTTGAAGTTATTAGCAACTATTGTATATAGAGTACGCCATATAAATGTATCATGTACAACTATACATGCATTATTCATTTTGTGACTTTAATTGTAAGTCATGAAGGCTTGGGATTGACTGGTGTTCATCTTGCTATGCATACACATTGTAAAGTGTGTATGCTGTTGCATGCATGATAGCTCCAACAAGAACACCAAGACAAGTTCACTTACCGCTATTTAAATCAGGAGTCTGCAACTCTTCTAAATAGCTGTGACTCATGCCATCCAATGAACCTTAAAAGGTAAACCAGAGCGAGAATTTGAAATGCTACAAATCATGTTCAACAGTTATCCAGTTGGCATTCTAACATTAATAGGAACATACCAGTAACTGTAGGCTCTAGGCCTGGGCTGCACAGCTGGAGACTTCCCAGACTTCAGCATCTTACGAGACTGGCTGGATTTTGGGGTCTGACCTACAACATTTTAGTTGGCATGTTATTCAAAATGTATTTATTTTGGGCTATTTTTCAAATTAAGGTTGCTCATTTTTTGCTGCTATGATGGCACGTCACGTGCGCACACACACACACACACACACACACACACACACACACACACACACACACACACACACACACACACACACACACACACACACACACACACACACACACACACACACACACACACACACACACACACACACACACACACACACACCACACACACACACACACACACACACACACACACACACACACACACACACTTCACTGTAGCAGTGATCAGTTCCAAAACTACTAATGTAAATCAAATGCATCGCATCAATACCAGGAAAACCAACATATACACAATATCAAGAATGATACACATGTAATAAAATGTAGTTAAATGTAGTTATGATAAAATGCGTATTAGGCTACAGGCCCACAGGCCACACAGAGTTATTATTTTAGCTGTACTTGTAAATAATTGCACTGCTATTCGAGTTATACACTAGGGACATTCCTAACATCAGTTTCTACATGCTGTGCTGGGGACCCCTACTTGACATTTCTAACATCAGTTTCTACATGCTGGGGGACCCCTAGCCCTGTTCCATTGCGTAGAACAGGGAAGGGGACCCCCTACTCAACATTTGTAACATCAGTTTCTACATGTTGGGGACCCCTACTCGTCATTTCTAACACCATTTTCTACATGTTGGGGACCCCTACTCAACATCTGTAACATCCGTTTCTACATGCTGGGGGACCCCTAGCCCTGTTCCATTGCGTAGAACAGGGAAGGGGACCCCCTACTCGACATTTCTAACACCATTTTCTAAATGCCTGGTTTACAATGGGGCTCTCTGGGGGGTGACAGACGGACAGTCCCAAGTGAGTTCGCTCCCGGACGTGTAGTCCCAGGTGGTTCAGACGATCGTTCCCACCCGATTATATTTCACGTATTTTATATATATATATATATATATATATATATATATATATATATATATATATATATATATATATATATATATACACTCAACAAAAATATAAACGCAACACTTTTGTTTTTGCTCCCATTTTTCAGGGGATGGACTTAAAGCCCTAAAATTCATTCCAGATATACAATATAACCATTTCTCTCAAACACTGTTCACAAATCTGCCTAAATATGTGATATTGAGCACTTCTGCTGTGTTAAGATAATCCATCCCACCTCACAGGTGTGCCACATTAAGATGCAGATTTGACATCATGGTTAGTGCACAGGTGTACCTCAGACTCTCCACAATAAAAAGACACCCTGAAATGTGCAATTTTCTTTTGCCTTATTGGGTGTATGGGCCTCCGAACCAGTCAGTATCTGGTGTGACCACCATTTGCCTCATGCAGTGCAACACATCTTCTTCGCATAGAGTTTATCAGATTGTCAATTGTGGCCTGTGGAATGTTGGTCCACTCCTCTTCAATGGCTATGTGAAGTTGCTGGATATTAGTGGGAACTGGTATGCGCTGTCGAAATGGTAATAATGTGGTAATATTGTGTTATTACCATTTTTACATTGTGTACCAGTTCCCACTAATATCCAGCAACTTCACATAGCCATTGAAGAGGAGTGGACCAACATTCCACAGGCCACAATTGACAATCTGATAAACTCTATGCGAAGAAGATGTGTTGCACTGCATGAGGCAAATGGTGGTCACACCAGATACTGACTGGTTCGGAGGCCCATACACCCAATAAGGCAAAAGAAAATTGCACATCTCAGGGTGTCTTTTTATTGTGGAGAGTCTGAGGTACACCTGTGCACTAATCATGATGTCACATCTGCATCTTGATGTGGCACACCTGTGAGGTGGGATGGATTATCTTAACAAGCAGAAGTGCTCAATATCACACATTTAGGCAGATTTGTGAACAGTGTTTGATAGAAATGGTTATATTGTATATCTGGAATGAATTTTAGGTCTTTAAATCCATCCCTGAAAAATGGGAGCAAAAACAAAAGTGTTGCGTTTATATTTTTGTTGAGTGTATATATATATATACACTGTCCCCTGATTATATTTGACGTATTCGTATCATTTATAGCATATATTATGTATTGGCACACGTATTATTTCTTAACACCACTCCAGTAAGAATACCACTACTGGATAACACGCGGCAGTAATGCCAGTAACAGGACGTTCTTGGCCAGTAATAGGACTGGTTTGCTAGTCCGGAGTTGTTGGTCGCTCTTTTCTACACGCATAAATGGTCGGGAGTTATAGAATCTACAAGCATAAATGGTCGGGAGTTATAGAAATGGTCCGGAGTTTTCGTTAGCTTTAATGCTGCTGGGCTGGCTTGTAGACTATACCAGACGTAACCAAAACATATATTCCCGTCGTGGTTCAGAATGGAAATAAAGCAAGGGAGACATTATTTCCTAAGGCCTAATTAATATATTAACCACAACTACCTGCCGTCCCCTGCGCCAAACTTATGTACACGAAGAGTTATAGTTTCCATTATTTAATTCATCCTTTGATGCGAACGTGTCGTTTGGTTGTATTTCATTTGGGACAAATGGGCGCGGCCATTTTGTGAAAGAAACAAGCCCCGCACCCATTCTATTCGAATGGCATTGGGTCAGATTCTACCCCTCAATGTACCTTTTCCTGTTCGGTAAGAGTCATCCAATGCGCACTCTTTTGATTGGCTCACTCGCACGACATCATTCAGTACCAAAGCACACGATTGGTCCGTTTGATTTAGCGCCTATAGCTCCTACAGCAACAGGAAAATAATAATAAAACATCGAAAGGTTTCAAAACACATGGAAATATTAATTAACGTAATGCTTATATGTCTAAGAACACACACTGAAACCATACAGACCCACTTGTACACTCGTTGAGTTACAATAATAAGGATATCATAGCGAATATTCATCAATATTTCACGCATTTATCTATCAAGTTGCAGCCTGCCCTGCAGCATAAGCACAACACAATGGAGTTATTCTTCCAGTAAACACGTTTATGATAAAAGTAAAAATTTCAAACTTACTGCAAAAGTGCTCAGGGTAGAGTAGTATTTTGGGTTTGTAGAGAAAGAAGCAGTAGCAAAACTCCATCAAAACAAACTGAACTCCTGAGCCTCCGTGTGTGGTTGGCAGTTGGGACATACCACTCGTTTAAAAAAAAGAGGGGGGGAATTGGACCAGTCCACTTCTGTTAGTGACGTTTAATTGAACAGGAGGAGGAGGGGTGGGGGGTTGATAAACAGCATCTGTAGATTCAACGTTGGTTAGACATTGGCATTTCAACCATTAAAATTAGATCACTAAACAACATTGATTCAATGTCATCTTTTCAATACTGGATGATTGTCTAGAATTGGATGATTGTTTGAAGGTTGATCCAACATCAATCGTCGATCTCAACCAAAAATCAATAATTATGACCATAAATCAACATAGAATTAACATCTTTTGCTATCTGGGTAGTTTGCCATTTTTCATACTTAGGGAGGATAGAGGATTTTTCATACTTAGGGAGGATAGAGGATTTTCAAAAAATGTTGAAATTGAGGAAAAACAATAGTCTCCAAAATGACCTCAACTACAATCTGCAATGTAAGCGGATGCTGTTTAATGCAGTCAATTTGATAAGGGTTGATGCTTGATGAAGTGCAATTAAAAGTGCATTCAGTTATTACAAATAAATACATTGATTGCCAATTGACATTATGTAAACATATAGGACAAAATGTGAAACATAAGCTCCCTCTGCAGGGATTTGAACCCTGTGCCTGGAACCAGAGGCTCGTAGTAGTACCGACTACCAGTGTGTTGTGCATATTCACATCATGTCCTACATGATACTGTATACGGGCTGTACATGTATGTAGGACTAGTAGTTGCATGCCAAAGTTTGTACTGTTGCCACATGAGAATGCATTTGTTGTTTAATTTAACTCTCAATAACCCCAAAACTCCAAAACATTTCAAAGTAAAGAGTTCCAGAATGTGTTCACAGTTTGCTGAATTACAATAAGTGTGAATGAACTTTCTAGGTGAAAGTGAATTTTTGACCTACCGTAGCATTGAGTTAATTTGATAAACATTTATGCTAATTTAGGCAGTGTAGCAATTTACCTGGGTAATCACAAATAGGCCTACCATGCCTTTCAGAAAAGCAACTGGAAGTCCAAACTGTGCGTTTATTACATAGTTAAACAAGTAACAAAAAGCCAATATCGACTTCCACTTTATTGTCACAGGTTTAGATATGTAAAAAAAAAATGAAAGAAAAGTGGGTGAAATGCTTTTTTGTACCATTTTCCCTTCGTAGTTTTCAGGGAAAGGTAAGAATAGGGATAATAGACAACAAGGAAAACAGAACAGATATTCACATTTTCCTGACATGACTAGAGTGAATTATATACATACTGTACATATACATATACCTGTACAGGGTGCACGGTTAGAATAAATATTGTGTGGCATTCAAGTTGACATATGGGCATACTATTGCCATTTCCCATTTTTAGTGTTTTAGTGATTAGTGTGTATATGATTTGCAAAAACAGAAATGTTAAGTCAGGATTAAACTCAAACTATGTGATTTTTTTAAAATTATTTGAGCACAAAATATATTCTACTTCGTTAAACTCAAAACATTGAAAAATTATAACTAACACCCTTGGGGTGTAATGATAAAATCTCCAATCTACAAAGAATACCGTATTGTATAAATACATGCAGTATTACATTCACGTTATTGTGATATTTATTCCATAATTAAGTCCAGCACCATCATGCGTGTTGCTCTCTGTGACCTAAAATCAGTGCATCATCCATTTTCATGTCAGGACCATGAAGCTGTGGACACTGGACACGCAACTGTAATGTACTGCAGGTGCAGAGTGAAATCTATGACCTGAATAGTAAAAGCGCTTATTTGGATTAGCCATAGTTGGTTCAATTAAAGTGACACTAACTCAATCGGGCATCCTTATTTTGTGCATTTCACTCCAAATAAAAAAAGAAAGTAAAACAGCAAAAAACAAACAACAATCAATCTACAAGCTCACAACAAAATGCATTGTGATGGATTGTGAGTTATCGGCTAGTTATCTTCAGATAATTGGTCCTCAATAAAATAATTATAAAATAGCACCATTTCTTTCTACTCAGTTTGTCTTTCCTGGGACGGCTGTGTTCAGACAGCCGTCCACCGAATACATTATTGATGGGGAATCATCGCTAATAGAAACTGCAGGCATTCTATATCTGTAAAGTTGCGATGCTAAAATTGAAGCCACCATTCTCGCAATATATTATATAAACAAAAAAATCTGCTTAATGACAATGCACGTAGTGGATGGGTTTCTGAAATGGCCACAGCCCTTCTATGAGACACAAACAGTGTAGAAAAAATAGTGGCATTTTATTTTGAATATTAGTGAGGACCAATTATATGAAGACAGGTTAAAAAGTGGCCATGTGGTCCTTTAAAAAGGTACAGTAAGTGATTTTACTTAATTCAAAGGTTATTTTTTCTTCTTTTTTGGGTAGTCCTCCCTACTATAGAGTGTGGTGACCATATAAGGAGTTCCTCCCTGTCCCCAGTGACCCCCGGGGTCGATAAACCCTAGACACTTCCATGTCTTTTGTATACAGGTCTTCATTTTGGTGAACATTGTAGTTAGCTTAAAGCCAGGCCACTTTTGTTTTTCGCCATCTGGGTTAGCCATCCGTGGTGGGTGGAATAGGTTTTCACATGAAGCAAAACAAATGCTCCCTTAATTGTCTCCAAACCACACATCACCTCTTTTTTATTGTACCATACAGGCCAGTGTAGTTTTTCCCATTTAGCAGGCAGTAAACTCTGAAAAGTGGCCTAAGGTTAAGTGCATTCGTTTTTTCACTAAAATACAGATGTAAAATGTTCAAAGCTTCTTCCTTTGTCGTTCTAGAAATATTTTTTTTCTGTCAGCAGGTACTTCTTCCAAACTGATGCCGTGATTCTTTTCCCTGTCAAGATAAACATCAAGTATGTTACGTATAAGCAATCATAAACTTTGTGAAACATTGGGCCCTATTTCCTATTTTGATCGTCTTAAGTATCAGGTCTTATGACTTGGAGGTGTGGCAAAGCTGTTTGGCTGTTTTGAGTGGCCAAACAGCTTTGCCACACCTCAACGTTTTGACTTAAGTCATAAGACCTGATAACTTAAGACTATCAAAATATGGCCAATTACCTGCTACATAATTTAGGTCAAAGTGGTCTAATTTTAAAACCAATGTGCAAATCTAAGATGTATATTGGTCTCTTACCCAGGTTTTAGTTCCAGTGGTGGGGGCAAAGGTTTGTTATAGTCGTCTTTCCCAACTAACCAATATGTGTTCTCAATTCCCTTCCCCTGAAAGACAAATTAATTTCAGTTTTATTTTTATTTTTATATTATAGATATGTGGTTCCACATTCAGCGCACACTATTATGTGAATATGATATTTTACCTTGAGCTCTGTCAGGCCTCTGAGCTCTAATTTGTAGCCCATGTTCAACTCATTCAGGAGTTTAACTGTGCTTTGGTTGACATGAACTCTGTAAGCTGTGGCAAATGAGAAAAAGAGAAAAAGAAAAGAGAAAAGAGGAAAAGAAAAGAAATATCCACATTGAATTACCTAGAGCTGTGTATATATCATAATGTTACTGATCACATTTCAGTTGTAGGCAACACAGAATGGGGGGACTTATTTCCACACAAAAACTCGAAGTAATGGCATAGTAAAATAGTGTTCCCCTTTAAAGGGGAATACTATAGGAAAACTGTTACTTTAAGATGTCTGACAATTTTTAAATGTGCCAAATTGCATTTATTTATGTAAATTCTATCTTAAAAGCTAATTAACAATATTCTACCAGGAAACCACTGGGTGGCAGCAGACGTTGATATACAGTAGCTCTGCAATTAATTTGGCCTAATACTACTGATAGTATTAAAGGATTACAATGGACTTGTCACTGTAAACCCTCTTTAGCCTGCGGTTGCGTGGCCACAAACTGACAAATGCCTGTGCTTTCAGTTGGTGATCTGGCACAAATAAATACATAAATAAATAAGGTTCTCACGCGTCGAAGTGGTCTCCATTCGAGATGCTGTGTTTACAGTGTCTCCAAACAGACAATACCGAGGCATCGTCAGACCTACTACTCCAGCGACCACCGACCCTGGAAAACAACACGCACACGCACGCGCGCGCACACGCACACGCACACGCACACACGCACACACACACACACACACACACACACACACACACACACACTTACTTGACTAGGAAGTTACTGATAGGTAAGTGGTAACTCAGAGTGTGTAGGTAATCCCTTGTAATGTCAGGTCTATTTAGGCTAAAACCATCAAACTGTCTGAGTCTGAAGATCTACTATTCAACACAGTATTGGTCATACATTATATGGACTTTTTTTTTTAAACTAACCAATAATTAAAGCACGTTCTTGTCATTTCTGTGTAATGTTTTTTTATTCATTTATAGAATGGAGTAAAGCAGTGTCTAATTGGATGACAGGATCTAAGAGGATAGAACATGTTCTAGAGAAGGATTAGATCAAAATACCTCCTTGCCTGTAGAATCCACATCAACATTATTCCCATTCATTTTAATTCACTGAATTCCCTCGTTTTCACCTTTAGCACCCTGTTTGTGTTATTTGTCTTTGCCGTGTCTTATATTAAATCAGTCGCCCAGACAATGGCATGTGTGACTTGTGTGAGTGTGATGGTGAATACAGTTTGCTGTAATAGTTTCCCTAATACCTTTCAAATGGTGTGAATGAAATATGACTGGCATGGACATGTGTACATTGTACATTCACTCTGAGTCTTCATACAAATGACTACAAAAAAACATTTCTGCTCACCAGAGTGAAGGCCCATACGAATCCTGATCTTCACATCAGGCATATGCCTCATTCTGAACGTCCCCATGATATGGAGAATATCCAGACACAAGTTTGCCAACTCAGCTGCGTGGCGGTTGCCATTTCGTTTCGGGCATCCTGAGACCACCATGTAGGAGTCAGCAATAGTTTCAACCTAAATAACATACAAAGAGAGCTCATCACACTTGTTCATTTACGTTCATGTACGGTACACTGGGCCCATACAGTAGTGGAACCAGTGGAACCTGTAATAGCTAATTTACACTTAGTTTTTACTGTGTAGGCCCACTGGTAGCTTGATAATTGATAATACAAGATTCAATGTAAAACTCACAATAAAGACTCATGAAATGCATTGAAAAGCAGGTAGGTTACATTTTCTTGCATGGTTTAACTGATTTCAGCTCCTTAGAAACCAATGCAACGTAAGACTTGCTCCTATGTGCTGATTCCCATACCGGCATATGCTCATATAAACCAAAATTATTTGAACTGGAAAATGGATTGAAGCTGGTCCTGTGCTCCCCCTTATGGTGGATGGAGTGTTGCACTGTATATTTTCATACACACACATTGAGTTAATTCTCCAGGAAATATTAATGCGCTCAGCACTCGATTGTGGCCCAAGTGTGGCATGAAGGTGACCAAAATCAGTAGGACTAAAGTGTGGGATGGGCCGACCTCATCATGCTCAGGATACTCATACTCTCCTCCTTGCTAAAATATATATTTAGCGGTAATGTGTTTATTGTTCATAATTTTGCATGAAAAACATTTCTATGCGGTGGTTCATTCTCTGGTGAAGGATTTAATTGTGGAGTCACCTTGTACACATCATGTGTGGAAATGATGCCATCAAAGGTTGTGTACATGTCGTTTAGGAACTCCACCACCTCAGTGGGCTGACTGATAGCCGAGATGGTAGTGAATCCCATGATGTCACTGAAGTAGAGCGTGACCTCTTGGAAAAACTCTGGTTTTACGGGTTTACCTAACTTCAGCGCCTGAGCCACAGACCTGATGGACAGATGGAAAGACACAATGAAGAGATGGAAACACCAATCACAACCTATGTAGCAATATTTCACTATGGCAGAATTCATTTTGATTTCACCTTAGCATTCAATATTTGTGTTTTATTATTATTGATGGCTCCATCTTGCATATAATACCTATTTTCAACATTTTACTATGTCATTAATATATTAATATAACTTTTTTATCATGTTGTGTGGACATGATAAAAAAGTTCTCCCATACTGTATTTCCTAGAAATGGAGGTCTGAAAAAATACACCAGATTGTAACCAATGTAACAGATTTTCCTTTTAGGAGTTTTTCTTTTTGAGAAAAAAAAAATGGGTGGAATTGTAGATGTAGATATTTTCTCTATTCTAAAGTGATACTCTCTACACTAGTGATTACGGACCTTAGGTCTAAAGCCCAAACCACACAAATAATTCGCCATACAACTTATACATGCAAGTGGCACAACCATTATCCCCAAAGGCAGTTGTAAGGTATTGGTGCGCTTGACCTTAAACTGTTATGTAGCAAGGAGTTCCCATATGGAAAATGTTATATACAGTAAATGCCATATATGCAAACTCTTGAAAGTGGCACCTTTCATACATGCCACTTTACAAAACATACTATGAATCTTACATCCGTTTTGTATGTCATATATATTTATATATATATTTGTATAAATTACTAAATTATATATGTTTGACTTTACAGAAATATACTATGGATATTATATCCGTTTTGTATGTCATATATAATTATTCTTTACAAAATTAAAAGATATTTAATTACAGAATTAAATATCATTTATATATATTTCACTTTACAAAAAATACTACTGGATCTTGTATTAACTTTATACCCTTTATGAGGATTGTAGTTTGGCCTTATAAGGCATAAAGCTTTGTTGGATGTCAATAATATCTATTTTAGTACTACTGTGAGATTGCTAATAAGCTTTTTGATTTGCACTTTGAATCTCACTTTGGCAACATCTGTGCCACCAGAGCCTCTGTCTTCTGTTTCTCCACCTCCAGCTCCTCTGTTCTTTCTCTGATCAGGTCCTCCAAGTTAGAGGAATATTGCTCCAACATGCGTAGCATGGAGTCAATGATGTTGGTCTTCTTCCCCTTGGTTATGCTCTTGAACTACACACAAGGGCACAAATCATTCATTTATTGATGAAAAAAGAATGTTAATAAAGTCTCTGTAGGTCTGCAACCACTAGTCTAGATCAGTGGTTTTCAACCACTGATCTAGACTGTGGTTTTAACCAGATGTAACTCTTTGAGAGCGTAGAAATGAAACCAAATGGACCGTTGCGGGTCCAAGTCTACACAATTAGCCCAATCTACTACAAAGAATGTTGCAGATTATTGGTCATTTTGATCAGCCTGGACAAAAGCAATCTTTCCTTTGGGTGTGTGGGGCTAAAAGGTCAACAAATGGTGGCCCTGGTATTAAAATAGTTGAAAATCACTGGTCTAGATAATATCCACTTTTACCTTGTTACAAACATTAAATCCGAATGGGCAATTTTGAGTGTTTGTGTAAACGCAAACAATGTTAAGGTTAACAATGTCAAATGATGTATGATGACAAGATTGCCTTGATGATTTTTTTTATTTTGTACATTTGTGTCCTGGGAAGACCACTAAATCTCTCTTTTGAGTCGTGAGCAGGAAACATGTGTGAAACAGTGCGAACAGAGCGGGCTGCATGCGTCCCTACCTGTTTGAATATGTCCTCAAAGGTGGGTCTCTGGTCTGGGTCTTCACTCCAGCACTGTTTCATAACTTGGATTACTTCCATTGGAGCTTCATCCACAGACACATCAGGGCGGCACAAGGGTGGAGGTGATTTGACCTTGTTTATGATCTCTGTCAACCAATAAATGCGTGCACGCACGCACGCACGCACGCGCACACACACACACACACACACACACACACACACACACACACACACACACACACACACACACACACACACACACACACACACACACACACCACACACACACACACACACACACACACACACACACACACACACACACACACAATTTGTACAAGTACACTAATGGAGTAACAGGTATAGTTGGCAAAAAGTATAAAGTAGGTTTGCTGTCTGTGTACTGTCTAGTATTGACATGACATTATGTCAACCTGCATATATGGACCCAGTCATTCTACATCTAACCTCAATCTCTTAGATTTCCATATACTGTATGTCACCCATACCACTGGTATCCTGGCATACTGTATAGTATACATTATGCCAGGATACCAGTGGTGTGTGTGTATATAGTTGGGTTTTGGTCGTCGTTGCCGTCATTCCCATCAGGAGTTTTGTATACTGTAAATATGATCAGTGTATCTTTGCTCTATATCATTGCTTTTATGTGCAGTGACCCTTCCCTAAAAGGGGACAGGTGGGCACAAACCATGCCAGGAAAATGCCCCCTAAAGTACAACAGGGCCAGACACACACACACACACCACATCCCATGCAGAGGTCAAGCATTCAGGCCTGAACTGTTCTCTAACACATACTCACCCGCTTGAGGAGAATAGGGTGAAGGATGACTTATGTCACGCTATGAATTTTCGTCCACGTCTATAGATGAGTACCTCAGATTGTGCATCTCTGAACTCAACTGCCTTACGTTTTGCAGTGAGGGGTTTATGCACTACAATATATACTGTAATATCCCTTGATATAACATAGCCCATATGGAAAAAAACAACATTATATTCGAACTTGTGCAAGTGGCACCTTTCATGCAAACCAAAAAAACAAAACAAAACAAAAAATACTATGGATCTTACATCTGTTTTGTATGTCATACATTATATAATTCTTATAAATTACAAAATTATATATGTTTCACTTTACAAAAAAAACTATGGATCTAATATTAACTTTATTCTCTTATATAGGGATTGCATGAAAGGTGCCACTCTCAAGAGTTTGCATATAAAGTTTTCCCATATGGGAGTTGCCGACGGACAACTACATTAGATTGTCAATCTGAACACTTCCAGCATTGATGTTCACAAAGTGTTGCTCTTCTGCTTTTCTTTACACAATGCAAGAACACAGAGAGAGAATGTGGTTTGATGTTAATTACAAATCTGGACCTGCTGTCTTTTCCATATAGATCAAATGCAGATGAATCTTTCGTCTTTCAGAACTACTGAAACAAACTAGTCATTGTCACTTTTTCCTCTTGCCACCAAAATAGATGTAAACTGAGCCTGTTTAGCATGTTTGTGTCTCCACTAGCATTATGTTTTCTGATTGTTCATACAGGCACCCATACAACCTTGTGAAAGGGACACTGTCATCTTAGAATCATCCCATTCTCGACTGTTTTGATGGAAATTCATTACATTTGGCATAAATGTCCACTCAAGTTGAACTTGTTAAATAGGTGGGTGCTAGTGTCTAAAGCAGCCTGATGATGACAAAAACAAATCTTTGAAAAAAAATGTAGGTGCTCAATTTAAAAAAAAAATGTTTGTATAGTGCGGTAATCCTAAAAAAAGAAAACAAACAAAAAACACTGTTATCTTTTAATCCTGCTCCCACACCTATACGTCATTCATTTTATTTTGTCAATCATACTGCAAAGCTCACCCTTGGGAGGCATGTCAAGCATGCAGAATGGAGCACAGCGAGAGATGATCTCCTGCATGATGATAGCAAAACTGTATACATCGCCTTGGAACGTTCCCTTGCTCAGAAGACTAGAGTCTCTCAGAAGCTCTGGAGCTGTCCACAACAGATCTGGGTGAATGAGAAACATAATATCTACAATAAGTAAAATCGTATAATACACATAACAAACTCCCCCCAGTCAGGTGTAAAGGAACAACTTGAATAGTCATGAATGAAGGAAGCATGAGATACTCTTCCCCATGTCTCATGTGTGTAGAGTTTATAATGATTATTATCATCTACAATCTCCCAAACAAATAAAAAAAATCAAAGCTGAGATTAGGTTCAACATGTGTATGAACTCACCCTCTGGATTCTCCATCGGCAGGTTCAGGTTCTGGCATAACATGATGTCATTGAAGCCGTAATCGGTCAACTTCAGCACAAAGCGCCCGTCCACCACACAGTTGCGGGATTTGAGCCTCCCATGGATGACGTGGCGCAAGTGCAGGTATTTCATTCCCTGCAGAAGAATGTGTGTGTGAAAATCAAAACAAATCAAACTTGATGTATAAAGCCGATTTATACAACATTCAAAATTAACCAATGTGCTGTACATATATGCTTAAAAACAAATAATAAAAGTGTGTTTTCGGAAGTGATTAAAAAGACTAAATTGCGAACTGTTCCAGAGACTAGAGCAGCAGCAGCAGCAACACGGTCGAACCCTCCTAATGACCCAAAGCATGCACTTATTTCTGTCATTTATACCTGAGCACACCGTTGCTTTGCTCAAAGGACATAATGTAATCGAGGGTTTAATATGCTGTCTTAATATGTGGGTGTATTCATTGTGTACAAGACAAATGTGATTCGTTGATGTGGCAGTCAGCTGACCAATTGGTCGAGGCATTATAGGCTCACCTAGGCAGTGGCTACACTACAGCGCAAAAAGTCAGGCGGCTTTTCCGCCATTTTTGGAGTTTTTGAATGGAAGTGGATGGGAAATAAAAATGGCCGTTGCGGAAAAGTGCCGCAAAGACCAGCTTCTTTGGTGCGCCCGGCCTGGCGGAAAAAAGACGCTGCCTACAAATGCGCGTCACCCGGCAGTGATAGACACAAGCCAATGGAACAGAAGCAGCTAGCAGCTTCTCCACCGTACGTCCACAGCCATCTAGTGGAAGACTTGTAACATTGATGGGTTGGAAACTGAGCGCACAAGCAGCTGTTCATGCAGTCTGAATAGGGACAACGTGGAGATGGAAATACAATTGGTTTTCAACAAGGGCGGTGCAAATAAGAGCTACGTTAGGCATGTGTGAAACATGGCAATTGTTTTAAAGTAGGCTACTGTACAGTAACAACTAAATAGGGTGTACTATAGCTACAAAACGATCTAAAATCAAGGGATTTAAGATCATTAAAGCTGGGCTGTTGCCTGAGTTGAATGCATTTCTGCCTAGTTGTCACAGTTCAATAGAGGTCTATGTGGAGCAGTAGCTCAATACACTTTTGAACGGGAGTGTCGTAACTGTGTCCCACTTTGGCTCTGCTGTGCGTCTCCCCTTGGAAGCGCCCAAAGTCTCGGAAGTATTTGAAAGAGCCGGTCTTTAGAGCGTCAGAAGTCCCGCATCCACCCTCTAGTGTGTCCACACTGCTAGACAGCCTGCTTCTTCCTGCCTTCCTTCTACATAATGGTTGTTATGTGATGTTTGCCGAGGACAGTGAGCTATATTAGGTGCATTTCTTTTTTTCTCCTTACCCGAATCAAATCCATTAACAAAGAGGACTTGAACATCCAATCAAGACGCATGTCTTCATCATTGAGGAGATCCTCCAGGCTGCCTCTGATGCAGTGTTCAGTAACCATGCCAAAGACCCCGGAGTCACAGAACAGACCCAGAACCAGGTTGAGGTTCTCATGCCGCATGTCCCTAAGCTAAAACCAAATACAATTAGTTGAAATTATGGCCTTTTTCCATATTAAAATGTAATTCTTAAGATGCTATTTGTTGCTACAAATGCTACATTTGCTATTTGTAGACAGCATTCTAGGACACAAACAAGACATTTCTCTTTCTCTCATCCTTCTCTCAAATTGTGAAAAGGGGCATTCTGCATAATGAATAATACTTTTGGACCGGATTAGGTACTTTTTGATAGGAATACATTTGTACTTTTACTCAACTAAATATAGAACATTCACATGTAACAGTACTGGTACTTTTGCTTAAAGTTTGAAGTGAGGGGCGATTTTATCATTACAACATTATGATGATACATAATTGGGGTTAAATCTTCACATTCCATGCTCAGCCAATCTAATCATCACATTCCGTGGTACACATTAATGCCCCTCAACAATGTGAGTACTTTTTGCACCAATACTACACTTGATCCCCTTTTACCTTGATGAAAGTATTCTCCGTGCTTGCATTGACACTTTCCACTGGGGCAGTTCCACTGGGGCATTTCTTCAGAAAGACCCAGTCGCCCTAGGAGATGTAGGACATGAAAATATCTTTATGTATACAGGGTCACATTATCAATAACGCCAATATACATATTGGCATTAAGGTGTTCTGTTGGGGGGGGGGGGGGGGTGACTCACCTCAAAGACAGCAATGTTTGAGTTGTCAGGGGTGGAGGTGAAGTAGCTGCGTCCAGACACAGAGTGGCGAGTTGGTGTCTTGGTGGCCTCCTGGTTCGGGGATTTCTGAATCATGCTGTCCTCAGTTAGCTTCTGCTCAAAGGACCAGGAGTTAGTTAGAAGAGGGGTGGGGGCATGGGGGAAGCTCAGAATAGATAATCCTTTCTAGCTAATATGTAGCCTTCTTTTTCTTCTACTTCTTGTATGCACAGTGGTGGACACAAACGCAGAAGTCACATTCTAAATACCCTTATCAATTATGATGAAAGATACAAGTGACTGTTGCTCTGTCAAATTTGACTACTTGTGTTAAATTGTTAAAAAAAAAAAAAATCTAAATTAGTGACAATTGAATTGCTACATGCTGTCCCCTTGTAGATCTGCTATTTTCATTATTTAGGATATTTTACTGAAATAGTCTACTAATGTACAGTATAAATGCTTTGTTGAGGTCCACTTCTTTGAATAAGTGGTGAAGCTGAAACAATGCCAAAAAACAATCTGTTTGGTGGTGCGGTAGTAAAGTATAACTAACTAGAAAAGTGCCCTTCTGGGCACAGGTCTCCACCAGGCCAGTTCAGGTTGTGGCCTCCTGGTGGCGCTATATAATATGCCAATGTTAAAAGGGTTCCATTTCTTCGTATGACTTTAGCATTTAGATGATTTGAGGCATTTTGTCCAAATATGTGTTTTGCAAATGTTCACCTGTTGGTGGCGCTGTAACAAGCCATTGTGAAAACAGTGGATATTAGAGAGAATGTTTTTCTCAGCCTAGTATTTTAGTGTGTTAAAGATTTTATGTAAATTGCCTGCTATTTTTAAAATCGGCCTCCTGGTGGCGCTATAACATAGCGTTGTCGGAAATTTGGAGCAGAGGTTCATGGGTGGCATCCAGGGAGTCTGTGTGTAAATCCTGGCATTGATCGGGTTAACGGTTTGGGAGATTAGCTGGTAACAGACGGACACACATACAGATTTTTGCACAAAGATGCCAAAAATCGGCCTCGTGGTGGCGCTCTAACAAGCCGTTGTGAAAAATTTGAGGCAGAGGTTCATGGTTGGCATCCAGGGAATGTGTGTGCAAATTGTGGCATCAATCGCGTTTACGGTTTGGGAGATTAGCTGGTAACAGACAGACACACACACAGATTTTTGCCAAAAAATTGTAAAAGTCGGCCTCCTGGTGGCGCGCTATAATAGGCCCTGGCCAAAAATTTGGAGCAGAGGTTCATGGTTGGCATCCAGGGAGTGTGTGTGTAAATTTTGGCAGCGATCGGGTTAATGGTTTGGGAGATTAGCTGCTAACAGACAGACACAAACACAGATTTTTGCCAAAAAATTGCAAAAGTCGGCTTCCTGGTGGCGCTATAATAGGCCCTGGCCAAAAATTTGGAGCAGAGGTTCATGGTTGGCATCCAGGGAGTTTGTGTGTAAATTTTGGCAGCGATCGGGTTAATGGTTTGGGAGATTAGCTGCTAACAGACAGACACACGCACAGATTTTTGCCAAAAAGTCGGCCTCCTGGTGGTGCTATAATAGGCCCTGGCCAAAAATTTGGAGCAGAGGTTCATGGTTGGCATCCAGGGAGTGTGTGTGTAAATTTTGGCAGCGATCGGTTTAATGGTTTGGGAGATTAGCTGCTAACAGACAGACACACGCACAGATTTTTGCCAAAAAATTGCAAAAGTCGGCCTCCTGGTGGCGCTATAATAGGCCCTGGCCAAAAATTTGGAGCAGAGGTTCATGGTTGGCATCCAGGGAGTGTGTGTGTAAATTTTGGCAGCGATCGGGTTAATGGTTTGGGAGATTAGCTGCTAACAGACAGACACGCGCACAGATTTTTGCCAAAAAATTGCAAAAGTCGGCCTCCTGGTGGCGCTATAATAGGCCCTGGCCAAAGATTTGGAGCAGAGGTTCATGGTTGGCATCCAGGGAGTGTGTGTGTAAATTTTGGCAGCGATCGGGTTAATGGTTTGGGAGATTAGCTGCTAACAGACAGACACACGCACAGATTTTTGCCAAAAAATTGCAAAAGTCGGCCTCCTGGTGGCGCTATAATAGGCCCTGGCCAAAAATTTGGAGCAGAGGTTCATGGTTGGCATCCAGGGAGTGTGTGTGTAAATTTTGGCAGTGATCGGGTTAATGGTTTGGGAGATTAGCTGCTAACAGACAGACACGCGCACAGATTTTTGCCAAAAAATTGCAAAAGTCGGCCTCCTGGTGGCGCTATAATAGGCCCTGGCCAAAAATTTGGAGCAGAGGTTCATGGTTGGCATCCAGGGAGTGTGTGTGTAAATTTTGGCAGCGATCGGGTAAACGGCGCCGGAGATTACTTGTTAACAGACGGACGGACACACACACGGACACACGGACGGAGGGTGAAACATATTCTTCACCATGCCTCCGGCCTGGTGGAGACAACCAGTCTGGGGGGTTGAATCATCACGTCATCACGTTTTACCAAAAAAATCTCACTTGTACAGTTCCTGCATTTCTTGATTGCCTCTTAAAACATAATGTCTTAAAACATAATGTCAAGGGCCGCTATGCCCCACGACAGGCTTGATAAGTCCAAAGCTTGATAAGCTTTGGGCTCGATAATTGTTTTTTGTATGTACAGTACTCTGTACATTTTAATCAAGTTTGTTCAGTAGTATGATTCCATGCTCCATCTCTATACCTGTCACATGTGTTGGGTGGAAGGACTAGGACTCTAGCTATGGTTATCCCAGTTGGGGCTCCACAATAGCAGGTGAATCACTTCAAATGTGTGCGGACGCTGGGGATCAATCGGTTGGCAAAACGACTAAATTGGGAAGAAAAACTGACCCGCTTGCTCATTTGAGTGTTGATGAAAACCAGGTCATCCAACGTTAGCACCACCTGCGACGGGACATCAATGCCACTGCCAATGTTGAAGCCTCCGATTCCAATCTGTCCACCTCTCCTGGACAGAGCAAATACATTTTAGAATACATAAAGATTTGTAGTATTGTATTATACAAATGTACATAGTATGCAGTATCTTTACAGGCATCGGTGCCTTTTTTGTCAAGTGAGTAGGGTCTGGATGAACACATACTTAACACGGTAGAAGATGTATGCTGCGCCTGCAACAAGTATCAGAAACACCTCGGCTAGAAACAAGAGAGTGGTCCAATCCAGTCCTTGAAGGATGAAAATAACACAGACAAAGATGGAATAAGTCCAAGTCTCATATACAGTACAATACCAATGTATATGGAAAAGTCAGAAGTAGACTTACCACCAGTGCAGATAAAGTCTGGGCTGAACCAACAGCTTGAGTCAGTGTAGGGTGTGCTGCCAGCAAAGTGGATTGAGCGGCCCAGGTATTTCAATCCACCAATTCTTCCAGTGGTGTGCATGGCCTCTAAAGCGTGCGTCGAGTAGAGGGCGGCGCCGCTGCCACTGTGGTCCAGTACCACGTAGCGGCCCAGCATGCCCTCTCTGTTTCTTCCTGCCATTAAGGGCTGGTTGAAGCCCTCAAACTCAAAGCCTCCCTCGCCAGTGGGCAGCATGTCACCTGTCACCCAGCGCACCCCTCTCAGACGGGCCTGCTCAGCAGCCATGGCTGTGTAATACAGCATGTTGTAGATGGTGCCGAAAAATGGAGATACCTATAAGAGGAAACGACAGAGGCAATAAGCTAGCAAAGCCAAGCCAACCTCTTGACTATTGTTACTAAATAATCTTGAGGGTCGATAGCCACTTCTATGTTCAACTTTTAGTGTATGTATGCACACAGACTTTGACCTACACAAACATTAAATCCCATTGATAACGGACAGACAATTTTGACTGTGTATAAGCACAAACACTGAGTAAAACAAACATTGAAAATGAAGGTGAGGAGGCAAATAACTTTGTTCCTCACTTCACACTGGTGTGATTATTTGTCACGTGGCACTCACGCCTATGCCAGAGAATCCCAAATATGGAATGCTTTTGGTTTACTGTGCATCATACCACAGGTCATTTTGAGGAATCTGATTGGTTGAAGAATGCAGTAGTTCAAACACTGTTCACCGGCTAATCAATAAACATTTCAGCTGTGTTTTTTCACAGACTGGGTAGCTAGGCTAGCTAGTTTCTTGGGACATTTGTGGTCGTAGTGACTAGCAATTATCTTAGTTTTAAGGAAAACTGTGGAATAAATTGCATTATAATCAATCATCATATGTATGTATTACTATTAGCCAACTATAGTATCTAGTTTTCAACTGTATTGCCCTAGACTAATTAATGGCTATACTTCCTTTAATCTTTCAGGTAAACCATGTGTCATGTAATTCAGTATTTTTGTGTTTCACCTCCTCCGGTGGCGTTTGGCAGCGGATTTCATGCCTATCCTGAGCGTCCTTGAATGCCTGGTGGAAATTGCGCTCTCCAGAGTCCATGGTGATGGTGAGGACCCCATCGTAGGCCCGGCGGATCTGGCTGTCATTGCTCAGCACGTGGTAACGTGCATTGTTGTAAGGCAATGAGTAGAGGAGGGTGTCATAGGGGATGAACACGTAGCCACGGCTGATCATGCGCATGTCCAAGGCTTTGGTCAGAAGCCGGTGTTGGGCCTCGCCACCAATCAGCACGGACGGCATGCTCATGATGACCACTGCACAGAGATCCAAAGACATATACAGTAGTGGGGTGAAACCAAATGCTGCATGAAGATTAATGTTGAACAGAATGTCTCCTCAACCTTATAAACCGTAACAGTTGGGCAGCCACAGGAATTATTTGTTACAAGTGGGAAATCTGGTATATTACTAATATTAGTCTTTTTATTGGCCTACAATATTGACTACATCAGGGGGAGATCCCAAAATTCTTTTTTTTGCAGCTGAATGGCTGGCATACAAAAATGGAAACTTCACATCGTATACATAGCCCATACATAAAATGACCATCAAGTTTTAGTCTACATTTTCTCCATTGTTAAGGTTATTATAACAGTCATTTTGTATTGGTGGTGGGAAGGGAGGTGGGGCAGGGGTACCGAACATGGCCAAGTCATTTACGCTATGTAAATTACATACACATCCATGAATCATGGCAAATGTGTTGTGGTCAGCATGTTTGGCAGGTGGCTATACTTTATACTTGTACTTGTGTTTTTGTGCAAAACTAATGCTTGGATTGGATTCAGAATCATGACAAATGTACCTTGATATGTCACATGCTACTTAAAGAAAGAAAGTGTCCCCTTGCCTTGGGATTTTAATGGTAAGGTCACAAGAATCCCCAAAATACCCAATACTTGGGTATGTATGAATGTATGTATACATTCATGTTCCAATTAAAACTATATTAACACATTTCCCATCCATACATCTCGACTGCAAGACTGTAAGAACATCTACAGTATACAGTAAGTGTTCTTGAACCTGAGAGCAAAAGCACCAAAAATACGTTGGTGCACAACTATGTTGCTGGACAAAACCAATGTTACTTTGATTGAACAACATGGATGTTTGACCAAGCATATATTGCCATAAATTAGGCCAATTTATGCATGCACACACACACACACACACACACACACACACACACACACACACACACACACACACACACACACACACACACACACACACACACACACACACACACACACACACACACACACACACACACACACACACACACACACACACACAGCATGGCGGCAGTGGCTCAGGGGTAGAGTCACCAGATGGTAATCGCAAGGTTACCATCCAACTCAGTTACTGTCGAAGTGTCCTTGAGCAAGACACTGAACCCTAATTGCTCCTGATGTGCTAGTAGGTACCTTGCATGGTTTCCACTGCCATCAGTGGATGAAGGTGTGAATGGGTGAATGTGATGCACAACCTATGTATAGCGCCTTGGATAAAGGCGCTATATAAATGCACCATTTACCATTTACAGCAACCTCACAAAATACAAACATACAGTACCTCGAACCCGATCTGCCTCCCGTACTTTCTGCAGAGCTCTCTCCGGCCCATGCCTGTCAGACCCCATGGTGACCACAGTGCTGACCGGAAGGCCGAGGGTCCGCAGCGATGAGGCCAGCTCAAGCCCAGTGGCTTCCCACAGGTCCTCCTCGGCCGAAATGATAGCGACGTGAGCCCAGCGGAAATAGCGCAGCACGGAGAAAAGGACGCGGGAGGAGAGAGGTAATGGACGAAGGAAGGTGGGATACAACTCTCTGTCTTCCATGTCGGGCCTCAGACAGCCCCAGGACAGCATTCCTACATTCCACTCTTTGGTCATCAGAGCCGCCGAAGAGCAATATCCCGGGTTGGCCGGGCCCAGGAGAGCGGCGCCATAACCGTCCAATCCGGAGAAGCGGGCGAGTGCCCGCGAGGACTTGCAGTCCTCGTTGACCAGCGTGTAGTCGTACCAGTAGCCTTTTTTGAGGTAGGGGTTCTTGTTGATGCGGCTGGTGGCAAGGCGGGCCGCCACGTCCGGGAGGGCCTTGGAGTACATTGGGTCACATGTCCAGGGGCCAACGAGGGCCACCTTGAAAGTGGTGGCCCAGGCCCCACACGGTACATAAGCACACATCAGGAGGGGGAGCAGAAAACAATACCTCCACCAGTGTTTCTGGTGTAGGACAGGGGGCGGTGCTAATAGCGATGGTGGTGTTGGTGCTGATGAAGTACAATGGCGACAATTGTTTATTGTATCCATTACATGTCTTCTCCTGTGTTTTCGTCTGTCCATTTTTGCAGATTGCCTTTGCCATCGAGGATGGTTGGAGAGGTTGTGGAGAACGCAAGGGTCTCTGTGACTTGTCATCGTCCCACAGCAGGCCGATGCTTATTCCTGGCTCAGACGCAGGAGCAGAGATGCCACTCAACAGCTGGTTTGTCTCATGAGACCGAATGTCCCTCATTGGCACTTGAAGACCAGGTGATAACAAGACTCCAAGCCATCACTGTCTTCACAGAATAGCTAAAGATGGTAGGAAAAACAGAAGTTAGGAAGTTCTTACTTAAAGCTCAAATAACATACATTCCTAAAATCGTTTTTAATACTTAATATCATATGCATATGTCCCGCAAGCTGCTTGTTTTTAATGCTTTGAGCCTTAATCACCACTGTTATAACCAGCCTTGTCATTTCTTTCTGGTTTAGCTGCAGTACCACAATGTCCTGAGGATGTGGGGGCACTGATGTGCCCCCCCCCCCCCGCTATTAATTTCATTAGAAGTTGCTCAGTGGCATTTTGAAGCACCCATGGAGCTGCTGACTCCACCTAGCATAACATGGTACTTCCGCATTTGACAACCAAATTATGGTTTGGCCAGACTCAAGGGATGCTCACTTCCATTACACTGTGCTGCACTTCCACTTTTCACCACTAGTCCCTCTCTGCTTCAACTATGGAGAGCTTCACTGGTGGCTTGATTTTAACCCAACCTAACCATCATCACAAGAACCAAACTGAAGTCGTATTCTGAGTTCAGAGCTTAAATATGTGCATGGACTAAAATAGGGTTGTCACGATCCAATCACGTGATCAGAAATTGGGGCCAGTCCTGTAATTTTTAAATGATCAATCAGGACATCCCAATCCTGTTTAAACGTTTTTAAAATCAAATAATGTTTAATAGAACTTGTTTAAGATAATGCAGTCGGCAAGGTCAGTCGAAGCTAAAAGAAGTACGAGTCTCTCAAAGTGGCTAATACTGGTAGTAGCTTATCAGTTGCTAATAGGCTAAGGGTACCAGAGAGTGGAGCAACCAGTTACTATTATTAAGTGTTACTTAAAGGAAATAGGTCAATTTATGTTAAACCCCCATATCATTCATTACATTTTAAAATAATTAAACTGGAAATCTTTTAGGAAAGACATTGTGGTTTGTTTTAACTTCTCAGACAGTGCATTGAATAATTAATTGGACCAAGGTGTATTTTTGAAACATGTTAATTGAGTATTTTTTTTTTCATCTGAAATGTTCAAACTAAACATTAATTGCAGTATTGACACACTTTCACAAAATAAATGAACGAACAGTTGTTGATTTACAAAAACAAAAGTCATACAGACCAGGAGTCGTAGTTTTTTTTTTCTAAATGACAGCCATTATGATGAAGTCTGTCTGTGAACAGAAAGTCCCATGAAGGAATTAAGAGAAAGAAATGTATTCCAGTCCAGATGTCCTTTCTGTAGTCTTTGAGTTGCTATGAAAATGTATCCCGGATATTCCAAATGAAACAATTGAAAAATAGAAGATTTCAAAATGATCTTGTCCTATATCCAGCATCCCCTGTGAAAATATAAAATAATCAAATCCTTCATATTTCCAGGAGGCCTTGACCGATGACTACAGGCCCTGTTTTGGACTGGGACCTGCCCCAAACCACAGAGCAAGGGGTCAAGGAGCAATGTGAGGAAGAACAAATATCCTCATCCAGAGAGCAGATATGTGGAGGCAACTATAGGTAAAAGCAGAGGGAAGGTGCGCCGGGTAGCCAAGCTTTGACTTCTCAGCCCTCTTTAGCTTTTAATCCACGCCAACACTGTGGGAAGCTTGAGTCGAGAAGTGTAGGGGGAGGGGCAGCATGAGGAATAAGGTGAAAGTGGATGCATTCACCAGCTAGTAGTAATTCAAAATGCACACACAGATGTAACAGATTACAGACAATTCTAATAGCCAATTATAATTTCAATAATTGTAATAATAACCAGTAAGACATGTGAGCTGAGCGTGGCCACTGGCCATATATAGAGCATGTCTTGGATGTACATGCAGGGCTTGATGTGGTCAGATCAACACTGGAATATGTCAGAATGGGCCCGCTCCATATATCAAGATTTAAGGGTGGCAGTGGGTCAGTGTCTTGAGTGTAGAGGATTTGATGAGGGCCCACTGGCCCAGCTAGTGCCTGAATATAATTTTCGGGCCTGAGAACTAGTCACTGGTTCTACTTGCTACCAGGCGTGGCTGCACAAACACATAACTTTGAGGCATTTGGCCCATCTAGATTAAAATGACAGGTCAAAGGGGAGACATGGAAGAGGGAGGATGCAGAGGGAAGGTAATGGAACATCAGGAACTGTGACCTTTGGTCTCAATAATACTTGGAATGAACAAAAGAAAAAGCACAGGAATACTTCATATATTAGTTAATGAGAATTATACATAAGCTAAGAGCACAACAGTAAAGAATCTATATAGGTCAATTAAACTGTCTATACAAATGCTATCAATTGCCATGTTTACATTAAATGCTTTGTATAGATGCTAAGTCGACATACAGTCAAAATGCTATCTAAGGTACATAAGTTGACACTTTTAATACGCCTGTGTGAGGTCAAGGCTAGGGCAAGTACTGCAAGTGCTATGGGCTAAGATGGAGTCTGAAGAGGTGTGTTCATTTGCGTTGTCAGACTACGGTGAAAGACTTGAAGTGGAGCGGTAGTTCAGTCAACATATGGAAGAGGAAAAAAAAGAAAAAAATGCCTAAATTGTGGATTGTAGGGCAACTTTACTACTTATTGGAAAACATCCAAGTTCGACTTGGACAAACCAAAATCCTTCTCTGAAGAGATTCAATGGTTGTTCAAAAAAGGTGAGGGTTCAGATGGTGACAGGCTTTAGTTTGAAATGTAACCACTATGCACAAAATGTTTTTGCAATATCGATCAATCAATCAATAAATCAGCACTCATGATTTTGTATTGTAGATATGTAGCTGCATGCAAAAAGCAGTCAGACATCTTGTCTGCTGTTGCAGAGCCAGTGCCACTGACAACCTCAAAGTCCCTCAACGATAACCACCCAACAATGTCCACCATCTGTGGAGGCAACGTACAGTAGCCTACAGGTTAAACGGCACACAGCAGACTGGAGGCCCAAGGATATTCCCAACACAAAAGGCAAAGTTAGTATGTGACCTCAGCAGAGAGAGAGATAAGCAAATAGTACAACCATGTGGCCCGAGGGCTGAAAATATCTCACCGTAAGCTACGGCAAGTCTTCCATTGACCTCTTGACCCGACAAAGTGGATGGGGTAGAGTATGCAGAGAAAAGGTACAACTGTGCAGTGGAGACCCTGTATAAAACAAAACGGTATTTAATGGAAGAAAACAAAGGTAAAACAAACAGAAATCATATACTGTATTTTATCAAGGATGGGTATTCTCATACTACAAAATATACTACAAACTACAGATGGTTTGTTCTGTCTCGCACACTGATAGCCCCATTGCAGTAATCAGATTAGTCGGCCCTTGCTAAATTGATCTGCTACCTAGAAGCCTCTTACTGTCACGGCCAGCAGCACTGGCAGAGATCACCTGCAAGGTCAGACTTGGAAATACAACTGCTCCACTATGTAATAATGAACCGCTTGCCCTGTTGGGAGGAGGACACCGCCACTTTTGATCCCTGACCTCAGTCAGCATAATCAAACGTTATTATTATGATCTGACTAATACCTTCTAATCCTAGAACAGAGGTGAGAAAATAGTGTATATCCTTTTGTTTACAGTTTAACAGTTGGTATAGTGCCTCACAGTCAGTTAGTAGTCCCCCCCCCCCTCCATGTCAACAGCCTCAGTGCACACACCCTATAGGTGGGGTTAGCCAAAGGGCCGTTAATGTGTGGAAGCATAAGCTCAGTTGGGGACTATCCCCAGGTTGGCAGAGGGAGAGGTGCACCCAGGATTACACTTAAGGCAATGAGCCCTTCTCTAAGCCCCTCCCCAATCTATCCTTCTCCAACAGGCACACTAGAAGAGGGAAGCTTGACCAGGAAAGCCTGACCTGGATAGTAACAGTTGCTCAACAATTTGGACTGGCACGCATTGGTCAGTGACTAAACTCCGCCCCAAAGGGTGGGGTTTTGAAAAGGCCTCTTTGGTACTGGGTGAAACAATGATAAATACATGATGGGCCGATTGTACTGTAATGGTTCATTGCTTTTATACAGACTGCACGTGTTGCAGTATTATGCCATTGGAAGGGCAATGCTATTAGGTAATGTAAACTAGTGGTGGGATGTGACTATTGTCATGTTCCATAGAAGGCTATATTAGTAACATTGCAGAAGTGACTCAAAAGTAGAGTTGCCGTTAGAACAACCGGATGGAAAAAACTTGAGGTTTGCCAGTTTGATCCTGGTCTGCCGAAGCGTGCTTGAACAAGACTATATGAACCCATAAGCACTCCCAATGTGCAGGTTGGTGCCTTGCATAGTTTCCTCTGCCATGTAGTGCACAGTAGTGTGATATGTGTTTTTTTTTTGTTTTTTTTGGGGGGGGATATATATATATATATATATATATATATATATATATATATATATATATATATATATATATATATATATATATATATATATATATATATATATACCATTTACCATTTATTACAGATACGATTTATGCAATTGCGGTCAGGGACAGAGTCCTGGATCAAGGATAACACTCAGGGTTTGTTTGGGTTTTTACTTTTTTTATATTTGGAACATGAGTAATGAGCATGTTAACCAGTTGTCAACCACTAGGCAGCCTCCAGGAACCAGCACGGCAAGCTAGTGCATTTATTGGTTAAGGCATCAGACAGGCACACAGTATGGTAGTAACATGTCTGTTTGGTCACTGCAATGCTCACTGGTTCCATCCAGTGTCTACTTTAGGTTTTACAGTCAGTCGCCTATTGCAACAGTGTTTCATTCATCAGGGAAAGTCTAATTTGGAAATACTACTGCAAATTTGCAGTAGTTCAGTGAAAAATACTTCATCATGCCCAGGGGTTTACGTGTACAAAATGGCCCGGGAATGTACTTGTACCTCAAGGCACTTCACATCGAAGAGAGTCTCCTGACATGGCTCAACAAGGCTATACTTCTGTTGTTATTTTTTTACTCAAAGACAACCCAAGGATTATATCATCATTAGGTCATGTTTGACTCTGTAAACACATTTGATTGCTTTGTCAGTATAGCAAGGGGTTATCTACATTATGAGTGCCATCTCCAATGTTCGTTCTTTTTGCAGTTGTGTTTGTTTGTTTTTTATTCCGATTAGATGGAAGTGTTATCTAATGACTTTGAGGATAAAGTCTGCCGTCACCAAGTGATAAAATGTGGTACTGATTCATGAGGCTTGCCTCTAATGTTACGCAATATTGGGGCCTACACTTAAAGGTATAGTCAGTGATTTCACTTCAATCAAATATCGCTTGTTGTGATAGTGTGCCGACCATGCAAGGAGTTCCCCCAGTCCCCAGTGAACTGCAGGAGTAAAAATGGAGTACTTTACCGAATTTAGACCCAAATCACATTTTAACAAAGTTGAGGACATAATAAACATGATTCACAAATCATGTTTATTATGTCCTCAACTTTGTTAAAATTTGATTTGGGTCTAAATGTTTTCTTATGTAACTTCTCAGGGGTTGACACTAAGGTCTCCGAGGCACTTGCCCATCGGGCAAGTGCAAGTCAGGTTCTACTTGCCCTCAGGTCATGGTCACTTGCCCCCCAAAAATATAAGTTTACTTCCTACTTGGGTGCTTTAAATCAGGGGTTTTCAACAGGTGGTCCCTAAGAGGGTTCCAGGTGGTCCCCAGCTAAGTTGGTTAACCAGATGTAACTCTTGAGAACGTAAAAATGAAACCAAATGGACCCTTGTGGTCCACACACACACACACACACACACACACACACACACACACACACACACAACACACACACACACACACACACACACACACACACACACACACACACACACACACACACTTGAAGGAGTGACTTGGGAGTCGAATAACATGGGAGGAGCACTGGGCATCATCAACATAAAACCTTTACAATTAATCTGTTTAATGTCTTTTTCATGTGCACTCCAAGAGACCACTGTCATCAGTAGTACCTCAGGGACTATATATATAGAATATGTCTTGTCATGAGTTGCTCGCTACTATTGGAGGCATTATAATGTTTTACTACATTCTGAAACTGACCTGGAGATGTTGGTGTGGACTCAGACCATTCTTGCTATCAGAGATCTGGCGAGTGGATTTAAAGAAGTATGGACAATGGGCAGGTAAAGTAATAATGTGTATGGTGACTAATTTCTACTGAAGTTATGATTATAAGAAAAGGGGTATTTAATAAGTCTTAATGTTACTAAAGAAATGATGAACTGATTTAGAAATGACCTCAAATCCCTTAGCCACAGAACTAAACCACGCTATCAAAACAATGCCAGGTTTTACAAACAGAATTGACCCATGTTGGGGGTAAGAACAATAACACAGAACAGCGCATGGGGGGATTAATTGACAGTGACCACACTGGACAGGACCTTTAACGCAGTGAACAGAGGTGCTGTAATTAATTTGGTGGAAGGCTGTGGATGAGGTTACATAATTAATGGGGGGGTGGGGAATAAAGAACTTAAAAGGTAGGGCTGACAAAAGTGATTTCACTTTTGTCAGATATCACAACAAAAAAATCTGTTAAAATGCTCTATTAAAACCCATTTAGGCCTAACCTAAGTTTTCTGGAAAAACCTCAAATATTTATATAACATCATCATCATCAAAACAACTGAATGTTTGAATACTGTACAGAATCCAAAAATGGATTCCCGTCCTGAATGGGATAAGGTGTGCAGAACATATATGGTGTTTCCCCCTCCCCCACGTTAGCAGAGGAGCTAATAAAAGTTCCCCAGGTGGAGAGTGAATTCTCCTCCTATCAGGATCGAGCAGCAGGTTCACATAGTGTAGCTACTCTTGGGTGCCCCTAGTGCACCAGGCTGGTACTTCACGATGAATTTCAAATCACTTACCCTACCTTTAAAGATTAAGAACCTTTTAAACTGAAATTCACTGTGTGATACTTTCCATCTTGTACAGTTGTAACAGGTGCTACGGCTGGGATCGGTAAAGCCTACGCCACCGAGGTGAGTGTCTGAGCTCTCTTCCAGAGGTGACTGTAAAAAACAGATACAATGCAGCTACATTAATTTGTTCACATGCATACACATACCAAGAAGGAGGGAGAGCATGTAGTCTATGGCAGGGATTTTCAACCTTTTTCATACCAGGGCCCACTATTTTATCAGAATTTCAGCCACGGACCAGCACCACAGACCCAAAAACTAAAGATTTCTTTTGCTTTGGTCCACAATTCCAGGCTGGATTTCGGAGAAAACAAAACAGTCAAACATACAGAACAAAGTTAACATTAATCTTCTACATTCTCTGGTTGTGTAGGCTTGGGCTAATTCAGATGATGAATATTTTAACTCTTGAGAGTGTAAACATGAAACCAAATGGACCCGCAAGTGTCCATTTGGTTTCATGTTTACGCTCTTAAAGAGTCACACCTGGTTAACCGACTTTCCATCATTTAGCCTGGGGACCACCTGGAATCCTCTTAGGGGCCACTGGTGGTCCCCGGACCACCGGTTGAAAACCCCTGGTCTATGGGAGTGATATGACTCTCTCTCTCAATGGGATGTGTACAGCACACATGTAGCCATTTTATGACACAACATGACATTTGAGATTTGAAGATTCTGCATCACTGAACCAGTGTTTTTACGTGTGTTGTCACAGTTAGCCAGCAGAGGATTGGATGTTGTTTTGATAAGCAGATCAACAAGCAAGCTTCACATGGTTGCTAAGGAGATTGGTAAGTAAAGAGAAGGCAATTTATTTTTCCTCCTCTTTCAATACAGTGGTTGTTGAATGTGAGAACATAACACTTGTACTGTATGCTTTATCTGTTTCAGAAGATAAATATAGGCAGAAAACACGAATCATCCAGGCAGATTTCACAGAGGGCCATGGTATCTACTCTGCTATAGCCGATGGACTTCAAGGTCTAGACATTGGAATCCTAGGTATATAAAGCTTTTTGGGGAAAACATTTTGTATAAAACCCCTATTAATACCAATGGGGCAATTCATTAGCTTTTAGCTTCACCAAGCTGAGTCATGATGGTTATGATTAGTGATGATATCACAACAGTCCATCCCCAATTTGATATAGAGTACTTCTCTAGTATCTAGCATTATAGGACTTCTACGGGGAAAAAACTAAGGGGTCACCCTCAAACAAATCCTATAATGCCTGATGAACCTCTGCTTTGTGGATCTTTTGTCTCATTGTCCTGCTGAATTTGGAATTCATATCAGTCATCTGTCATATAATCAGTCATGTTTTCTTTTAGTCTAAGATGGGGTTTTATGTTCAAGAGGATGTAGGGGGTGTTTAATTAAACACCATTTCACCCATGACTAATATTTTATCACTAACACACCCCATGTTTTTCTTATTTACTCATACAGTTAACAATGTGGGAATGATACATGCTGACAAGTTTGCATATTTCCTTGACATACCCCATCTCGACCAGGTATGATTCAAAGAAGTTTTACAAATAATTGTCTGACTCTAAAATAGTATTCATCAATATCCTATCAAGACTATGCAAATGTGATACCACTAAGCTGTCTCAAATGTTTCATAATGACAATGTTATTCACACAACTCTAGAAAATCACTCAGCTGGTCAACTGTAACACACTGTCTGTCCCCCAGGTAAGAAAGCCTATATATTAGTTTACTTGTGCATCATGGTTCCTCTGCACCTGTAAACAATAATGCTTTTGTTCATGATAATGATAATTATCGGTTGTCGTTTCTTCTTAGATGACAAGATTGGTTCTACCGGGAATGGTTGAAAGGTACTGTCATTTTGTTTACAGTGAAGCCATAATAACGTATGAAAGGTTGAAAGTTAAATACGTTCTACTGTGGTGGTGGTTTTAACCCGTAGTTCTTTACAGGTTTCAAGTGGTCCCCAGATAACTGAATAGAGTTTGTACAAAACAAACCCTCATATTAGTTAGACTTGAGAGTCTAAACTGACTCTTTAGTTTCATTTTACGGACCAAGAGTTACATTACTGTTAAATATCACCATTACTTAATTTCTAGACAATTACAGAAGGTAAAATATGTTATTTTGTTTCCTCTCATCCCTCCCGATGGAGGGCTCGTCGGAGGACGACGCGCAGAATTACAAAATATTCTTTAGTACTGTGTCTGGGAGGTTAAATGTCATTAAATCGTGGTCCGTTAGCCTCAAGTGCCAAATACATAATGGGCCTTCAAATGAAAACGAAAAGTACTATTCTACCATGTTTGGTGGTGACTGTGTGGTGGTCACTAACATACTGAAAAAAATAACCTGGGTGTGTGCTCATTATCCTCCATTTTCCTTCTTTTCCAGAGGTACAGGGCTGATAATAAATATTTCCTCTGAGGCAGGAAGCCAGCCACACCCTTTGCTGTCTCTTTATTCTGCCTCTAAGGTACTGCCTGATCAGAATTTATTTACACACTCAAATGCTGTACATACTGTGAACTAATAACAATTCACCCTTCAGTGTAAATTGATTGTGACAGCCTCTCATTTTTGCAGGTTTTTGTTACATATTTCTCACAGAGTCTGCATTCAGAGTACAAGTCTAAGGGAATTACAGTACAGGTAATTTACATTGCTCTGCCTCGTCTGAGTACGTATGTTCAAAAGTCAAATATTAATGTACAGAAAGTGAGACATAGTAACTCAGTGTACTGCACACCACAGACAGCACCTGCTTAGCTTAGTAACATGTCCCTCATTGGCACAAGACAGCTCAACATGACGTTCTGGCAACTAATGACATTGTAGATGTCATCTGTACTCTCCTCAGCCACTCATAATCATAAAACAATATTGGAATGTCTTCTTTGGCGTCTTTGCATGTTTTTATACATTGAGACATTGACTTATTTGTCTCAAAGGTCAGATAAGCCTCCCTGATACTGGCATTTTTAGCTCACAAACAGATATACAATAGTGCAATATCACATATACCGATAATCTGTACCTAAACAACTGATACCCGGCTTTTGTTACGGAACCCCTGAGGCTACGGAATCGTGACTATGTGATATTTAGATGTCAGAAGATTGAATACACGTGAATGTAATGAATGTGTTCCCGCTGTGTCCCTGCAGTGTGTATCTCCTGTAGTGGTGTCTACCAACATGACCAGAAACCTCGGATCCAATCTCCTCATCAAGACTGCTCCAGACTTTGCACGTGAGGCCTTGAACACTGTGGGCTACTCCAGCTATACCTCTGGCTGTCTCTCTCATACTCTTCAGGTCAGAGGAGCAGACTCACATATTTTCTTTGACTGGTAGCTAGCTGTTCATTCAAGCTTCTGTGTATGTGTAAGGCTATGTTCAGGTCAGACAGCTGCAGTAGCGCTCTGTGACCTGGGGTGGCACTGTTGGACAACTAGCACTGTGTGACCTGTAGAATTCATTAGCAACTATAACAATAACAGCAATAGCATATTTGCACAGCTCGGTTCACCCAGGTGTGATTTTAAAAGTGTCATTAGTCAAACAGATCTGGGCTTGGTGTGTTCTTTTTGGACCTACACTACACCAAACTTTCCCCCCAAAATAGATGTTTTACAAGTTTGCAACACATCGCAGTACAATGCTTTGTGAGCTTGTAGAAAAGCTTGTGAGCAAGTAGATTTTTGGGTGATTCTCCCCCAGAATATGGGTGCTAGGGTTCAAGCTTTTACAATAATGTGATTATAGAAAAAATAGCATATCATATCAGCTTGGATGTGAATTCATAGATCTACTATTTTGTCTCCTTATCACCCTACAGCACTTTGCTCTATCGATATTATTGCCGAAATGGATTCGTCTTTCATCCTTCTTCGTCAACAAACTAGATAACATCACACAAGGAAAAGAGGACAAAACTTTGGAGAAACAGCTGCTCACAGTTAACACCGGATAATGTAATACATTTACAGTTTTAAACTATATTAGTGTGTGTGTGTGTGTGTGTGTGTGTGTGTGTGTGTGTGTGTGTGTGTGTGTGTGTGTGTGTGTGTGTGTGTGTGTGTGTGTGTGTGTGTGTGTGTGTGTGTGTGTGTTTTATCCCTGATGAAGACTGATTTTTGTGAAAACAGGTTGATGAATTTTAACATTGAGTGCCTGTCTCTCCCATTGTTGTATACAGTATGTTTTAAGTATGATCTAGGAGGATGTTTTACTATTTTAACTCCCTTGACTTCCATGTTGTAAGCGTATTTTCTCTAGAATTATTGCAAATTGTTATGTTGAGTTTTCTGATAGAAGTTCATTTTGGGGTTCAACTTTATGTTAATTCCATTGAGGTCCAAGTGTGTGTTTAGAGTCAGAGAAAGAGACAGTGTGTGGGAGAGCATGTGTATGTCTGCGTGTGTCTGCAAGTAGTCCTATGGCTAAACTACCCGTTATCCATTACCCGTGCTATACTGCATGTATTTATGTTTTATGATCCAGACAATTATTTATTTTAGTATTATGGATATTATAGGGTATATTATTTATAGTAGTATTATATGGTTGTTGTCACTGTCTTTTTATATTTTATGCAATGTATTGTCTTACACTGTGGGTCACGAGACTAATAAAGTTTAATATTTGAAACTATTTTGAATCAAAATACCACCCAAAGTTATAATGTAGTGGAATGTAGTTAAAATGAGCCATTCTTTAGTTGGTATTTGGTAAATGGGGAGGATATACAGTATAATGCATATTGCTGTCAGGGTCCAAAGTGGCATGAGCACTGCATACCGTACTTCTGTCTTTGTTTTTGTTTTGTTTTTGATTGTTTTTTTTTTTTTTTTTTTTATTTTTTTTACATTGTATTATTTCCTGCATTGTATTATCTCCTCTATAAAGGTCTGGTAGTGTGTAGTGTATTTATTATTAATTTATTTATTTTAAAATGTTTTGGTCTTGTTTCTTAAATGTTTTTTATACCGGTATTTGTTTGTTTGTTTGTTTGTTTGTTTGTTTGTATGATTCTTTAATGTAAATCTTATTACATGTTATTCATTGTGCTTGAACTGAAAAAGCAATACAATTTTGAAACATAACCAAATATCAACAAAAGGCTGAACTTAATTGTATTGTTTTGCTTCACCACTTTGTTTTTAAAGAATGGTATTTAACCTATATCATCTATTTGATTTAAATAAACAATAATCACGGTTTTAGATAGGCTACTGTAGGCAAATACATGGTTCCACACACCCCAAAATAGATTGACCAATTTATGCCATGTTCTTTTACTTAATCTGTTTCCTTTGAATTTGTATTATTTTTACTTTAGGGCCTAATTATAAGTTACCGGTGGCCAGTCAAGTCTATGGACTTTAAAGTTTGTTTAGGGCAATTAGGATGTATGGTAACTTTTTCTGAGCCACCAAGTCTATATAAAACAACACCAGCTACAACTCTCTTGCAACAAACCAAACTACTGCAATTAGAAATAATGGTTGAAACAAAGTATTTACAATGTTGCGGGGAGTCGCATGGCAACCCTCTGGTGTATTAAGGGTAGTATGTTTGTTGGCATATTCCACCAGACGATGGGGAACCAATGTCCTTGATGATGTAACTAAAATATGTTTCAAATTAGGTCATAGGGAGTAAGTCATAAGGAGTATGTATGGGCAGGGTATAACTCCACCAGCCAATAGGAGGCCACCATTCTTGGTGACGTAACTAATACATAAACATATACATAGATTGTATAGCCTATAAAGAGTGCAAAACGTTTAGAATGGCAACTGTATTAAACATACAGTAGATAGCATTGTGACATGAGCACATCTCATGGTGCGCTCTGCTTGCACACAAGTGGGCCATATATGGCCGACTGTGCTCTATAGATAAAGTGTTTTGGATTTCCTATACTCTAGTCTAGAACCACGCTAGGGACAAATCTCTGCCCTCGACCTTAAACCTTTATCATTCACCTCACAAGCTTTATTATCAGCCTCAGTCTGATAACTTGATCAAAATGCAAATTCATGTTCCCCAAAGACATTACTGATATAATTTGTGATCACATGACAATAAAAAAAAGAGTTTAGCCCTCCCCTAGCCCTAAGGTTCTAGTCTACTATGTTGGTAATTGTTTGTTAAATGTTAAGACATTTCATAAATTTGGACCACCCATTGAATATAAGCCCCTATCTGTTGACCAGAAGTGAGGCTATTGATTTAAAGGACCACTTCAACACTTTCCAACCTGACTTCACCATAATTGGTCCTCACTATGTTCATGAAAAAAGGCCACATTTTTGTCTACACAATCTGTGTATTGCATGTGCATTTTCTCATGAACATTAGTGTGTATACCGTATACATTAATCTGCCTATCCGCATGGTGGATGGGTGTCTGAACTGCCCACAGCCTTCCTACAGACTGAGTGGTCCTTTAAGTTCTTAGTATGCCGGCGTAGAGATGCCCACATTTTCCTCCCCAGTACACCTTGCAGGTCTTATAATATAAGACTAAAATGTATTCACCGACTCCTTGCTAATCAACTGTAAAATATTATTTTACAGTTGATTAGCAAGGAGTCGGTGAATACATTTTAGTTATGGTTAGGTATGGTATGCTTGTTTAAGTAGTCCTTAGTGAACACAAACATGGCAGTCACAGTTAAATTGGTTAAAATGTTATTCACACCATACGCTTAACAGGCTGTTCCTACTTCCTCGTTCTAGATAAGTATTGTCTATAATAAATAATGAAGGAAAAAAAACTTGAATGCCCCTGGTCCTATCAAAAATAGCTAAAACTAAAGAAAGCAGCAAATGTAAAACAAGACCAATCTTTTACTTTTTGTAATAACTTAAACATGAACCTTGGTTGAAAAGTTGTCCTTTAAAGGGGAATTCCACCCATTTTCAAAATTTTCCTGAGAGGGTACAAATGGAACCAAATGGACCCGCTAGGGTCCATTTGGTTCACATTTGTATCCTCTCAGGAAGATTAAATTGAAAAAAGGGGTCTGAAAGAAAAATCATTAACATGGTGAAATACATCTTGATGATGTCATCAGATGTATTTCACCATGTTAATGATTTTTTCAGACCTCCATTTTTAGGAAATACAGAATTGGGGCAACTATTTTGTATCATGTTAAAATGTTGAAAATGGGTGGAGTTCCCCTTTAAGATGTCATCGGCTATAGAGGAAGTACTACAGTCATCTCTGGGACAAAGACTTGCGTCAAGCCATCAAGGATTTTACTTCCTGTTTACTTCCGCATTGGGCGTAACCGGGCGTGTCTAAGCGCTAAAGACTTCAGAATAAGATCAAGACGTCGTAATTAATCTGTGCCTGTAAATAAACTCTGAAAACATAGTGTTTATGATACGAGAGTTGAAACGGTATATATTAGAGTACTTATTTGTCCTTAAAAAAAAAAAGGAAAGAAAATTGTCCCCGATTATTGTTTTTAACACTGCAAGCAAGGCTCTATATTTCACCTATATTTCCACACTCACACACTGGTCTGGCCTACAATAGCCAATCTACAAGCTGTAGATAAGCTGTTTTGCTATATTTGAATTGCAATCCATAAATTGAAAAGTGTGTGTGTGGGGGGGGGGGGGGGGGGGGCATGTGTGTGTGCGTGTGTGTGTGTGTGTGTGTGTGTGTGTGTGTGTGTGTGTGTGTGTGTGTGTGACAATATATTCATATATGGGTAATAATAATATTAATAATAATCATTAAAAATAACAGTTACTTTACTTGTTACATGGGTAAAGGTAGAAAATAGCCCACTATTAGGGTGGAATTTAGGGGGTTATGAGGGGGGTTAGGCCATCAATGACTCTGCAAATGTAGATCGGCCATTAACAGCTAATTTGAATACTAGGCCTACATATAATCTGTGTATGAATGTTGGGCGTTTTTCTCAAGTTAGGGTGAATAGGTGTCACTGATTGTGAGAACGATGCCATTTCTGGGCCCAGAGTGAGCACGGGACAAAAAACGCTGCTACGAGGCAAATGTTGGGACATATCCACGCGTGCGGGGAGATGTCCCCTACAACATGCCACTGTCCGCTAAGAAGGAGACGGGTAAAATTCCGAGCACCGGGCCTTTTAGTGGCGGCACACATGCAAAAAGTGCCATTTCTGGACCCAGAGTGAGCACTGGACCAAAAACGCTGCTACGAGGCAAATGTTGGGACATATCCACGCGTGCAGGGAGATGTCCCCTACAACATGCCACTATCCGCTAAGAAGGACACGGGTAAAATTCCGAGTACCAGGCCTTTTGGTGGCGGCACACATGCAAAAAGTGCCATTTCTGGGCCCAGAGTAAGCACTGGACAAAAAAACGCTGCTACGAGGCAAATGTTGGGACATATCCACGCGTGCGGGGAGATGTCCCCTACAACATGCCACTGTTCGCTAAGAAGGAGACGGTTAAAATTCCGAGCACCGGGACTTTTAGTGGCGGCACGCATGCAAAAAGTGCCATTTCTGGGCCCAGAGTGAGCACGGGACAAAAAACGCTGCTACGAGGCAAATGTTGGGACATATCCACGCGTGCGGGGAGATGTCCCCTACAACATGCCACTGTTCGCTAAGAAGGAGACGGTTAAAATTCCGAGCACCGGGCCTTTTAGTGGCGGCACGCATGCAAAAAGTGCCATTTCTGGACCCAGAGTGAGCACTGGACCAAAAACGCTGCTACGAGGCAAATGTTGGGACATATCCACGCGTGCGGGGAGATGTCCCCTACAACATGCCACTGTTCGCTAAGAAGGAGACGGTTAAAATTCCGAGCACCGGGCCTTTTAGTGGCGGCACGCATGCAAAAAGTGCCATTTCTGGGCCCAGAGTGAGCACGGGACAAAAAACGCTGCTACGAGGCAAATGTTGGGACATATCCACGCGTGCGGGGAGATGTCCCCTACAACATGCCACTGTCCGCTAAGAAGGAGACGGGTAAAATTCCGAGCACCGGGCCTTTTAGTGGCGGCATGGGGTCAAGGGGTCAAGAGCGTAAAGATTTAGGGAGAGAAATGAAGACTCAAGCTCCATATAGTGCTTACATTGATGCAATGGAAAAGGCAGATCATAGGTCTTTAATCGCTGGTAATCATATAGAACCCAATAAATTTGACAATATGTTTGACGGTGACTTTGCTGCTCTTTGTCAAAGTGTATCTCCCTTCAAAGCTTATTTTGAAAACATAAGGAATACCGCCAACCAATCCATAGAAACCAACATTTCCACAGTCGCAAATACTTACTATGCGATAGATATTATAGACAAACTTTTTGCAACTTTACTCCCAACTATTCCCATACGGTCAGATCTACTCTCGGGCGATTTGCAGAGACACTCTGGAGCCTATGCTGCACAGATAAACCAGTGTAAAAAAAAGCACTGCTATTTGTGAGGCCACTTTCAAAAACACAAAAGTGTTGCTTTTACGGAATGAGAAACACACACTTGATGAATGTGTACAGCAAATTTACAAAATGTACAGTCAGCCAGAGATTTCATTGACATCGTAACCCGCAGAAAGCCACAGGCACAGCATGTACCGGATGCACCAGATGCACTAGATCCACCTGAGGTTGAAATGTGGGACAAAAAAAAACAAGTGCCAAAACACCTCAGTGGCTATCAAAAACGTCCATCAGTAAATTCAAAGATATTCTCACAAAACGAAATCGGCTCAGCACATGTCCCAGCCAAAACCAAGTCATATACAGTAAGCAGAGACAAAGAGAGCTATGCAATAATATATGCAGGTTTGTAAATAGAGAGAATAATTGTTGGCTAAATGCAACCCTTCAATCCATATTGCATCTGCAAGTGGTCAAAAATATATTGAGACAGACAACGCCGTCTTTAAGGCTTCAGATGTCAATGCCAGCAAATTTAGCATCCGTCAGCCAAACATTTCTTTGAAATCCAGGGCAGGCCACACATTTGATGCTACAACAATCCATGGTGTCACTCAACAATTAGTAAGGAACACTCAAATGTTATCTTTGGGAATGCACAATGACCCACTAGATTTCATACAACCACTATTACCCTGGTTGCAGAGTTATAGTGTCTGTACAACTTCTGCTGCAAAACAGATAAACACATGCACAAAATGTGGACTGCAAGATGAAAGTAACTCTGCTATGCCAAATATATTTATGTTGCCGCTCAACAACTACCTCAAGTCCATGTTTGAACACATCATGGAAGGTGACAGTCACCACAGTTGTACAGCCTGTGGTTCCGTAATGAAGAAACAAATATGTTGGATTGAGCATCCTGATTTCATTACTCTTTCTGTGAACCGCGTTGGCAATGAGGGAAAGGTGCTCCGCAACACTGTAGTATCACCCGATTCCATTGAGATTCTCACTTGTGACAGCAGTAAAATTCAGTATAAGTTGGGTTCAATCATTTGCCATAGAGGTGTGGTGGCCAAATCCGGACACTTCTGGGCAAACTTATATCATGGCAATGTTGTAATTAAAGCAGATGACACTGTTATACAGATCTTACCATCGCCAAAAGCACTGCTAGAGGCCCAAAAACATGGGTATATATTCTTCTATGAGAAATGTACTGCAGACAAGGGTAATGTGGAAGATGTTGTGGTTTTAACAAATCACAATATATGCACAACCATACCATTACCAATTCTAACATTCCTAAACCAGACATCTGCTATGAAAAAATGTCACACACGGCTTGAAGAAGCAGTAGCTCACTCTGGGTCCAGAAATGGCACTTTTTGCATGCGTGCCGCCACTAAAAGGCCCGGTGCTCGGAATTTTAACCGTCTCCTTCTTAGCGAACAGTGGCATGTTGTAGGGGACATCTCCCCGCACGCGTGGATATGTCCCAACATTTGCCTCGTAGCAGCGTTTTTTGTCCCGTGCTCACTCTGGGCCCAGAAATGGCACTTTTTGCATGCGTGCCGCCACTAAAAGGCCCGGTGCTCGGAATTTTAACCGTCTCCTTCTTAGCGAACAGTGGCATGTTGTAGGGGACATCTCCCCGCACGCGTGGATATGTCCCAACATTTGCCTCGTAGCAGCGTTTTTTGTCCCGTGCTCACTCTGGGCCCAGAAATGGCACTTTTTGCATGCGTGCCGCCACTAAAAGGCCCGGTGCTCGGAATTTTAACCGTCTCCTTCTTAGCGAACAGTGGCATGTTGTAGGGGACATCTCCCCGCACGCGTGGATATGTCCCAACATTTGCCTCGTAGCAGCGTTTTTTGTCCCGTGCTCACTCTGGGCCCAGAAATGGCACTTTTTGCATGCGTGCCGCCACTAAAAGGCCCGGTGCTCGGAATTTTAACCGTCTCCTTCTTAGCGAACAGTGGCATGTTGTAGGGGACATCTCCCCGCACGCGTGGATATGTCCCAACATTTGCCTCGTAGCAGCGTTTTTGGTCCAGTGCTCACTCTGGGTCCAGAAATGGCACTTTTTGCATGCGTGCCGCCACTAAAAGGCCCGGTGCTCGGAATTTTAACCGTCTCCTTCTTAGCGAACAGTGGCATGTTGTAGGGGACATCTCCCCGCACGCGTGGATATGTCCCAACATTTGCCTCGTAGCAGCGTTTTTTGTCCCGTGCTCACTCTGGGCCCAGAAATGGCACTTTTTGCATGCATGCCGCCACTAAAAGGCCCGGTGCTCGGAATTTTAACCGTCTCCTTCTTAGCGAACAGTGGCATGTTGTAGGGGACATCTCCCCGCACGCGTGGATATGTCCCAACATTTGCCTCGTAGCAGCGTTTTTGGTCCAGTGCTCACTCTGGGTCCAGAAATGGCACTTTTTGCATGCGTGCCGCCACTAAAAGGCCCGGTGCTCGGAATTTTAACCGTCTCCTTCTTAGCGAACAGTGGCATGTTGTAGGGGACATCTCCCCGCACGCGTGGATATGTCCCAACATTTGCCTCGTAGCAGCGTTTTTTGTCCCGTGCTCACTCTGGGCCCAGAAATGGCACTTTTTGCATGCGTGCCGCCACTAAAAGGCCCGGTGCTCGGAATTTTAACCGTCTCCTTCTTAGCGAACAGTGGCATGTTGTAGGGGACATCTCCCCGCACGCGTGGATATGTCCCAACATTTGCCTCGTAGCAGCGTTTTTTGTCCCGTGCTCACTCTGGGCCCAGAAATGGCACTTTTTGCATGCGTGCCGCCACTAAAAGGCCGGTGCTCGGAATTTTAACCGTCTCCTTCTTAGCGAACAGTGGCATGTTGTAGGGGACATCTCCCCGCACGCGTGGATATGTCCCAACATTTGCCTCGTAGCAGCGTTTTTTGTCCCGTGCTCACTCTGGGCCCAGAAATGGCACTTTTTGCATGCGTGCCGCCACTAAAAGGCCCGGTGCTCGGAATTTTAACCGTCTCCTTCTTAGCGAACAGTGGCATGTTGTAGGGGACATCTCCCCGCACGCGTGGATATGTCCCAACATTTGCCTCGTAGCAGCGTTTTTTGTCCAGTGCTCACTCTGGGTCCAGAAATGGCACTTTTTGCATGTGTGCCGCCACTAAAAGGCCTGGTGCTCGGAATTTTACCCGTGTCCTTCTTAGCGGATAGTGGCATGTTGTAGGGGACATCTCCCCGCACGCGTGGATATGTCCCAACATTTGCCTCATAGCAGGGTTTTTTGTCCAGCATCCTATTTGTAAGGCATATGCTCTCCAATTAACAGTGTTTATCTATTTAGTTAATTTTTACTGTTTTTAACTGTCATAAATGGTAATAAAATGTAATAAAAGTGCATATAAACATATTTTGTATGTTGTGTGTCATATATTCTCGTTTATATACTTGAATTTATTGTTTTACTGTGGAAATTAATATTTTTTGTTTAATTTAGCGAGTACTTTTATTCTGAAGGATGACGTCACCGGAAGTGAAATCCTTGATAAAAAATCCTTGATGGCTTGACACTGGTGGGACAAAGCACCAATACACGCCAATGCAGTAGAGAACCAGCTAACTACATTTTCGTCATGAGTTAATTCTATTGAATGTTGTGTTTGTCATCAAGTTGAACCAATGTATTCCTTCCTTACGTCAAACGTCAAAGGGGTAGGAGTCCTACCCCTTTGACGTATCAAAAAGGTTGAAACCTTTTTGATTCCAGGGCCCACCATTTATTCAGAATTTGAGCCACAGACCACCATTTGATGACATTTTAGCCCCACAGACCCCAAAACGAAATATTTCTTTTGCTTTTGCCCATCTTCTAGTTGTGTAGACTTGGGTTAATTCAAATGATGAATATTTTAACTCTTGAGAGAGAACGTCTGGTTAACCAACTTAGCTGGGGACCACCTGTTACCCTCTCAGGGACCACTGGTGGTCCCCGGACCAACCTGTTGAAAACCCCTGGGGTAGGCCTATGACCATGATTGCAAGCTACTTACATTAGCAAAGGTGCTAGGTGATGCAGTAAACAGAAAACGAGCCGGCCATCTTGTTTGGCTACGCCCATCTACTTGTTCTTCCTCTCCCAGATTTAGCCCCTGGTCAAAACTTGACAGAAACATTCAGAGGCCCACAATAACCAAAGAGCCAGCGATTGGCACCCATAGAGTTGGGACCACACAATGTATTTTACTATTTTATGGGTGAATGCTAAAGACTTTTTGTCATAACTCACCGGTCTACATCCGGTTAGTGTTTTCAGCTTCCAGTGGAAACTTCAAAATAAGGCTATTATTACGGACACAGTTTATCAGTTAAAGGGGAACTCCACCCATTTTCAACATTTAATATGTCATTAATTTACCTGGTGTGTGGACATGATAAAAAAAGTTCCCCCAATTCCTTATTTCCTAAAAATGGAGGTCTGAAAAAAATCATAAACATGGTGAAATATATCTGATGACATCATCAGGATGTATTTTACCATGTTAATGATTTTTCTTTCAGACCCCTTTTTCCTGAGGGTACAAATTATTTTGTATCCTCTTAGGATTTTTTTTTGAAAATGGGTGGATTTCCCCTTTAAGAGTTATGGAATTAAATGGGTATTCCACTTTCAATAAAACTTTTGGTCCTTTTTTGGTCTCTACTCCGTCTCATGTGAACACCCATTCAGTATTTAGAAGATAATTGATGTTCATTTTATCGTATCCACCTCATTCCTATACTATACAAACCCACTATAACTCATAAACCCATTATAAGTGTGAGTGTCAACACACTACTAGGAAGGGGAGGAGGAGGAGGAGGAAGGACAATAGGACTGACCACATTCCAGGCTCTCTTGAGGAATCTCATGTTCAGTTTCAAGAGTAGACTTGATGAGTCTCCTGTGATGACGAATCCCATAGTTCTGTCAGATACAGTTCCTCTATGTGGAAACATTGGTATGTCTGCCTCTTGTAGGCTGGTTTTATTATCTATCTGGATTTTAAATACAGACTTCTGTATTTTAAATGTTTTGTATGTTTTTAATTGTCTGTATGTCTTCAGCTGCAAATAATGATTGATTGACTACTCACATGGTGGAGACAATGTATAGCAAAAAATGTTTTTGGGGCGATGAAAATAGGTGAATTTTCACAACATCCCTTTAAAAGGGTTCAAATGGCCTGTCTTGGTGTGTGTGTCTGGTTAGTATAGAGTCAAAGGATTTGAATGTTTTAATGTCCGTTGGTAGGATGTTCCACATTTTGGTGGTCTTTGGTGCCTCTATTTAATTGGACAATTTGCATATTTGATGAGCTGTTTAAAAAACCCTTTCCCCCTCACTGTAGGCCTATATCATGTCTTTTCAGTTCTGACAAATAAAAAAAGATAAATCCACTGAACCCCAAACTGTCTAAAGCAACTCCACCACCTTAGTCTCTCATGCAAGTAAATGATGCTATAAATTTACAATACCAACTTCGATGACGTTTTCTTAATTTTCTAAAAAATATATAATGTATTCCAGAGTTAGCTGGTGTCTGCACAACATCAGCTATGACACACCACTACACCGGTGTTCTAGCGTGAAACACAACACAATGGCTTTATATCACATATACCCGCAACAAATAGTTGGTATTCTACCAAACAGGTGTTCAAATGTACAAAACTGAGTAAGAGCAGTTCACTGTGCAGTATACAGAAAGCTGATTGGCCTACATGTAAATACATTCAACATAACATAACATCAAATGTCAAATTACTGTACAAAAATACAGGAACAAAAAACAATTAAAAATTACACATTTGGCATCTGGCAACATCCAATGATGCCAGAAATGAGGAAAACACTGATTATATTAAAAATAATAATAACTTAAGACAGTACCAGCCCCAAACTGAAGTTCAAATGAAATCCCTTTTTATAACACAAAATGAGCAAAGCTACACAAAAATGTCCTAAACTAGTCCTGTATGGCTGCATAAAGCGTTGTCGCTATTTGTGTTTTGAGTGAAGAGACAGATGTTTATACTAACATAGGCATACAGTGATATTCCACATGAATTACCACGTTGCCAACATACAGTGCTGCACATTAATGTGCTTAACTGCACGCCCATTCTTACTGTATTAATGCAAGTTCAAGGTGTACACAGATTAGTACTACTGCATACTTATTTATAAATCTATTCCATTCATAATTTCCCAAACACAAAAATAAAGCATACCTACATTGTATGCTAGAATTTGATGGTCCTGCAAATATATTATCTAACCTAATCATAAAAAAGAAAGAAAAAAACAAAAAACAAAACAGTAACAACTGCCAGAAACAGCACTATGTACACAGTCTAAAGTTCAGTGCATGTGACTCGGGTGACGCCGTGAATCAGCAGCGTGGGGCCCAGACCATGGGTCAGCGCTTCCAGCTGGGCTAAATACTGCTGTGACAGTGTGGAGTGAGCAGGGGGGCGCGGCAGGTACAGGAAGCGAACGGCAGCCTGAGAGCTGTGCTCCACCAGCAGAGAGTTCACCGCAGAGAGGAACTCTTCGGAAAGTGCTTGGCTGGGTGGTGGCGGCGGCACGGAGGAGCTCTCCTCCCCGGCCTGGCCCACCTCCGGTCTCGCTCCGTAGTGTTGCACCACGTCGTCCCACGGGACGATCTTTATGGAGGCCCTGATCCTCAGCTTCCTCAGCAGCTCGCGAAAGGTCTCCTCGTCGACGACCCAGCCCTGGTCGCTGGAGTCGCTCTCCACGTTGAGGAAGATCCTCATCCTGGCGTGGCGCCAGCGGCTGGACATGTTCAGCACGCACGCCATCTGCAGGAGGAACAGGCTGCACACGTCCACGCAGTCGCGGCTGCCCGGCTGCAGCAGGTTCAGCGGCCAAACGTCAATGGTCCTGTCCGTCCCGTCGACCTTGCTGTCTCTGCCCTCCCCCTCCAGCTGAAAGAAGTAACGGCCCAGGCATACGTTTTTGCTCATCTTAATGGCGTCAGATATGATTCCCACGTACTCCTCCGGGGTTAGCCAACGAGGGCTCTCCACGTGCCGGACGGGGGGGAAATGAGCCTGCAGTGAAGGCAGGTCAATGCCAAAATTGTAGTCCCCATCACTTCCCTTTGCTGCTGACGAGTCGCAGAATGCAGTATCTTGTAAAAAATAGTCTTCAGGAGTGCAGTTGTCATAGAAACCCAAGACAAGGGTGTTGGGCTTCATTCCACCTGGAAAGGATGAAGTAGACATAATCACATAATATAGAAAGTGTTATGGTTGAATCAGGTTTATTCATCCAAGTTGGTCTCGACAGTACTGCCTGCAACCCAGTAAAGGAGATGCAGAAAATACAATAGGAGCTAGGCTTTGGAGAACTTTGGAGTTAAAGTAAGGGAATCCATGTGCTCACCCAGGCCTGTAATGCGCAGCAGATGTTGTGTTCCCTGCCTGACAGAGGGAGAAAGAGTAAGATCCACAAAGGCCTTCACTCCCAGTTTATCTACTAGAGACAACCAGAAGTTATACTGCTGCTGGACTGGGTCTGATGGCAGGGTGTCTGAAACACAGTGAAGGGAGGCAGATTGCTTACAAACCAATCCAAATCAATAAACTAGTGGTTCAAAGCAAACATTTTCATGTCAACGATACCCAAATTGACAGGTATTTTTTAAATTGTTGTGCTTAAATTGTTGTGCTCTTTTAATCTTCTTTCCAATGAGAAGATTAAAAGAAAATGTTCAAATCCTTGTCCACTGTTGATATTGTTTGGTACAAGGAGAAGACAGACACTGAATAGGTTTCAAGTCGGCTATACTAGCTTTGGTATTTGGTAGGTGGATGAAATGTAACCTTCCACTAAAAACAGGGGGCTGCCTGTGTTAACGTTGAACTGTCATAATGCTACAATTTGTGGTGTTGATTCTTATACACTGCTTTGTCACCCCCATGTGGAGATGTGAGGCAAAAGCAGAAAGCATGAACAGGCCATGCTCTGTATGTAAACCCTATAGAGGTAGCTAGATGTACTAACTGGAGTCCCTCAGAACTCAATAAAAATAGCCGATCAACAAACTTACAATGTGACACAATGTGTGGAGCAAATCAGGAACAAATCAAGAAAATACATTGTGATTACAGGTCAGTCACAGTGTATTTGCTTAACCTATGCAAATTTAAAGCTTTTTTGTGACCCAAGAGACATTCAACACCAACATGCCAGTGATCACACTTGCACTAAATATTTCAAAAAGGTGTTTCAAAAGGACATTTAGAAATAAAAATAAATAAATACATTTAAAAACTGATAGCAGATGGCCATTTTGCACTTACAGGCCACTGCAATAACAATGAATGGTTCAAAGATAAGAATCACAGCACAGCATTATTGGCTAGAGATTGCCTCAGGCGGACCATTTTCCAAACATTACCCAGATCCCCAAGCTGGACGTGGCCCAACACAAACAGCCCTCCCTTCTTCAGCTGGTTGACAAAGTGGATGAGCTGACAGGATGAGCGGGGATTGGCCACCATTAGCAGTACCTGTGGCCTCCAGAACTTTACGTGGTCTTTTCTCACGTCCAGCATCAAAAGATATTTACGCACCTGAGTAACAAAACAGTGGGAAAAAAGAATAAAACCATTTAAATAAGCTGCATGTATATGCAACTAAACTATAAACCAATACAATACACTCTATGAAAACCCTATAAAACCCCATAAAATGGTGTGTGTGTGTGTGTGTGTGTGTGTGTGTGTGTGTGTGTGTGTGTGTGTGTGTGTGTGTGTGTGTGTGTGTGTGTGTGTGTGTGTGTGTGTGTGTGTGTGTGTGTGTGTGTGTGATACTGTAAAGTTCTCCGAGCTTGCTCTGAGCATATAAAACGGTGTTTATTTTTACACCTTCAGAGTTCAATTAATGTTTAGGATTGACTGTGTACTTGGTGGAAAATGAGGGCCTGGCTGATGTAACCCCAGCTGCTGGTGGGAACTCTGTAGTGAAGGAAGAGCAGCAACAGCAGCAGGAGGACGATGCTGGCCGACGAGTAGACCGGGTTAATCACAAACATCATCACCAAGCAGCTAACAATGCCCAGCAAACAGGTGTGCCAGGAGAACACTTGGAAGGTGGGTCTGTACAAGGAAGACACAGCAAGAACGGTGGTACATTTTTACATTTATACATTCTTTGCAGATACTTAAACCCTCTTTACTTCTAAACTGGACAGGAGTTGCCTCCAACTTGGTGCTTTTTCCCCATCTAGAGTCTACAACAAATCTTGTTGGTACTTGTTGTCGTTTTAGATATACTTCTACTATATTTGCCTATTGTTCCCTGAACAATGTGGATGCTAGAGCTTCATGTGGTTAATATGATAAAATTCATCTTTTTATGACATAGACTTCTAGACTCAAGAACAAGGTTTATTTGTATGCATTAAGGGGACAGACATACACAACAACTGTATGTCTGTCCCTTTAAAAGCAAGACCATCACAGCTGGAACTCTGTGTGAAGAGTGTGACAATGGGGTCGCAGTTCAAAATCTATAGTATACATGTAACATTTTTGTAGAATGACTTTTTTTTTGCACATATTCGTTTTAACACAGTGAGGCGACAACGCCATACGGAGGCTGAATAACCATGGATTTTGGTTCACAGAATTCTTAAAATAAAGTTGCATTTTAAAAACTGGTAATTTAAGTCCATGGCACTCCTCAAGGCTGCTGTCAGATAGGTAGGACACATACTGTAGTAATCCCTGAACCTCAGTTAAATATCTCAAGTTTTAATTATGTCCCTGTGGTGATAAAATAAATTTAAGCTTTTGGAGCTTGGTCCAGTGTGCGTAGTTTCACCCGATTTTCATTTTAATTCAATATCTCCCATGGCCAAGCAGGAATGCAGGGTACAACATGAATTGCAATGTTTCATTCATGTCATATCCTGGATCCCAATGGTCATATCAATTGTGTTATTTTTTATGTCATGAATAATAATTGAATACTGTGGAAACAAGACTGCAAGGACTTTTTCTCTATGATATCCTTAAGTGTTGGACTGTACTCTGAACTGTTTGCTTTTCTGAAGTATTCAATCAATCAATGTTAGTGCGTAAGGACTTTAACTTCCCCATTTACTTTGACAAGAAAGCATAATTCCACTTCCCCATTACATTACCGAAAATAGCAGAATTCAACTTCCCTTGAAACAAGAAAGGCCGTCCTTATTCATTTGTTAAGAAAGTAGCCTTTGTTAATTCATTACCTGAAGTTTGGGGCAGATGCCCACTCAAGTGCTAGACACGCCAGGTCAACAGCAGCATAGGCAAGCAAGTAGAAAACGGTAACCAGTCCAGCTATAGCATTGAGCTGGCCAGCAAACACTACACACTGTAATAGACACACAAAAGCACATAACACACACAATCAAATCCATTTTGTAATGCAAAATAATTGAAACCATGCTGCTGCACAGTTCAAAAGTTCTACTTACCTGCACCAAACCCCAAGTGTACAGCACTGCCACCCACGGATTACCTGACCTTGATGTGATGGCAGCAGGTGCTAAAGGCAAACCTGTGACAAAAATCAAAAGCAAAGCATATCCCTTTAAAATATGAACTATTATAGGGGAGGAAAAAATATCTAATAAATGGCTACCTCAATCGTTACCAAAGAGTTGATCCAATGCAAGAGCATGTAGAATACGTGATGCGCCGATCATAGAGCACATGGCAGCTGACAAGGAGGCACAGTAAACCCCAATGGTGACAAATGGTGACCATACATTGATCTTCTGGAAGAACCCATAGTCCTGAGTTAAAAGGCCCCTTTGAGAAAAACAAAGACAAAAAACAGATTTGTTTATAAAAAAATAATAATAATAAACCTTTCATATAGTACCTTTAAATATATACATATCTTACCTTCATCATATTTTCCAATTTAATGATATACCGCATCATATTTATCATATATTCATATCGTGTTCTTTTTATGTAAACGCCAGCCAATCATTGAACTAGCATTGTATGTAAATTTAATTCTGAAAGTTTTTCCATCAGTCGTAACCTGAATGCAACACCTATGGTCCGTATACGTGCATGTGCATCAACGGATGAATCCAATTAATCTTTACAAATAACTGTGCTTTCAGACCTGTCACAGATGGAGCTGACAACGATGAAGAGCAGAGCATAGATGGTGAAGGTGTATAATACTGCCATGATGGTGCCTTTAGGAATGGAAACACTAGGGGTCCTCAGTTCTCCTTTAGAGAGACAAATAAGACAACATATCAGGGAGTGTTTTTGCATGTTTGTTGTGAATTAAATTATAGCTTTGCATTATTATTATCATTATGTTATCCTTTAAAAGAACAATAAATATTTGTGAATACGCTTATTATTTTATATACATACAAAAATTAATAGCAGAAAGGGCATTGCTTTTCTGCTAGCAACAGGTGGAGACAGGTTGGCACAATTGATAGGATTACTCTTATGTCATAGTGAAGTCAATAGAGTTGCGCAGTCCCGCCCCTTTCATGTTGTCGCCCACGGCCCAAAAATTAATTTCCCATTAATTTTCCTCATAGACTTATTACTCTTCTTACTAATTATTTGATCTATTATTTGATATTTTATCGGTCCAAAACATTGTGTTTGTTGTCGTGATTTGTCACTACACGAGTTGACTTTGTCCACGGCGCAATTGTCTTTATATGAATCATTTCTGAAAAGTCTATGGGGAACATGAATGTGAAAATTACTTCTGGGCCGTGGGCAACGTCCTGAACAGGGACAACCTTGTATCAGTGATCTGTGAGGCAAATTCATTCATAGACTGGCTATTTTTGGTGCATGACACCTGCACACCACCAAGTAGTCAGGGTTAATGAGACAAGAACTTTCAACCTGACATATTGGCTCCAGCCATGATTCCAGTGCAGCTGGTGAACATAACGGCAAACACACTGGCGAATGACATGACCTTGTTGGTACTGTAGTCCATAGTGTACTCAGCTGTGGAGAGAAATGAGGAACTTAGTATTAGGCTTCCATTGATCGTTTCCTAAATGTAGAAGTGTGTAAACAATGCAATAACAGTTAACCCATTAAAACCAAATGGTGACTATTAAAAAAACAAGATCGTAGTGCATCACTTTGTGCTGCCCTACAAGCTTTTATATCTGCTAAAACAGTGGTTTTCAACCAGTGGTCCTTGAGAGGGTTCCAGGTGGTCCTCAGCTAAGTAGGTTAACTAGATGAAAAGTTGGTTAGCCAAATGTTTACACTCTCAAGAGTTAAAATATAAATCACGTAAATTAGCTCCACTTGATTAAGAAGCCTACATAATTAGAGAATGTAGAAGAATGGTCATTTTGATTTACTGTATGTTTGGCTGTTTTGTTTGTGAAAATCCAGTCTGGAGTTGTGGACAAAAGCAAAAGAAATCTTTAGTCTTGGGGTCTGTGGGGCTAAAATGTCATCAAATGGTTGTCCATGGCTCAAATTGTATCAGCAAATGTCAGCGGGTACTCACGGCCTAGGTTCTTCCTCAGAGTGGTAATGCTGAAGCCAGTGTAGCTCACATTAAAATGGTGGGTCTGGTTCTGGGGTCCCACGTGAGTGATGACAAAGTCTTTGGGGCCGACCGCCAGGGGACTGATGAAAATGGTCAGTATGCTGATGGTGACAACCACCAGGATGAACAGGGCTGTGCGGGAAAATATGTGCGCTCCCACCAGACACACCAGCAGACACAGCTGCAGGATGACGGTGGCATATAGCACCGTGTACCAGTAACCCTGAGGGAGAACACGTACCCCCGATGACACAGATGTCTCTAAAGTAGAGGGAAAAGACCATGGAAACAAGACTATTATACTGTAATATTAATCACTATAAAACAGTATTACTGTAGCTAAGTGGAGCTTAGCAGAGGGACGGGGGGAAAATAAGGTGATAATTGACAGTCAATTAAATTACACATTTCAATACTTACCAGGATCCACACCAAAAATGTCAAGTATGGCCTCTACAAGACCAAGTACATACACTCCACATGCACACACTTTGGCCAAGAAGAACATTAAACCAATGCTTCCACCGAACTCGGGACCTAGTGAACGACTGATCATATCTGATGAAGATTTGTTAAGGGACAGGAATCAATTGCATCACCATAGTCATATGATAATGACTCATAATATTGCTATGCTCTGTAAGAAAGGATACAATAAGCTCCGCCTCCTGCAACGGCACCATTAGTTGAAATGGCGCAGATGGACAATATTGTAAGAGAAACAATTGTGTAGGCAACAACCAGCATTAAAAGGCCCTGGAGAAGGCCTGCATGACCAACTACAAATCCTAGAAGAGAGAGAGAGATTATGTCAGATCAGGTCTGAGGGCAGAATTAATAACACTGTTATTATTGTTGTGGTGTTTGCCTAATAAGAGTATAAGGTCCGTTAATTGTGCAGATTTCATATAAGACCACTTCCATTGGAAAATATTTTTGTGCCAGGAAGTGCCATACAAGGTTTGTGGTCTTTCAAATAACTATTTTTACAGTTGGGAAAAAATGTATAGGACCTTTATTTTTTTCCCAAATCTAGTTTGACTTTAGTAACAACTAACAATAACTACTATATCTGGGCACCCTGCTGGACCTCTCAAGGACTCTTGGTGGTCCCTGAAAGTCTACTTCCAGAACCATTGCTTACTCACCAGTTCTCAGAAACAGTACAATGCTGAACATGGACAGAATGGTGGGGACCATCACCCCAAAGAAGGTGTTTAGTTTGCGGGGTCCTTCAGCTGGGCTCTGAGTCCCGGACCCTGACTCAGGGGTTGCCTCTGACCCAATGCCACACACTACAGGGCATGGTGTCAGACCACACACCCTCGCAGAAAGCAGGGGTGTGTGTTCGTTTGACATAGTGAGTCAGAGAGGTGTCAGTTCTTGATTCTCCTTTGACCTGTGAAAGGGAACCAAGACATTGAGGAATTTAGGGCTCAGGTATAAAACAATAAAGTAGTATCAGAGTCTTCAACAGATGACAGCATCTCTGGAATAATAACGCATAACATCATCTGCATGCAGTAGCACATTCTCTCGTCGGTCAGTTACTTATCAAAGTCCCAATAATGTTTGTTTTTGAAGATGATATCGAATCTGGAAGATCCAGAAGTCTAGAGACCCTATAGTTTAAACAGCATGCACTAGCAGCAGCACCCACCACCACGTCACGTGTTGGGTGGAGCAAATAAAAAAAACTTTTGCGTCAGCATGCATCGGCGACCTACCTACGTAAAAAATAAATAGTATGATGATTATTAAATCATGACTGGCACAAAAGAATAACATGCATTTGTATGAGTAGTGGCATACACGCCATTCTATAATAAAAGCGCACAGACAGTGCTGTAAGTGTAATGTTTATGTTCTAGGAACAGCCCGCCCCCCGGTCCGGGGTGACTTCCATTATACAGGGAGATCCCTATTAAAAGTGATCCCTTGCATGCAGACATCAGTATTAAATGAAACATTGAAGCATGACGCATCGTCATCACGATCATCATCATAATACCTCAAAGCTGCGATCTGACTTCACACTGACTGAACTCACCCAAACCTCCGCTGCAGCTCAATGCTCGTCCACTTCCGCCTCCCCAAACTCTCAGCGTTGCTAACTGCAGCCAGTCCAAATAAATAATAGATTGTCATTAATATGTGATCCGACTTTGGCGATCTAAGTCAACATCTCCTCCAAAAGAATAAGCGCGCAACATTGAATGGTGGATTTTATGCACAAGCCAAATGGGACACTGCCTGATGCTCTGTTGCTGCTCCAGCTGCGTGTCTTCTACCCCAATAACATTACACTGACTGTACATGACGAGCCTCCTCCTGCCCCACTTGGTTATTTGTTCAAAAGATGTCACGGGAGGGCAGTCATCGTTCATGTGACTCTCTGGCAACAATGGGAGGGGGTGAAAAGACAGGTTTGTAATTCGACGTACGATGGAGTCGCGTGTCCAAAAGAGGCGATCTACAAACCCACGACGCGTCAAATTCGCTACGCATTGTGAGCTTGTAGATACAGAGCCTTTTTTCCCGGCGCAAGCGGCAGACATACCACACAGACATGTTGACGAAGGTCTACATCACGCCCCCTGCTGTAGACCACACTTACCAAAAGTTTACTTTCAGCACATTTAAGGTTTAAGTCATGGGTTCCCAAAGTGGGGCCCGGGGACCTCTAGTGGTCCTTGAGGGAGTTTCAGGGGCTCCACCAGCTAATGATTTGTAACCAAGTGGACCCTGTCTGAAACTCAGAATGTTGGCAGGGTCTGTATAGGGTTCCATTTGTACACTCCCAGAGTTCAATTAACATTGATTTTACATTATTAGTTGGTTTCCCAGAGATAGAAGTTCCATTATTAATTGCGGTGTCCGTAGCCTAATTCAGGTCAAAACAGGGTCCTGTAAAAGAAAATGGTTGTCAATCACTGTTAGAGCCTTCTCTTATGGGGGTCCTTGGCACATCCCTTCAAATGTGGGTCATGAGCTACTTTGGGAGTCCTTCACATGAAACCCTACTGAAAAATCCTTTCTTGTTGTAGGATTATTGTTGCCAGAATCTCGTGCACAATAACATTTAAATTTCCAGGAATTTTCAGAGAGATGTATTTTGTGCTTTAGGGAAGTCTTGTGCAAATTTACATTTGTTTAAAATTCTATTCTCTAGATGTCACCACTCACCACCACTGTAGTCAACACCACCATCTTGTGGTGGATTTTTTGTTTGCTATAGTGGCCCATATGGCAGAGGATGGGGAAGGCAGCTAAAAGGATATTTGAACCAACTTTATACTATATAGGCCAAGGGTATTGAACTATTAGGCAGGAGACCACAATTGTAGACCAAATTGATGACTTTAAAGTTTGGGGACGCCCACAAGACTGTGATCATTTGACCATTTGTTGAGTGATATAAAGAACACAAAAATGCAGCCTACACTGGACATATTATGTAGATTATTATGCAATTTGTTCCGTTCTTTGACAATTCGGCCAATTACATTTTTACTTTTTCTTTAGTATAGTATACTGGTGATATTCAGAGCAGAGCCAAAAACACAAGATGCACACAAGCCAAGTTTGGATACCCCCTTTTCAGACCCTATAGCCAAACCTGAGCAGATGCAAGGTGGTCTTTTTGGCTTGGCTGTGATGTCACTTCCTGCTTTTTTGAATGGTCGAGAATGGGAACTTCTGGCGTTATTTTCGGCGACGGCAAGCTTGCAGGAAAAGCTTGACGTCCCCAAAAATAAGGAACAAGCCGGAAGTGCCCATTGACACCCACTGAAAAAAGACAGTAAGTGATGTCACAGCCAAGCCGAAAACACCAGCTGGCACCTGCTCGTATCTGGATGCACCCTCACCCCTATCCAGACTTGGCATGTATACAGCTTGTGTTTTCAGCTAGCTTTTCCAGCAAGGTGGCCATGGCTACAAATGCAAACCGGAACTTGCCATCCAGCAAAAGCAGGACGTGATGTCACTGCTGAGCCAAAAAGTGTGGGCCTATCAACAGCATTAGTTTAATGATTGAATTTAATGAATTGTCCTTTAAGTGTATTTTATGCTTGTCTTTAAAGTATGCTATTAAGTGTAACAACTTCATATTAGTAATAATTAATGAGAAACCACTAAGAAAAACAACTTGCAGAGTGCATGGGCAGTGTTATTGGGAAGCACCACCCACGTTGCTCGTTACAGCTGTGTGAGCTTCATTTTCCATCTACCAGCTGTTCAAAAAAACAGGAAGTGACTCCTGCTCTTAGCTGCACCTTGCATGAATGATATCTGCTACTGTCTGGGAGGCAACCTTAACTTCTGACACTTGCCAGTCCATAGAGCCCCATTGTGAACCTACAGTCGATAAGTTCAGTAGTCCAAGGTTGTTGTGCATGGTATGGGTCCCCCAGCATGTAGAAACTGCTGGGTATTTGCATATGTTGAGCAATTTTTATAATTGGCATAATGTGAATTATAAAGAACAACCTATAGAAGGAAAAAAGTCAAAATTTCATCATGCTTTATGTGGAATGTGTTCTACGTCACATCATTTAGAGCGACACCCACCCCGGAAGGTTGACTCCCCCCTCAAGGCCACTTCGTGTAACACGTTAGTCCAGGCTTTCCGTTTTTGTGCAAGGCGAACGAAAATGAAAGCCTGGGTGTCGAGGCTAGAGCAAAACTAATACTTGGAGTGGATTCAGCATCATGAAAACATATCACATGCTACATAAAGCATGATGACATTTTTAAATGTTGTTAATGGTAGGCCTATGTTCTATTATGCCAATTATGTAAATTGTTCTACATAAGAAAGTTAGCATCCAGACATTTGTTGGTGGGGAGAGGGTGTTCATACTCAACATTTATAACGTAAAACCTTGGTGTACTCAATATGCCTGGTTCACATTCTGGCAAATGGTCAATGGACTACTGTACTACCCATTTACTACCTACGGTAAATAGGCTGTGGGCCAGAGGCCTCAAAATGAGAAACCGTTGCCATCAAAAGGGACAAGATCATTATGTTCGTATGACATCAAGGAATGCAAAAATGTGTGATAGGAGTTTCAGTAGTTGAATACAATGTCATGTTTTTGGCCTTTATATCTGACAAAAATGATGTAAGCTATATAAAGCTATATCTGACATCAAAGTAGGACTATACATTTTCTGGGTGGCCGAGTTGATTTAGGTCAACGTCATGTCATTGTGGATGAAAATGTCCTGTCATACTAAAGTGTCCCTCATAGGTTCAGAAAACTTTGGGAATTATTTTCTCCATCTTACAATACCAATTTGTATTGTATCTTTTTAAATTGTATCGTTTAATCCCTCAAAACTTGGTCTTAAGTTGTGAAATGGTACCAGGGGTGACACCAAATGATGCTGCCACTACTGACCACTACAGGCACCTGAGTCGCTTGGTCCGTACAGTTCTGGAGTTTGCAGCGGTCTGTACATCTCAACCAGAAAGCTTATGTACTTGTGCACATTTACAGGCATGTGTGTGCGTGTGTTAAACTAGTTAAGTCACTCAGATTTTCACCACTAAACCCTTTATCCCTTAACTTCTTTGTCTTTTTAAACTATTAAAACAAATCAGAAGTTCAAATGGCCAGGTTACAAGCCCATAACGTGTTAATAGATTGACATGTTGAACTATTCCAAAAAGTTCTCAAAATAGTAAAGAAGAAATAAGGGATAAGGGGTTTAGCATGTAACGAAAATGGGGCCCCACATGTCCCTTTTGAAGGCAGCCCACAGCCTAAAAGAGGGGATAGATCGTTTCAAATTCACCAATAATCAGTAGGGTGAAGGCCTTCCAATTTTTCCACAACATGGTTTTATTGTGATTCCTCTCTTTGGCTTTTTTGCTATATTGGGCTTTCAACCAATATTCTACAATAACACTGCAATCAGCAACATTACAACTCATCTTTGGGTTTGGATTTGGAATTGTCATAATAGTAGAGCGTTGTGCGAAAACGGGCAGATCCATATACATGAGATATAGGGGATATAGGGATGATCAGGTTCAGAGTCTATAGGAAGAGGCATTTGTGCTGGTTCTGGACAGGTGGAAATGCATACCCTTTATGCACATACTATAGGCCTACAGTACTGTTTTTTTGTCAAGCATGCAAAATTAGGCTTTTATACTACTGGTTCAGGACAACAGGAGGAATTGCGGTCTGTGTCCCATTTATGCCCAATTACCCATATGTGGAGATTTCTACTTGTTGTCTCTCTCTGTCTCCTATTAATCCATGGAGATCTGTGTCAGACAATAATATTGTCTGACAGCACTTCATATTATGAAGTGCTGTGATGTCAGAACAGTCCAGATTATGAAGTTCTCTGTCAGGCAGCATGCCTATGGTGTTGTGTGATGTCAAAACAGGCCAGCTCCATATAGGCTATGGACCAGCATGAGTCCATAGCCAGGCCGAGCCTTGGGGCAGAACACAGTGTCGACTTTGAACAGTTTTTGAGTTATGTGAATTACACACGCACAGACAGACATGGTGCCAGCTAAACAGACAGACAGACAGACAGACAGACAGACAGACAGACAGACAGACAGACAGACAGACAGACAGACAGACAGACAGACAGACAGACAGTTATATTAGGAAATACTTTTGCTTCAAGAGTCAGTCAACCAAACTTCAACCCTCATCAAGGCAAGGGTAATTAAAAGTTCAGCCTGGGTAGCATCTCCAGGGATCATGATGGTGCGCCTGTGCTATAGAGTACAGTAATTAATATATGAGGTGTTAACTCCAAGTCTTCAAGGCATGTAATAAAATAGGATTTGATGATATATTCCTCATAATTCCTAATCGTTGGATTTTATTTCTCAGGGATAAAATGACCCATATTGTTGAAATTAGCTTCCATTTCAAAGAAAGGCTCCAAGATTCAGTGTGCTGTGGAAGGCTAGAGTCGCACAGGGATTGGGGGGTCTTTGAGAGAGATGGGTGTGGTTTATTTGAGCTCATGAGATCCTTTTGCAAGCATTTATCGCGTGATTGAGCTGTACTATTAGCCTACGCGTTTGGTAGGCCAAATATTTACACAGCCCAGCACAGGCACAGCATAGTGCATAGACTGGACTACACAAGGAGCTACGGACAATTCAAACCTACTGGTCTTCTGCTTATTTCGCGACAATGTTTTTTGCGTGATCCGTGTAGATAGTCGGTGGGTGGGTTGGGTTTCCTCGATCAGTGCTCCAAGTCGCATTTTTACCGCGTTATAAAGTCGCATTAAGCCGCAATAACGCATCGCGATTGATCCAGTGGATCATATTTGGACGATCGGAGGCGACAGTCATCATGAAGTGTCAGTGAGGGGAGAGGGAGGAGAATCGCCTCGCAAAGTAAGAGGAAGGAAACGAGGACAACGTCACGAAAACGACAATCTGAGTAAAAAAAAAAAAAAAAAAAAAAAACAGAAAAAAACGATTGAATCGTATTTATTCATCACAGCATTTCATGGATATCCGTCGATTTGTGGACGAAGCACGAGCTTACGGTTGCGCTTATGTCGCATAGACGAATATGTTTTTGCGAAGTTCTCGGATGTAAAAAAGGCAAGGCAGTCTGAAGAGGAAACGGCAACACAACAAGCAGATTTCATCTTTTTTTTTCAAGAGGTCCATTAAAACGGGAGATATGGATTCTCTATAGGCCTGTATCTAACGTTTTGGAAACACTGTACGTTTGATTTTTGAAATAGACGAATCGTGACGCGAAGCAAAGCTAGTGGACTTGCACAGTATCTTCACTGCTGCACCTCATTGTGAATTAAAAAAGGACACATTGTGAAACATTGTTGTTTCCACGCCAGAAAAGCTGCAACATCATCGGGAGCATTAACAGGTAGTCATCTATTATCAAATCCTGAGACTATATTGTAGGCTAATATAGGCAGCTATTCGGGTGTAAAATGGCTGGATGATGTGCCCACCAGTGATGGGCCTAAATTCATGGATCATCATGTCGATCACATACATTTACATCCGTATTTTTTAAGACAGATGTGGTCAAGGCCTTTCATCATCCATGGCTGACTGGCTGCTGGGATCGAACATTCTAAACGAGGCTTAAATAGGCTGGTCTTGCTCATTTTGATACCGAAACGACACATTTAATGTCCTCATACAGTGAACTACAGTATAACCCCGATGGAATGTGTGTAACAGCTAACAATACAATCTATTTCCCTTTACTGCGGATATTATTTATAGAGCTATGGGAGGAACCGCCGTAAACCTTTGCTGGTGCTTATCTTAGTCTTGCTTAGTTAGTGCTGTAATTCACACACAGACGCTTTTAACTGATATAACGGATTATTAAGCCCAACTAGTGCTCGGCAATATAAAGCAATATGTGTGCTCTAACAAAGATGCATCATATTTATGGCAATGCGTTTATAGCCAATTTCAGGCTTAAACCATGGATGCTATGTAAACTCAGACATGTTATCCTATCATAATGCTGTACATTCAAGGGGTGGGGACTGTACTGTCAGTTTGCAGGCTCTTGGACTATAACTGTCACTTACATTACCGCACATGACTTCCAGGTCCAATAATAATAATAATAAAAATAAAAACAGTGGTTAACAAACTAAACAAAGTGGGGTCCAGTTAATATAGCATGAGATTCTATTAAACCAGTTTAATCCAATGTATCTAATGGGATGAAGGCAGATCAAGCATCATGACGTGAAGTGTGCTGAGCTTGTAGATTTGCCATTTCCAAAATATATTGGGGGGTACCTAGGTTGTGCAAGAACCTAGGAAGATTAAGCTAGTTAAATAGGCCCCGTTTTATTTTAATCAATCAAGACGACCATAAAACACTTGCTTTTGATGTATGCCCGATCTGATGTGACAAAAAGTAGGTCTGACCTATCTGACACACACACACACACACACACACACACACACACACACACACACACACACACACACACACACACACTTATTCGTTTGATCATCTTACTGGACAATGGTGTGTGCCATGCCCACTCAAATTCTAATCTGTGATGCACCACCACTCCTCTCTGCTTTACTGGGTAAAATGAACAGCTGTGCCAGGAGACATGGGACCCACTGATGTACCCCCATTGGCTTCCATTAGTGCTGTGTGATCCATCTGGTCAGAGCTCTCCCCCAGGGAACAATGACCTAGCTAATTGCTCTCCCTTGTACTGTGTACTAGTGTGTGTGTGTGTGTGTGTGCAAATTCCTGTTTTTTTTTATTATGGATGGAAAGCTTTGCAATATGCCATTTTATTCCACTGGATTCTAGAACAGTAGTTATACATTAGGTCAGATCCCAAGCTTGGGTGGCAGATCAGTTTTTAAATTTCATCCCATTTTATAACCCATTTTTCACCAGTGCCAATTTCTAATGTGATTCCTACACACTCTCCACCACAACCAATAAATATATCTTTACCCCCCCCCCTCCTCTGGAAAATATTTTCCAGAGAAGAGTCAATTATTCTTAAGAATTCCATGCATACAGAATATATAAATATAGTAATTTCATCCATATATGTAAAGGATTGTTGGCTTCTTTGAATTTGTTTGGGTGTAGCACTTGGGCATTGGGGTACTGATCAGGGTACAGGGTTAGGGTTAGATACATAGGGAGCAGGCTCAGGTACATAAAATGGAAATCATTTATTTAAGTTGAAGCACAGGTGGATCATGAATTGTGGAGATGGTGGTGGATAAGATGATTTCAAACTAAACAGAAACAAACAAAAACATTCAACAAAAAAAAAATCTAAATGCAAACAATTAACAATACTTACTCAAATAATGCATCAAACAAACAAAAGAATACCAGACAGGAAACCAAACCAAACTACTATCTGTGGAACAAACTGCAGATGACTGCCCTTTAAGTCTCTAATTTGAACACATTTACACCTGATTTCATTGACTAAAGTCAGTAGTGTTCCTCCTCTAGCTCCTCCCACTCAGGACTGAACCATGAGGGAATTTACAACAATATGTTTTAAAATATGGTAGTGAATGGTTAAAGTAGTAGATCTGCAAGCTCACTAAGTGTCACGAATTCAACTCTTTTCTCATTTGGGTCTCAAACGAAAAGGTTTTCTTATCCCTGTTCTAAAATGTACCTGTTCAATGTTTGCATAGTGAGTGGCATAAAAGCGACGGTTCATGCAAATCTCATATGTAGTTCACAGTGTTGTAGTTTTCATTCGAATTTGACTGTCCCCACAAAATGCAAATGCGAATGCCCCATTAGGGATACAGCTTTGGGTGTGGGACCGCTTTGTGGGGACCAAGGATCATGCAATTGGGAGCATGGTGATAAAACTTTGGTGCAGTTAGTTACTTGGACATATCAGCCTAAGTGACTATTTGATTTCACAGTGGCCTCCATCATACACTGCCACAAGGGACCCACATAGAACACTTTACATTGTTGTGTCCAGTTTTAACAGAATGGTATCTGATGTACACACAGTACCATGGACACTGTCTCAAGGAGACCTAGACTTAACAAAAACACAATGAATTAGTAAAATTAATAATAAAAAACTCTATTCCACTGATGCAAATAGCCCTGCATCCATATGGTATATTCATACAGGCAAATGTAATCGAGGCGGTGTACCATTCATTGTCATTGAAAGCCAGCAACATGACGTTGCGGAGATGCAGTGATGCATGTAGCTGCTCCAAAAACTCACAAGTTCACAACGCAATTTTCGAGAAATTGAGAAATGACGCAATCATGTCACCGTCCAATGGTTCTGTGATGAAATACTGTACTCGATACTGTACTCTAACGATGCTCAAGTAGGACTCATAAAATGTCCCTGGCTGGGACCCATGTAGGGCTGTAACTAACAATTTTCATAATCGTTTCATTCATCGTTTCATCGGATTATGACACTTGGCTATCACCTTTAAAATGTAATTTAGGTTATTTTAGACAAGTTCTAACAAAACAAGAATTAATGAACTAGCTCGATTGATTAATTAATTACTTAATTAATTAATTAGCTGCTGATTAGGCTGCTATTCAAATACAGAACAACACTTTTACTCACAACCCATAGAAAGTGGTCCGTGGTCTACTCTGGGCCCATTGTTTGGGAATCACTGCTGATTATTTTTTAAAGGGAGTAGGCCTATTCATTCAGATGATGCCTGACTGTGATACACCATATAAGCTTAGTCATTACAGATTATGTTCCTCAGTTAAACCAGATATGGCTGGACTGTCATAAACAGATTACAGGGCTTTTCTCACTGTATGAATTCAGCAAAGCCAGAGATTAAAATATTTTCCCAGGCCTTGGGTCAAAATGCATTAGCTGTCACAAAATTGGCTTAATTTAGTGCTATATGGATGGAATGGACATGTTCTGTAATGTCCTGTTTAATTTGTTGAAATAAAACCAATGTGATCATCACTCTAAAGCGCAGAAGTGCTCTGATCGACTGCACCAAATGGAACGTTCATCCGTGGTTTTCAACATGTGGGCCCCTAAATAATTGGCAAGACACTTTTTAATGATTTTGGTGAAAATATAAAAAAAGTAAAACCAAAATGAATATCATGGTATGTTTTGTTTAAAAGAATTCCGCCACATAAGTACCTCCACCATGTCAATAGTGTGTTGACACTCACACTTTTATCTCGGCGGAGGGGGGGTGGGGCGCGGTTTATGTCTGAACCACAGCTGAAATCATAGAGAGATAATATAATATAATATAATATAATATAATATAATATAATATAATATAATATAATATAATATAATATAATATAATATAATATAATATAATATAATATAATATATAGCAAAACATTTCATTTTGGAGCGATGGAAAAGGATAAATTGGAACAACATCCCATAACCCCATTCTAAAGGATCACTTTTTGGGTGATCAACTGCAAATAATGGCGGAAAGCCTTCTCGTTTAAAATTCTCCTTTTAATACTTTTCATTGAGTTGTGGATCTGAGCTTGCCATCGGCAAATATTCTGGAAAACAGCGAACCCTGTTGTTCCTCGAGTCAACAGTCTGTCTTGAGAGAAACTAATTCCATTGAACCATGCCCGATTGATTGATCAGTGAAATAAACAAGCTGGGGAAATGCATGTGGCCCCACCCTGACTGCTGCCCTTGGGTGGGACACAGACACCTTTGAGATTTTCAAGTGGGCCAGGATCCAGAAAAGTATGAGAACCACTGATTCTCATGTTTTCTAAATATTTTAACACACCCCTAAATATTTTAACACACCCCTAGGCCCGTCACAATTATTACACAAGTACCTAATTGCAATTATTTTTCTATGCCTAATTACAATTATACTTCCCACTGGTCTTTGAAGAAGTCTACTTTTAAACTTTTATTGCACCTCCGTTGAGCACCAGATTGATTTTCTCTCTGTCACTCACACATGCCAATGTTCATTGCCAAAAATAACTGAAATCGTTAATTAATTTCAATTATGTGTGTGACAATTAACCGTCAACTTGCATGTGTAATCGTGACAGCCCACCACCCTCCGCACCAGGCGACAGCCCAGGAGAAATCCATCATGAGTGAGTTGGAGCAGCTTCGCCAGGAGGCCGAGCAACTTCGGAACCAGATAAGAGTAAGTCTGAGCTGGTCTTTTCTACCAAACAGTATTATGTTTAGCTATCTAACCACTTAAACACCAGCACCTGTGCTGTTGCTAAAGCGCTCGCCCACATTATGCGGTTTAAATAAACCCCATCCATCAGGTGAAAACGAACAATTTAAGACTCCTCATGCATTGATAGAAGCATAAGGTCAGTCCGTGGCTCTCCCAGATTTGCAGAGGGAGTATAGCGTCCAGGATAAGATTGGACAATAAAAACAAAAGTAGCAAATCTACAAGCTCACAACACATTGTGTTGTGACATGTGAGCACGTATATAGGAGATTGCTGCAATTTGTATGAAAAATCTATACAATATTTTTTTTGTTGCATTAACTAGTTAATCACGAGTTAATGAGTTAACTCGATCAATTTATTTAATGCGTGATTGACTCACAAACAGAAGCCAAGTGGATACATTTGGTTAAATTTCGCCAAATGCAGAATAATTGTTAAACATCTGCATTACTTTTTTGATTTGAGGCTTTGTTAGTGGAAAAAAGGTGACTGGATAGTTGGTGCTAGAATCTTGCAGTGTGAACTCGGCATACACTAAAGTTAATTTGTTTACAAAATGACTCAAGTACATGTTCAAGGGCAACTCATGAAACGATACTGCTACTGTAGCCTATTTGTGTATACTGCGTGTACCACAGCTGTACTGTATAATGCTGTAATGGCACATTTTTGTGTGACACTGCAAATAATATGATGGGTCACTTTCAGCCCATTAGAAAACAATTCCAAAATATATACCCCTTTTACTTACAACTCTGGTATTATCTATGAATCAAACTTACCTTAAACTGTTGGCTGAACACCAAGGTGAAAGTACATGTTTTTAAATGTATGTAGAAATGTCAAGTTATTAGCGAAGTCACAGGTATCTCATTTCCACCTCCGGTATCTCATTACTGATTTCCTTTTAAAGTCTCAAGAACGTTCTCCCCTTACCGCCACAAAATGTAAGCCTACTGTATTTGTCGAGAGGATCTCATGTCATATTCTCATCTTGGGAACCAATGTTGCAAGAGAGAGGGGGGAAAAAGACTCCTGGGGGAGGAAAAAATTAGATGCCATATTTTCTTTTAATTAATGCAATGATTCCATGTTTGTTAGGATGCCAGGAAAGCCTGCGGGGATTCAACATTGACACAGGTCAGTATCAATATCACAATACCTGTCTATAGCCTTGGATGGGCAGGTCCATTACAATATTATTGTCTTACTTTCTGCCTTGTGTGGTTTTATTTGAATGCATTACTAGCTGTCATTAATACATTACTTTTATATACATATAGATGACTAATGACGCTCATGCATGAATATGTGGGGCTTATTTGCCCCACTTTAATAGAGGTGGTAGAGTGGAATACTGGACAATAGAGACAGTAGAGAAATGATTCTTTCTTGTGTCTTTCTTGTGTGCGTGCGCGTGGGCGTGTGCGCGTGCGTGTGTGTGTGTGAGGAGACTGAGCTACGCTACACTACACTACTATTGTGATGGTTGGGGGGGTGGGGTCCATTCTTGCATGTCTTGTAAGTAACACCTTTCTGCGGAAGAAATGCAATGCTTTGATAATCGTTTCTCTATTTGATTTACAGATAACTGCAGGACTGGATCCTGTAGGGAGGATTCAGATGCGGACAAGGCGCACTCTTCGCGGTCACCTCGCTAAGATCTATGCCATGCACTGGGGCACCGACTCAAGGTGGGTTGAGCAGGAAGATCTAGTAGAGTGCTTATCCTGACCATCTTGAGCTAGCCTGGCCTAACCTGAAATGATTTTGGCCTAGAGGTGCGGGGGCCAGCACAGCCACGCCAGTAGATCAGGTAGATCTGAGCCCGGCCCCTCCCCCAGCCCTCCACAGCTGTGCTGTGTGTCACATCATTTAGGGCGACGCCCAGAAGTGGATGAATGTGGACGAAAATGAAAGCCTGTTGACATGAGCAGCCATCAGCTAGTTGAAGTTGAAAAGGAATTTCAGGTCTACAAATGCAAGGGGTGGCTCAAATGAGTACTCACCCTGGACACCTACTTCAGATTTTGTCTCCTGTGCATGCATCCTGCACAATGTGCATGTTAAAAAGCCTCGTAACTGTCCGACTGGTGCATTCCCAGTGGGTGCTCGCAGACAGACACTGGACTCATTACTGATTTGTTATTTTAACTTAAACCATATATACTTTACCTACCACCACGTTACCTACCAGCACATCTCCATTCTTTACCTCCAGCTAGAGAGCTACTGTATGTAAGTGTAAGTAAGGTGCATTCAGACTTGGATGGTTGAAGGCAATGCAAAGACGTGAAGGTTGCGAACACAAACCCTGTAGTCTGATCTACATTTGGTAGTGCTATGCATTCAAAAGAAAATGTGTTCAAATGGTCATGGCCTGTGTCTGTAGGCTCTACTTGGTCTGCGCTTGTTTCCTTCTACACAATCTTTTTGCCAGAAATAACAGATTTACAAGCACACAATGGCCATCCTGGTGAATGTTCCCCCAGAACAGTTTTTTCCCTCTACTTCAATCCCCTCCAGAGCCACATCATAATGATGAGGAATGACGCTTCCTTCATGCCACCAAAAATAGACGTAATGCCACCATTATTCGGTTGCACAGTGGTTAGTGCTGTCGCCTCACAGCTAGAAGGTCCTGGGTTTGATTCCCGCTAGGGACGCTGCTGTGGGTGCTGGTGGCTGTCTCCTCCGTGTCATCAGTGCCCATACCCGAGGCAGGGTTGGCGAAAGGGCCTTTCTGTATGGAGTTTGCATGTTCTCCCCGTGTCCCCTAGGGTAGATACCCTCAGAAAAACATGCAGTAATCCTGGGCTCTAAACTGCCTTCCCCTGGCCACCTGGGGCGCCTGATGGAGGGGACTGGAACTGGTTGGAATAACGTGTTCCTTCCACACCAGGGAAACTCCCCCCTGTCAGGTGAAAAGAAGGCAGCTTGTACTCCTCATGCATTGAAGGAAGCATGAGGCCAGTCCGCTGCCTCTCCAGGTTGGTGAATTTGGGATAAAAAAAAGGCGGGTACTACATGCTAGCATCGGCTGAATGCCAGGTGTACCAGCTGAATCTTATACTATGATCATTTGAATTAATTATGTTTCACTGCAGCAGCAATGCACATCAAGCATTTTTTTTCTTCTTTTTCTTTTTTTGGCAAGAACCCCTGTCTGTTTTCATTGGCCTGGCAATGTACAATGCTGACAATAGACTAACACATTTGTAATGCATACACACATTCATACTTAGACATAAATATCTGTACTATACAATTAGCATTGTGTTTGATACTGCTATGCAGAAGGATTGAGTATTATGGTGTGACTGAGTGAGGAAATATACAGTAGCGAAAGGACTTAATCGTTTAAATCCTTAAATAACAAACACCAAGTCAAGTGCCTTCCTGTAAATAAAATTAAATGTAGGATCCAAAAAGTGTTTGGGAACCAGCGTATCTATCTAGAACAGAGAGAGAAAAAACACATACTTGACAAGGGATCTGCTGTGCTAGCATACTGCGGCAGCTGTAGCTTACTTGGTAGAGAAGCAGTCCCCGCCCATGTCTAACGTCTGTGTCAAAGTGTCGCTGAGCAAGCTGCTTACCCCTAACCGCTTGCCCCCCCGAGCGCTCATCAGGACTGTCGTAGCATCAGCTGGGTGAAGCTGAAAATAAATTCCCCACACAGGAAGAGACCCTTTATGGAACACTGTAAAATACAATATGCATTCGAAATTCCATTGGTTATTCAGTGTTTACTATCAAACTGTAGCAATGCGCACACAAATAGCCGATCGTTTTCACAATTTTCTTAATGCATCATTTTGCCTTGTAGACCAGTTAAGTTAGTATTGAAAACATGGTGAGTTTAACTTTAAATGAAGTTCTAAATAGACTATAGTATATATCTACTATAATTTGATGCACATGCCTATAGTTGTGTACAGGAATAGTAAATGTTTGAAGCATCTGTCTCCACAGACTTCTGGTCAGTGCCTCTCAAGATGGAAAGTTAATCATCTGGGACAGCTACACCACTAACAAGGTAATGTCAAAGTAACATTGTCTAATGCGGTGGCGCTCTCAACCTTTTCTGGATCAGGGCCCACCCATGTTTCCTAATTGTAAGCCTGGCCCTGCAAAACCTTTAACCAAAAGAATATCCATTATTCTTCAGAGCCAGGGAAATCTATCTCTCCCCTGCCTGACACTGTATATCTTATCTCCTTAGATGCATGCCATTCCCCTGCGCTCCTCTTGGGTAATGACGTGTGCGTACGCTCCCTCTGGGAACTATGTGGCCTGCGGAGGTCTGGACAACATCTGCTCCATTTACTGCTTGAAGACGCGCGAGGGCAACGTCAGGGTCAGCCGGGAATTACCTGGACACACAGGTAAACCCGCGCTGTCGACCATCTCATACGCTTACGTGCAGCGGAAGCAACTCATGCAATGCGCACTCCATTTACCAGAATAGTTAAATAATTTGTAGATCGTCTCTTGTCGTTGTAGAGCAGTGGTTTTCAACCATTTCGATACCAGGGCCCACTATTTATTCAGCATTTGAGCCACGGACCACCATTTGACAACATTATTACCACAGACCCAAAACTAAAGATTTCTTTTGGTTTTGTCCACAATTCCAGGCTTGATTTTTGCAAACAAAACTAAAATGACCATTAATCTTCTACATTCTCGAATTGTCTAGACTTCTTAATTAAGTGGTGCTAATTCAGATGATATTTTAACTCTTGAGAGTGTTAACATTTTTTCATTTTTACGCTCTCAAGAGTTATATCTGGTTAACCAACTTAGCTGGGGACCACCTGGAACCCTCTCAAGGACCACTGGTTGAAAACCACTATTGTAGAGGAAATAATTGTGTGAATGGCAAATTGAGTGGCTAAGTGAGTTTAACATTGTACAGTGGACTTCTCTCTTTAGACACCTGGGCTGTCAAGGCCAGAAAGGATTTTTTTTGCCATTCAGTAGGCGTTCCCCCATAACTTCCGGGTATGATGATGTCACACACATACCCTCTATAGGGACCCTATCAACTAGGCATATAGGAGTTTTATTGTTAATGTGAAAGACAGCTTTGCACCTGCGATATGTCCAGCTCTGTTTCAGTACTAGAAACCAGTAATCTTTCTGATGCCCTAGGTTACCTGTCCTGTTGCCGTTTCGTTGATGACAATCAAATAATCACAAGTTCGGGGGACACCACATGGTGAGTCCTATTGAAATGAAGATGAAATGCATACTTACCGCTATTTAAATCAATAGACAGTCAAATCCTGTGTTCCTTTAACCCTTGAGTGTACAAATGTAAACGAGTGGACCTGTCAGTCATCCCGTTTCTTATCATTGTCTTATTTTGTATTATTTATTCATTGATACTGGAAATATTCACATTTCGGTTGTGCTGTGCGAGGGTTTGAAATAAACCTTAACAAAAGAGCTCCAAGGTTCCGTTTGTTTCTATCACTCAGCGTTAAATGAACAATGAGGATTTTACTGCATAGAGATCGGACTCTAACTCAACGCTCTTTACCCCAGTGCACTGTGGGACATCGAAACGAGTCAACAAACCACAGTGTTTTCAGGCCACAGTGGTGATGTCATGAGTCTGTCCCTGTCCCCCGACCTCCGCACCTTTGTGTCGGGAGCCTGCGATGCCTCCATCAAACTGTGGGACATCAGGGACAGCATGTGCCGGCAGACCTTCACGGGCCACGAGTCGGACATCAACGCCGTCTGTGTGAGTGTGTTGACATCATTAATGACCTAGTTCAGTGCTTCTCAGGCTTTTTGAATTAGCCTGGCACTAATACCGCTGATATTAGCCTGGAACTTTGGTGAAGATGTATTTGCAAGGGGTGGTTACGTCACCGCAAAACAAAAAGGCTTGCTTGGAAGAGTGGGCTCTGTTTGGTCCACCCATCACTGGGGGTGAGAAACATTCATACATTCATACAAGGAGTGTCAGACCCAATCTAGGAAAGACATTTGTTTTCTTTTCCTGTTTTTCCAGCAAAATTTTGATATGCATGGATCAGCATTATTTTTAATCTCTGGGATACCAGTCTACAATATACAATGTTCTAAAGCCCTGTTTGCTTGATTTGATAGAAAATGTACATTTGATCACAGGGCTAGAATAAAGTTCAATCCTTTTAGACTTGTTTGCATTAAATCATGTCCTCAGTGACCTTGATTCCTCTTCCTGGATTCCTGGAAGTGTCATTATTTTAAATAAATCCACACTTCTCAGGCAGGTCTGAGGACAAGACCTGAGAGGTGTAGGTTTGTGAGGAAAGATGGTGTGTTCTGAGCTTTTCCGTCTGCTCCCTCCTACAGTTCTTTCCAAACGGCAGTGCATTCGCCACAGGCTCCGACGACGCCACCTGCAGGCTGTTTGACCTGCGGGCAGACCAGGAGCTCAGCCTGTACTCCCATGACAACATCATCTGCGGCATCACCTCTGTGGCTTTCTCACGCTCCGGACGTCTGCTGCTAGCCGGCTACGATGACTTCAACTGCAACATCTGGGATGCCATGAAGGGAGATCGAGCAGGTCAGTGGAACTAGGGTTTGGTAAATAATATAAAATATATATGTTAATCAACATTTAGAACCACTAACCGTAGGCTTATCAAATAATGAGGAAGCACGGTTTTGTATTTTAGTTTTTTGGAGTGGTGCAACCACTCCAAGCCCCACCTTTTGTCCCTATTTACGCCTGTACCTATGTCCATATGTGTAGTGTACCAACAAGGGGCACTGTTTCACTGATACATAGTATACACAGCACCACTCAATTTTAGTACTTGAAAATACAGCAAAATACAACTTGTTGTGTCTGCCTTCTATAAAAATCTATAGGGATCTATACTTCATAGGTCACTAAAATGTATTCTCCTACTTCAACAGGAGTCTTGGCTGGCCATGACAATCGTGTGAGCTGTCTAGGTGTGACAGATGATGGCATGGCGGTATCCACTGGGTCCTGGGATAGCTTCCTTAAGATCTGGAACTGACAAGTTTCATGAGACATGCACATAAAACAAACACACACACACACACACACACACACACACACACACACACACACACACACACACACACACACACACACACACACACACACACACACACACACACGCTTTTTGGGACACATTGTTTGCACACAGTATTCACACTGTATGCAACATATACAGACTGAAACCTTGTACTGTACATAATATATGTGATAAAAATAATTAGGTATGAGTTTACACAGATGCACATCACATTGTATGCAGGAAAAGTCCACAAGGGTTGGAGAAAACACACATGGTGTCACTACCCCACAACTGATTTTATGTGCACAACAGCAAAGCTACAGTTGACAAAACACGTCATTTGTACCATTTAAACGTGTCCAAATACAATATAATTTCTACAGCTGCTCCAAAACAGAGGTGCAAACAGTACTTGTTGCACGTGTTGCCAGAAACCTCTTGAAACAAAAACACATACATTCACACATCCACAGCCTCTAGTTTGAGAGTGGTAACAATAAAGTTTTATCAGCAGCACAATTATTGATGGCTTCAGGAGTCTGACACGCAGCAGAGTATGGTCGGATTCTCAGTATATTCCATCACACGACAGTATTCCATCATACAACAGTATTGTGTTGGCAAAAATAGCCAGTGTACCCGCACACTAAGCTTGTAGGTCGACTATTTTTGGCATGCGACAGTGATACAAGAGTATAACCCAAGCATAATCGGTACAGCTGGCAGTGACTACGAGGGTGGGCCCAATGAAAAGGGAAAACCCTCCACAGGAGCACTGGCCTCGTATTACATTTTATCTTGTATGTGGTTCTCCAAAAAAGGGACAAGAGGTACTATGTGTCTGCCAGTTTAGATGTCATTAGCTCAACTTGCATTTGTTACAACAAAATATTGCCGACCCATCCATCCATCAGTAACATCCAAAGCAACGGTTAAGCTTCATTTTATACTTCCAAGTTGTGTGCAAGTGTCATTCACCAGGAATAACACATCTACAAGCTCACAATACTATTGTGCAGTGGTGTGTTATGAGCTTATAGAACTGCTATTTCAGGTGCCTAACCACAGGAATCAGGCATTTGACTCATAATAGCTGAGAATCATTAGCACATGCAAGGACTCTGCACTAGTAAATTGTCTGAAGTGTCATTTATACTTTGGTTTGGTTGCATGCAGTAAATAGGATCTACAAATGTGACTTGCGGTGAGCTTGTAGATCTGCTAATTACTGAGCACGACACTGGCAAGCAAATAAGTATAACTGAGACTTGAGTCTTCCAGTTACAGCTCTCAAGCTATAGGCCTACGTACATTCACATGATCTCCCCCTCTCTCACACATACACACACAAACACACACTTTCTGACCTCCTCCTTAATGGTGCAGAGGAAGTTATAGTCCAATATCCAGAATGCACTTCAAACTGAATTTCTGTAATTACACATTTTGTCAATAACTAATGTGAAGGAATGCGGAAAGCTAAAGTGACCCATTAATATTAAACAGATTACTGACCACCAGAGTTTCTGAGCGCAGTCAGACTGGACCAGTGGTAACAGTCCATGGAAAATATCCAATATTTTTCTTCTAACATAAACTAAACATACACCACAATGATTTACCATTTTTAATAGCCATGTACACCCACACATAAGTACACATAAAGTTTCAATTTTGAAAGTTTTGTTGTATTACTTTTTCATTTCTTTGTTTACACTCTTATTCATGTTTTCCCTGTGCCTCAGATACACTTTGATTAATGGAATAATGATGAAATTAATAATTAAAGATTCATAAGGTGAGTGGGATACAAATTGTGATCAGACAAGTGGGGGGGGGGGGGGGGGGGGCAATATTCATACTTTGACTTTGTCAATATATCAACTTTATGATGGTAGATCTGTACATACTATTAATAAATACACATAGCCTTGCCAGTGTTCTTTGTTTCCCCTCTAAAGCTGTTATTTTAAAGCCACTCTTTCTGCATGAACTTAAGTCATGTCTACATCCAATTACTGTACATTTTCTAAACTATCTAATACCTCTGTTCACTTTGAAGAACCTCAACTTACTGTAGGTCTTAGTTATTGGACAAAGTCAGTCTTTAAAAAATAAAGTGAGGGTTGGCTGACAATTAGTAATGGCATTTTGTGAAACAGGCTTTATTGAAAGCTGGGAAGGATAAGATAAATGTGAGATTCTGAAATGTAATTACCTCTAACAAACCCTATACAATTACAGATCAATCCATTTTAAATGGCATATAGAGCAGCCACTAGAGGGTGCTGCACTGCTATTTCTGGGGGGTTATGACTCTTAATTTAACAACCATAAATTTAGCATAACATTCAATGAAGTCTTTAACGTGTGTGAAATATTTATTTGGGGACAGATTGAATCATGATGACAGACATTTTTCAAATCCACTGTTTATAGACCAACAGGTTCCACTTATTTAAATAATTTATGCAGCTTCAGTATCTAACACTATGCCCACATTTTAATTGAGGAAGGAAAGCCATGCCCCAATAGTAAAAATGTTGATGAAAAGTAAAGGTGGTTCCTCAGTTATTGTGGTTTGACAGAACATGATTTCTCAGAATTCCAATAGTTATTTCAAGGATGTCACTACTTGCCTTATTTCAAACGCATCCTTTCAACACAATGCTCACTGAGCATTTCAGTATTTGTTTTTTAGCAGAATGTAACAACTATTGCATAAAATGTCAGGAATAAATAGTCCAGCTGATAGTATTTGCACAGCTAAGACACTTACTCTGCATGCTTCTGCTGAATAAGTATGGCCATTGAGTTTTAAATAAATATTAGAACACATCTGTTACAAATAATGTTTGAGTGTTCCTAATCATTTAAATAAAAGGTTGAACTGTTTTATAACACTGATGTCAAAACTTTACAAGTACAGAAATTGAAGCAAAGTCATGATCAATAGGTTTTATTTTTCAAACAACTGTTAAGACAAGAATTCATTCAACACAATGTTTTGTTGAAAGACCCCCAAACACACAGTAAAGAAACATTGCAAAGATGCTTAATTAAAAATAAAATAAATCAAAGATATTGAAAATGAATAAAATTGACAATCCTGCCCAAAGAGTCAGCTGTTTAGGTTAATCTGCCTCAAAACTAAAATCTCTACAGTTAAGTGACTGATATTATGCTGACTGAGCAGTACAAGTTAAAATGTCTGATTAAATAAGTACAGTACAATTTCTCTAATGAGACAAACAGACCAACTTACATTCAGTTTGCCAAAGGCCACAGAAAAAGAAAAGGAAATCATAATAACAGCACTTTCTACAAGCCACACTGAGATGGATATCCACAGTCTTAACTTCAAATACTAATATTGCTTATGAATGAGAAATACCCCCCCCCCCTTCATCTAATCTGCAATCCTACAAATCCCTGCTTCGTTTGGCTCGTTTCCTCAAGACAAGTAGGCCATTTCAGACTCAGATGAGAGACTGTATAGACTACCAAACGCATTCGTACTTGATATTACTTATCATAAATTGTGTATTTCATTTACAGATTTTTGAAGAAAGCTGAAAAAAACTACCAGTTTTTATCTTAAATGAGTGAAGTTCATCACCGCCAATCTGCAATATAAGGCCAGCCAACCCAATAGTCTTCAAAAATCACATTATGATGTTGATCCTATACACTTTAAAGGACATCTTAGTCTCCTACAGTATTTAGTCTCATTTATGCGATTTGGCAATACTACACAACTTTTCAAACAAGCGATTGTCTATACGAGGCGATGGAGACGATGGGAATGAATATGAAGGTTAGCACTTTCGATTACATCATTGCAAATGAATATGAAGGACATTTTACATGGATGCATCTGTAGAAGCAGTGTTAGCTAACCAAAAATGTTATTTTATGTAAGGCAAATTGAGAGGGAGTGAATGTTGTCAAATTCATGCTTTAAGCACTATACTAAGAGAATCAGTGAAACAAATTAAACTCTCAGATACTTTATGAAATGGGTACTGGGTACGTTCTAAAACGTACAGTATGTTTTTAAATATGCATTATGTGCCACACAAGTTCTGGGTCAAGAGCACATACAGTAGTAAAGTTCAAAACGCAAAACTTTCAACTTTAGTCTCATAATGTGACCTCAGACTCCTCTATACACCCAAATGATTTCCCATGAAATAGTGAAACAGGTCGTATGTAATGAGCCATGCTACATCAAACTACTCTATAAACATGTCAGCTGTGTATTTAATTTTAATTTAGAAAAAGTCTGACATTTGATGATAAAACTGCACAATTCAAACAATTGGAGGGCACAGCCAAATGCGTTTAGTTTGCATTCTCAAATTGTCGTCTATCTGGTCTACTTCCGCCTGTCTCAATATAAATATTCTCTGCCAACTTGCTTTTTTCCTGTGCTGTGACATTACTGGGACACTGTAAACAAACGCAAAGGGCAGGCAGTACCCAAGCACAGTCCACAAATCACTTGACCAATGTCATGAGGCTTTTCATCACTTTACCACCTGAGAACCTTTAACAGAGCTGGCAGACTCTGTTGGACTATTGACACTAACTGGAGCCCAAAGATTAAGCCATGTCTAAAGATGAGAACAGTAAAGCATCCAACTCTGAAACACAGCCCTTGTCTTGAACGTTTAAGCAACTTGCTTGGTAATGACTTGTCTCAGATCAATAAAAGCATTTTTCCCAAAATAATTTAACACATACACAGTTACACACACACACTATTGCAGCCGACTACTTGCTCCAGTACAACCCAATGTATTTGACTGACCACTGCTTGAATGAATCCATCACAACCACACCTAGAGAAAATCCAGCTGTCTTTAGTTTTGCTCTCTGTGCCGTAAAATACATTGTGCTTTGATTAATAAGAGTAAATAATCTAGTTATAAATACAAATCTGTTTTATAGATGTACATTCATTTTGATTTCTGAATATAGGCTAATTTACATATCCTTTAATAAAATAGTTAATACAGAATATAATGAGCTACTTCCACCACTTGAGTTCTTATGTTCAATGGCATTGAAGAGTAACATTTGTCTTCTGTATCTTTCCTCTATCTTCTAACCATAAATCAGGTTAAATAGGTTAAGCAGGTTATATTTCATCTGTACATGACTAATTACTGAACAAAAACATGAAATATTTATGGCTTCTCTCTGTAAATCAGTGTCAAAAATGTGCAACTATGTAGTAATTTCATTTTGAGTGCCACATTTGATTGACTGCTCACAATATACAGTATCATGTAGTACACTTATTGAAATGGACCATTTTACTCATTTCCTGTGAGCTTGCTTATACTATCTCAAACGTTTCCTTGTGTACCCAGCCAACTGAAAGGTTAATGTCTCCATATGACGTCACCGACATCAAAAGTCCATATTACAGATGTTCTGGATTCGTTATAAGTGCACTTAATTGGCACAGGACATCATTCTTAACAAGCGAGGCAGTAGTCGTTGTTGCACCTCTTCCTCAGCAGATTCCAAGTAAGACACACAAAGGGGGTACTAACTGACCCGTCTGAAAACCTTGCCCCTTGTCCCAACTCCAAGGCACTACTTCACAACTGTAAACTTGGCTGATTGGTTTAATAACTAATGACAACCACAAAACCATCATTGCTGGAGCTCCTAGTGGATTTTTAGTTAGGTTTGAGATGTAGATTATGGCACAAAACAGATATTTTACAGACACAACAGCCACTACAGGTAATAAATAAAAGTGTATATATATATATATATATATATATATATATATATATATATATATATATATATATATATATATATATATATATATATATATATATATATATATATATATAAAAATAAGACTACACTTTTTGATGACTTGACCAAGATTCCTTTGACAATGTCCAGCAAATTTCTACAATGGAGGGTTTTTTTTTTTTTTTTTTTTTTTTGAGGAAATTCAAACAGCATTATGTTAACAATCCTTTAGTATTCATTTGTAATATTCCTGTAGCAAGAGTAAAAATGTGTTACAACCGTTGGGTCAACCTTGTGTACAATATTTTAGATGAATGCTGTTGCAGTCAGCAGAAGCACTGCTTAAAAAAGCTACAATCAATTATTTCTCAAAAACAAAAACACTCAGTGGCTCAAAGGACTAAAGTGCTATAAGTACATCATATTGGTGATGCATCTTCAAATCTGACTAACAAGCTTTGTTCCAGGTTATACACATGCCATGTTCCAGATAGCTTAAGCCTCCATACCTTCTTGAAAATATCAAACAAAGCAGAAATAATCATTTAAACACACAAACCGTTTGTACAGTAGAAAAGGAGTCTTGGTTAGTGATCAATAAGTTAGACTTCTAAAAATCACCGCCTTAACTATTTGAGCTTTTCCCTTCAGTCCCAAAACGGACTCATCATACACGCACTAGCAATTAATCAATATTGTGAACACTGGCAGGAAATAATATACATTACATGTTCCAGCCTTGCTCTAAAAAGTGCCTGTTGTGACGAGTCTTGTCCTTTGTTACAGTATAGTAGAGCCAAAGCTACAACATTTGATATTTGCCAATACTGACTGGCTCAATTTCCTGTCATCCAACCATTTCAGTAATCCCATTATTAAGGAAAGTCATCCTTTCCTATCAACGACTCTCGGGTCATACATACGAATGATGAATGAATCCATAAGTAAAATACAGTAAAGATTTGACCACCTAATATTAGTCATTTTGGACATCACTAATTCCAGTGATATCCTCGCTCTATTCATTTCTAACCATGCACAATTTCCATTCCAAGCAAGATGCCAGTTTGTCCTCAACACATGTGAGAATATCACGATCGTCACAACCACATTTTTTATGAAACTGGTTATTTATGAAACGACTCTCCTTTTCAAACAAAGACTGAACGAGAATAGCATATATTGCAATATAACGGCAAGATCATTACAGTAAAGAATGCCAGCAGGCTAATACCAATACAGAAAACACTACATATAAATATCAAATCTTTGTAGGTATTTTGTAAATCTATGAGAACAAAAAGTTTAGGTGCAAGCCAGATGATTCATACAATGATTTCATCTCAGCCACCAATAAAGAGGGGTAAAATGCAAAAGTGATAAAATCTCAATTTTGATTTTGAACATACAATACTGCATATTCTTATGAAACGTCTCGTTTTTAAACAATGTTATTGTGGTGTTTGGTTACTCAATGCTTATAGTTGGGTTGCACCACACATTTGCCATTACGGCCAGAAGGTACTGCACACAAAAGCAATATTTATTGACATTTGATTTGTGTTCAGTACAGATAACTCAAATGACTGATTTGCAACAGGCTACACATTTTGAGTTCATGACTCCTTTCCAATGAATCCTCTCCCTCATGCTCCCTGAAATGAGTGGAGCTCCATACCAGAAAGGGCCTTAGAAACGCTTCCCCATGGGCTTGCCAGTGGCCACTATTGTACCGTTTCATGATGTACATATTGTCCTATGGCAACACACAGGACAGAGGCTTTGTCAACAGGTCTGAAAAAGAGTCAAAGCTATTTATTTACAGCTCCATCCCAATGTAATGATAAGTAATGCATCCCCCAAATGTTCATAGTAGCCACAAAGGAATGTTCAACTCCACAATTTGAAACTAAACTGTCACAACTGAACACAGGTCCACCGAGTTAAGGAAATAAAGATGAAAGTTATATACAGTACAAATTAATTGGAGACGTTAGACATGACGTTCAGTGGTCATTTTTCATGTCAATTTCCGAGGATATCGTATCAGGGGGAACTGAGGAGGATAGCGTTTGATGAAGTGTGTCTTCGGGAGTTTAGGCTGGAATGGATTTAAACATTTGTACATGTTGGCAAGGGACAGAAACAGAGGGAATGCGGCAAGAGAAAGGCAGAGAGCAAACTGAGAGAATATGTGCGCATCTGCGTTCATGTGTTTACTGGAATTTGTGGGGTACTTCTCTCTCTTCGCCACACATCGCGGGGGTTTCCACGCAGCATCCAGACAGTGGTGGTTTACCTCACCAGTTCATGATGCAGTTTCTGTTCAGGGTCATGAAGTAGACTTGGCTGCTGCCTCCAGACCGTACAGATGCAAAGAACACCTGAGGGGATGTCACAAATACAAAAAAACACAAGACATGCAGTGTCACCATCCATTTGTACATGGCACCAGTTCAATTAGACACCTTGTTATCCAAGTGACTGCATTTTTTTTTTTAAAGATCCCTGGCTAATAAGACAAATGTGCCTTAAAACCTTATATTTGTCTTCTATAACTAAAACATGCAGATACAAACACCTTCAATACTTTATTTCTTTCATAAATGGAGAATCATTCACTCAATAGGAAGTGCTCCTGTCGCAGGATGATGTCACATGAGCATATGCATTGTAGGGGTGTGGAGATTCATCGGTATTAATCGATACATCGATACCCACGTGCGCGATGCGAGTGCACCGGTTCATTCACCACGTATCGGTACAATTGACGGGTGAAATCTAGATTCATCTCGATGGATGCGTTTGTATCGGTGAAAATCGATGGTAAATCCGGCAAAATCCGATACAAGCGCCGTGTTTTTCATGTTAAATGTTATGCTTCTCCTTGATTCCCAATCGCCTTGAACGCACCATCATCATTCCAAGTTTTGTTTTGAACACGGACGGAAGCCGTGAGGCTCATAGGCTAGCTGCAATACACTACACAGAGGCAAGAGGTGCGATATTGAGGGGGCGGAAAACAGCCTGGTCACGTGGCTTGTGCACTCACATCAGCCCGTAGACTCCAATGCATTCCGTAACTGCTGGTTGTCCCCATTTAATAGAAGCCTTGGCTGCCATTCGACTGGGTTTGCGTAACGCTGTCTATACTCTATGGCTCTACTAGTAGTAGTAAACAAACATGGAGGTACACGTGTGCAGCAGCAGCAGCAAAGAGCCGCAGCAGACTATATTTAATGTTAAGTCGTATGTATGGAAACACTATGGATTCTACAAGATTGATGGAAAGCTGGACAAGACGAACGTCATTTGCAAAGAATGCCGTGTTATAAAGCCGTACACGGGCAGTACGACAAACATGCAGAGCCACTTAAAAAGAATACACAACATCACAGACACGTCTACCGCCGCTTCCCCTTCAAGTACCGCTTTGGATACTGGAGATAAACCAAGCAAATCAGGTCAGGAGCTGAAAAGTGTCGCCTCTTATTTTGGGAGTTCCCTTCCATCAACCTCTGCCCGCGCTATGGCTATAACTAAGGCCATTGCCTACTTCATATGCAAAGACATCCAGCCTTATAGCGTTGTGGAAAACGAGGGCTTTTTTATGACTTATGGACATTGGATAGAAGCTACTCAGTGAGAGTCTGTTTACACTACAGCAGCTGTAAGCCTTTGTCATATAAGGGTATACTTTGTTCTCACTATTGTAGTTAACATCACAATAGTGAGAACAAAGTATACCCTTTCACAACTGGGTTTAGTGCAAAGCAATTGTTGTAAACAATAATGCAGTCAGGCTCACTGCTGCTGTAGTGTAAACTAAACAGACAACCCTCACTGAGTGTCTTGTAAAGTTATAAAAGATAAAATAATAAAATGAAGGGGAAAATATACTTTATGAGGGCCACTTAGTGCAATTATATAGTGCATATCCCAGTCTGCCACACATATGAAGATTATGAACCTATTGAGTTCATAATCTTCATATGTGTGGCAGACAGGGATATGCACTATATAATTGCACTAAGTGACACTTTGAGAAATGTTGTTTAAGATGCCAAAAAAAAAAAATTAAATGCTTATTTGCATCAGGTTGAATCATGTATCGTATCGCATCGCATCGTATCGCATCGTATCGCATTGATTTGAGCTAAAAGGTTATCGCAAAGTATCGCATCGGGAAGAGGGTGAATCGTATCGCATCGTATCGCCAAAAAAATACATGTATCGCTGGCAGTGTATCGAGATGCATATCGAATCGGCCTCAGGGCTGAGATTCACACGAGCATATGCATTGCATTCCCTATATTCCATAGAGCAGACCACACAAGGACATGATATCATCAACCTGCAACAGGTGCAGTTCCTGTTGAGTGAAATATTCTCCATTTATGAAAGAAATAAGATGCCAATGGTGTTTTTATTTGATTATTTTAGTTGTATAGGGAAAGTATAATGTTTTAAGCGATGTTTGTCTTATTAGTCAGGGATCCTTTTAAGCATTATGCATGCATCTACTACCTTGTCGTTTCTCTCACAAAGGAACTTAAGCCTCTGAGCTCTTTTGTGCATGAAGACCCCGTCCAGATGCCCTGTCTCCACAGAGCGGATCTCGATGGCCTTTTCACCCCAGCCCATGATCTGATTGGAGCAGATGTGGGCTGCAGAACACACAGTGCATGTTGACAGTTGAGAGTGAACCATAGTGGCAGATTCAAAGTATACACAGTAAAATGTAATAGTTGAAAAAGATTAGATCGTGTAGTTAATGGCTACAACTTCTTAACCATTTTACTCCCAAAGACATACTTGACGTGTATATATTATTCCTGGTCAGTGATTTTCATATTTGTCATCAAATTATTCACATTAAAATAGCGTCAATACTTTTACATAGGTGCGCCATTAGGCTCTCTAGTATGGCCTATATAACTATATCCACTAGATGTCAGTAAGTCTGAATGTGGCAAAGAAAACCTAGACAAGAAAACATTAGAGCTTCTTCTTGCAATGCCACAGGGTCATATCTTTTCCTGCAACTTCCGGCATCATCGCAATGTCCCAGTTGCTCTTGATTGCTGCAATTGTTTATTATCATAAGATAAGTCAAATCAAGCCGTATTGTCATGGCGATTGCTGGATTATGATCAGCGCTGGACATACAGATCACACGTGTGCACGTACAAACGTCTTGAGCACCTGACCATTTTGGTAATTTCTAGGTGAGTAGGACTTGACGTTAGCCGATCATGCAAAAAAAAAAAAAAAAAAAAAAAAAGCTAATCGCCTCAAATTCATGTTTTATTTTAGACAAAACAACCCTACACATCATGTACGTCAGCGGCCTATGGGATGTCATCCAGGTGTAACATGGTTAACATATAGGACAGTCTACGATTCTGGAAAAAAAAATGCACATTATATGTGAAATGTGTGCGTTCAAACCCATACCGACGGAGGTGGGCATCTCGCCCCACTGCAGCACCACGTCCTTGATGATGCGGCCGTAGGTGTTGACGTAGACGCCCTCGTCCTCGTAACACAGCAGCATCTCCATGCCATCTGAGCTGGGCAGGAACACAATGGCGTGGGGTATCACTTGGCTCTGGATCTGTTTACGAGAAGGGAGCAGCAAGGGGTTAGGCCAGTTTAGTCAACTGTAGTCGGTTGCCGGCTGCCACCATGGCCAATAGTTAAGACCTACGTGAACGGGGATGTATATGTCGTAGTTGTTCCCAGAGTCCACGTCGATGGCATGGAAGCCTGCGCTGGAGCCGTAGATGACTTTCAACCTCTGACCCTCCTCCACGGTCAGGTCGACCAACAGAGGCCTGTGGGGAAGATCCCCGAAAGACTGGCAGGGAGAGAAGATGAGGGAGACATGAAGGCAGGAATATGAACAGAACCCTAATTCCGTGCTGGTTTGACTGGCATTAATTAATTAATTCAGCTCGACGAGGACTGGAGGGACTTACCTTGAAGGCCATGAATTTGTGATAAGGCTTGGGAGCCCAGGCGTATACTTCCACTGCGTTCTTCATAGCAATCACCAGGAACTTTATCCTCTCATATTTCACTAGATGGACAACAAGTAAGCCGTTTGAAATAAGATACCCACAATCAATAATTCACCGTGCCAACAAGGGCAAACACATTTATGAGAATTCATTGAGGAGTAGGTGGGTGGGGAGTAACAATTACTAATAATGTCTTTCCAATCACTCACCCACTTTATAGTGCACACAGCCCTCCATCTCTCCTACAGTGGTCCAGCCTTGCTTTTTCTCCACCTCAGGATCATTGTGGAGGATCTTGTTCCTCAGCCAGGCCAGGTAGTACACACGCACTTTGTTCTTTTTACCTATGTACGGCCCGTTGGCAGGTCGATTGGCAGAGGAAAAGACATGCAAGACAAAAGAATACAAAACACCTTGAAACCTGAGGAGGATATCCATACATGTACCTTTTGTGTACATGTGCGTCTAGACTTTGGGCCTAAATCTCAAAACAGAACAGGTATCAACACAGTATGGTGGATACAGGCAGTGTGTCTCCCATGCATATTGGGGAAAATATACAACAATGTGCAAACACAGCAGCAAGATTTGTGAACTGTTGTTAACCAAAGAAGCCCATTGGAATACAACCACTACTGTTTGTATCATCTAGACCATGCCCATATAAACAGACCTGCTACATATAAACACACCCTAAAATCTGAATTTGTTTTTCTGCATAATCTTGAGGAAAAATGTTGCCATTTGTCCTAAAGAAGCAAAACACTGACGCTATTTGTAAAAACAAATAGGGGGCCCTGTTATAACATGTATAAAAAGATGCAATGTGACATTGTGCACGTGACCAGGGGAGGGGCAAGTCCAGCGGGTGCAAATTTCGTTCAATTTGTCTCTGTGGGTTTGACTAACTTCACTTAATCCCAGTCTATGCACCTGCCATTATGCATGTTTTCATGTCAGAAAGACAAAAAAAAAGTGAGAGGTAAGGACAATTTTAAAATCAGATATTTTCTGTGTGTGAAAACTAATGAATAAATTAAGCATACTAGTGACCTGAAATAGTGATGAGCAGGTTGAGGCCCTCCAGGACGTCCATCTGTTGGAAGCGGCGGGAGTTGATGAGAGGGTAGACCTTTCCCTGACCACTACGGTCCAGTAGCTTCAGACCGTTCTCTGTGCCCACCAACAGGTTCACACCTGGACAACAGTTTCATTTAATTTCACACAATCTTGCATATGCCAGAGACACAAGCAGACACTTTTTAAAACACTGCATCCACGGTGTCGTCATATGAAACAGAAATGGCATGGTCGCAGAAGGTAGCGTACAAAGTGTAAAATGCAATGTATGTTGTTGTAAAGCAGTGGTTTTCAACCTTTTTCATACAAGGGCGTTTTAGCCATGGACCACCATTTGATGTTGAGTTTAGTCTCTCGGACCAAAAACTAAGGATTTTCAACTTTTTCTGTCCACGATTTAGGAGATAAACTGGAAAAATGTTGGTCACAATAACAATCCTTTTACATGTTCTAATTGTGTACATTTTTGAAAACAATTCAGATGTTTAAATTTAATGTAACTCTTGAGAGCGTAATATGAAACCAAATGGACCCATGAGGGTCCATTTGGTTTCATTTTAACGCTCTCAAGAGTTACAGATCTACAAGGCTCCATTTGGTTACCAACTGCCCATCATTTAGATGGGGACCACCTGGAATCCACTCAGGGGCTACTAGTGGTCCCCGGACCACCTGTTGAAAACCACCTGTTGTGAAGAGATATCAGAAAATGTCTCACCCCACAGAGCGGCGCACAGGATTTCAGAGTTGAACCTCTTCTTATATTTGCGGATCTCAGGCGTGTCGCTGTGGGGCCGCGTGTTGGTGGGATTCACGTTGACCATGGAGCCTTTTCTGACCTCCATCTTCAGCTGGTCAAACCTGGAGCCCATGCCTGCAGAGGGCCATGTTAACGCATTAGACAGAGGACCTGGATAGACCGAGTCATTTCAACGTTTTTTCTTCAACGTGTCTAGATTCTGAACATCTTCCGGCGCACTGTTGGTTGAAGTGGTAAAAGGTTTTATAAATCATCCGTTTCTCCAAATCTCATAAATTGAAAAGTGAAAATCATCCTATGGTGGTCGATCGAATGGAGCTCCTCTAATGGATAAATGAAGTTTGGGTAGATTTTAGTACATCTAATTATTAATTTATATTGATTAAGCCATATGTGAAATAATGCAGGACATAAGTGAATGAGATATACATCTACTGGATCTACTGTATAGGCCTATTATAGATTATATTGTAGCAACATCTTGGCATGTGGGTCTTTGTAGTGTTTTAATAGGAGATGATTTTCCATCAGCCACAAATTAGCCGCCTACATGTGCTTTCCCAGCATCTGGAGTCCTTCCATTTCATCACTTTCATCACTGCCTCATTGCAAGACAGTGGAAATGGCTGCTTGAGTGAGAAAGTTACTCAACAGGAGGATTTAAAACAAAATTGTAAAAGGGACGAAAAAAAGTGATGGAAGACAAAGGGCTTCACGACTATTATGTAGAATACAGTCACCACATGGGTGACATTGATGGTAACGATTGGAATTCTTTGCACAGGTTTGTATCCATGTAGAATCCCATTGCCTACAGTACAGTTAGAGCAGAATCTTGTGGGTAAATGCTACATGTAGGGAGAAGGAGACAGAGGGACACCCCAGTCATTTGTTAAAACAATACATTTCTGTGATCTCACAACCAAGAAAATTTATAAAAAAGAAATAACAATTTTGCATGCTGATGATGCGTTTTTGTAGGTCTATAAATGAGGTTAGATGACAGATGGATGATGAACATATACGGGTATTACAACTTGGTTTCCCAACAATATGCCAAACAACTCACCACCAACACTGATGTTATCCCCCGTGCCCCCAGGTGATTGGTACATGCCAAGATCCACAAAGGTGGTGAAGGAGGACTTGCCAGAAGATGCTTTGACCAAACCTCTGGACTGATACTGGTCGACAGAAAGAAAAAGTGTCATTTATTATCCCATGTCTAAAGAATTTTGAATTGTGGTATGTCAATAGATTAAACATTAAACACTCACCTTTTGATTTCATTCATTTCACCATGATTGATTAAAGGGGAATTCCACCCATTTAACATTTTTTTCTGAGAGTGTACAAATGGAACCAAATGAACCCGTCAGGGTTCATTTGGTTGTGTTTGTATGCTCTCTTGTATGCTCTCTCAAAAAAGAAGCGTCTAAAGAAAGCCATTAACATTACCATGTTAGTGGTTTTCTTCAGACCTCCATTTCTTGGGAACACAGAATGGGGGAACTTTTTTTCATCACGTCCATCCAACACCTCTAGGGTATACTAATGGCATATTAGAATGTTGAAAATGGGTGGAGTTCCCCATTAACAACATTGAAACATTTAGGGCAGATTGTGTACTTACATCATACACAGAGTCCTTCCCAGGGGAGGAGTGTGTAGCAGAGTCAGTGGGGGAGTGGGAGGGCTGGACCACATCAGGCAGGTTTGTGTATCCATTGTGACTCCGTTTCTCTGGTGTCTGTCATGAAAACAAACAAGCCAGCCCATTTTCTTTTTTTTGGCCATTGTGTGCAAGCAGTTGCACACTGGCCAAATAATCTTAGTGAGACTTGTCATTGCAAACCATCAATCAGATTAACCCGATAACACATTTGCTGGAATGATCTATAGCAGGAGTGCCAGGTTTTTGCTTTAAATTATAACCTGGAGAAGATCTAATAAAAGAAAAAGAATTATACCATTGTGTGGTAGATTAGGTACACGGCGATACCCGTGTTCACAAATGTGATGCCCGTCACATTTGGGCATCAGAAGTGGCTATGGGCAAATTTAGCCCAAGGGGTGTTTTTGTGCAAAAGTAATGGCCCCCTTTAACAAAATTATGCCCCCCTTTAACAAAAAATTATATAATAATCAAATTGTCACTAGAAATTGTAACTCTAGCATCTTTATTTGAAAAGATTCTGGCAGGATCATAAGTATTCAAATAAAAGAACCGTGGACATGTGACCTTACTGTAAATGTGGCGCATCATCACTTGAATTAAGGTCACTTGTCAAATGAGTAATGGCCTAGTCATTTTCTTATCAAGATATTGCATCCATTACAATGCAATCTGCACATTATTACATAATAATACCCCATGAGTAGGAAAGTGTTACCTAACTGCACAACTTGACAAAATCTATGACTCCAAACAGTAGAATAAACTGGCTAATCTAAATGGCTATATAATCATGAGATTTAAATGGGTACTGAGTGATGCAGAAAAACAACCCAACTGTGTGTTACACTGATTGAACACATAATGCCTCATTGGTAACCTGCACTCAATGTCCTGGGCTCAAAATGGCTGATCTACAAGCTCACATGTCGCGATCATGTGCACAGTTATTGTCTACTTATGAAAGCAGTATCATGTTGCTTAGTTGTGTGCAGAGCCATATAAGGAACTTGCATCACGTTTATCAGACCAGTCCTTTACAGAGACTATCGCTGAATAGTAACAAACTGAATGTCTGAAACTGACTGTCTGAACCGGAGGCTCTGAACTGGAGTCTATGGGCGTTTGCCACCATTTTGAATGATATAAATCATGTGACTGACTGCTGCTGTTTTTTCACCCTTAGTGGGCCATCCTCTCCAATAGAAGGCTCTGATGATATGTAATTGTTGATGTTGCATGCTTTGAGTGCGAGTGGAAATATTAATACAAACATTAGCTTGCCTGATGAAGTTTTCTGGACAAAATACTGTATGCTGCGGTTTTGTCTTGGCTTGAGTGGAATCAAATGGAATGTTTTTCTGGGTCATTTCTTTCTTTAGTCTTTGTCTCTTTGATGAAACATGTTTTATTCTATTACATAAATGCCAAATTGACTTGGGTAGTGACAACCTTGGATGGATATTTCTGGCTAATTGCTGAAAAGGTCTGTACATCCGTGGTCTAATGGTGCACCCCTGGTCTAATGGATGCATTTCAATTGCCTCGAGAGCATGACTAACCCTCTGTACCAGCATGGTTTGGTCGCCGTAGCCTCCTGCTTGTTCCACTTCCTCCCCCTCGCCTTCCTCCTCATGAACCACCATGGTGTTGACAGAGTCTGTGTCTGCATCTCTGTTACTGAAATAAAACAGCAGGACAGGAAATGAAGGGGAGAAGAAGTATCCTTCCCCTCAAAAAGAGAGGAAGGATACAGAGTAAACGAGTAAGGCAGAAAATAATTATGAAAAGACTACTAGTAGAGCTGGGTGACATAATGTAAACCCAGAAGAGAGATAGAGAGAAAACACACACACACACGCGCCTAAGGTGACGTCGGACCAGGCAGGCCTGTCCAGACTAGTCAATGCCTGCTCAAAATTGACAGACTGCAACAGACTAGCATTTCTTTAACCACCACAAAACCATCTGCCAATGAAACATTATTGCATTATTGCAAATTGCAGCATGCAGTCAGCATCTTAATATTCATAGGTGTATGTGGCTACATAGTTTTCAGCTACTTTTTGAAGTGTAGGTGCTTAGTTTGCTTTGCTTTCATGTTTCTTAAAAATAAATATTAGTTCAAGTAGTGAAACTGGTTACTGCTTTCATTTGTTTTCATAGGTCTCGTTTCACACACAGAATCAGAGTCCATTGACAGAAAACAGATGTATTTCCAACTCCAGTTTGTCCCGGAGTTTTATTCACGCTGCACGAACAGCGCTCGAGTGCTCAATTTCTGACCTCTCAATGTCGCAACTTGATGGCTCTGATCACTACAACATGGATAGCGTTGCTCCCGCCATTGGCAAATGACCGCATGTGTTTGGTTCTGTATCAAAAGCTTTTGTAATACAGTCCAGAGAACAGAAGCTCTGATCATGTGCAAGTGATAAAGCGGAAGTGAAGCCTTCTATCTCTAGAATGCCCCAAATTTATCCTTATACACCTAAATAGAAAACCACCTAAGCAGAAATGGAAATAAAACAATAAAATGCAAATATATATTTTAAATATATTTGTGTGAACATAAATTACATGATTGTGGAGTAGTTCACTTCCTGGCTACGTGAGACTACATCAACACACACCAGGTTGTCAAGAGAACAATTTTATCAGGCTTTTTGGAATTTCGTTTTTGGACTGACCGGTCTGTGGGGCTCTCCTCCTCCTCTGGTCCTTCTCCACTCTCGCTCTCCTCACTGCTCTCACTGCTGTCTGAAGAGGACGAGTAGTCGTTGGCTTTCACTGGGGGTCTGGGCTGCTCCTCAATGCGCTCCTTGGCATACAAGCCATGGTCCTGAGCACACATAAAAACATGCTAAATAAAATGGAAAACGGTGGATTTATAGCGCCTTTATCCAAGGCACTTTGCAATACACCCATTCACACAGCAGTGGCAGAGGAAACCCTGCATGATGCCAACCCTGCACATCCGGAGCAATTAGGCCAGGGGTGCCCAAAAGGTAGATTGTGATCTACCAGTAGATCACACAGGCCATGAAGGTAGATCACATGACAGTCCCCTAAAATGTATAGATCTGTAACTCTTGAGAGCATTAAAATGAAAAGTTAAATTATATTTAACATCTGAATTACGTAATTTCAAGAGTCCACACAATTAGAAAATGGAGAATAATTGTTATTTTGACCAACGTTTTGCCTCTTCTCTTTCCCAATTGTGGACAAAAACGTGAAAGTTCTTAGTTTTGAAAGTTCTTAGTTTTGGGTGCAAGAGACTAACCTTAACATCACGAACTGTCAACTCAAACCCCAAATACTGTTTTCAAACGTCAGTAGTAGCATATACAAGAAAACCTTCAAATTCTCCCCCTCTATTTTTCATTTTAAGTGCATTATTCTTATGCACTATAACAGTAAGTAACACCAACACCACCATTTCAAAGCTCAAACTTTCTATGGGGCTTTGAAATGGATTTTCAGTAATGGAACAATCACATTTTTGATGTGTAGATCTTGTTGAGGCGCTCATTTTGAAAGTAGCTCTCAAGTCGAAAAAGGTTGGGCACCCCTGAATTAGGGGCTTCAGAGGTCAATACCTCTGGGGGAGCTTGGGTTTGAGTCGCTGCCACCCATGTTCAGGGATATACTGTATATCAGTATACCACTTGCTATGAGAATGTTCTGAGCTCATAAACAATCTACGTAGAGTATAATAATCCTACCTGTGTGAAGTGAGGGGCGATTTCATCATTATCATTATGTGTGTGTCAAAAAGCACCAAATATCTTGGTCATATTATAACCGACACCCTAGAGGATGATGAGGATATGTCTAGACAGAGGAGAATGCTCTATGTTCAAGCGAACATGTTGGTTCGTAAATTTCATCACTGTTCTACTGATGTCAAGGTTAACCTGTTCAGAGCTTATTGCTCCCCTCTCTATACTGCCCCACTGTGGGTCACATATAAGAAGGAGAGTTTACGCAAGCTGCAAGTAGCTTACAATGACTGTCTTCGGATTCTGTTAAAGAAACCCAGGAGTACCAGAGCCAGTGAACTTTTCTGCTCACTGGGTCTCACCACCTTCATGGCTCTGCTAAGGAACCTCATGTTTAAATTTATGTGCAGACTGGACAGCTCACAAAATGGAATAATTGTTCAAATGTCAGATCCTGGACGTAGTACCGTGAGGTTTACATCCAACATTCGAGGACACTGGCATAAGTGCCTCTCCTAACTCTCAACTTTTTTCTTTTTTTTTTCTCTTTTCTTTTTTTTTCTACTTCTTTCTACTTTTATTATGTGTTGTACTGTTTTTAAAATGTGGGCCATGAGCCTGTAATAAAGTTTATATTATACATTATCTCATTCAGGCCAATCACAATTTGCATAATCGTCTTCAATGTTTGCGTTTACACAAACACTCAAAACTGGTCATTTTTACTAATGGCATTTAGTAAAAATGACCATTAGTGGAGTGGCAATAGCCACTCCACACAGGAGTGGCTAGTGCCCCTCAAAAAGAGAAAACACACCCGTGTGAAGTGAGGGGCAGTCATTATTATACGTCACATTTTGTAATTTTGGAGAATCACAATCTCTGTTAGCTATATTAGCTAATCCTCTCATTATCGGACATATTATATGAGGATATACAGGAGTATTCCACAATGTCTGCCAGCTCTCTACCAGCCACATGTATACAAACGGGTGTACCCTGTGGCACAAGCGTTATGTGATGCTAATTGTTATAACCTTATGCTAATGCAATTGGAACATCTCCCACACAATCACAACCACGCCTGCCAATAACAATTGCGTCCGCTCTTTTCCGTCTTTGTCTTCAATGTTTCTGTTTACACAAACCATTAGAGCACTACGTGGTTGAACATCTATGATGGGAAGTTTTATTACAGGATGGAGATCTGTGGCGTGCTTGGAAAGCTGGAAAAACTAATGAAAAAACAATGTGGTATTAAGTAGATGGAGACAAATGCACAGGAGAGAAGTCCTCCCAAACTGGCTGAGAGATTGGCATGAAGCAGAGGTTTTCAACTGGGGGTCCGTGGACCACTAGAGTGTTCGTGAAGGTGGTCCCTGAGCATGCATTCATAAATGTAGGTAAGTGAAGCGAGGATTTGTTTTTAGTTGGTGCACTAAATGACTTGGTGATGATGACACATCAATGTTGTCAGTTATTGGGAGGTCTAACATCCATAACTTCTACAGAAAAGGCAATTAGAATTTCAAGATAACGTGCAGGCCTACGATTTACTGGTTGAGTTACCATTTTTACCAAAGTTGCCCGTATAATTATGCAATTGCATGAGACTTCTGTATGAATTTATGGAAGGTTAAGAGAAAGGCAACCATGGGAAAGGAAGTGACCAGTGGCTCTCAATCTTTTTTTAAGCTCAGGTCCACTAATATATGTCGGTTAAATATGTTAAGAGCTTGATTAAATTCACCATTAACAATATTCAATATTTCATTTTAATATTATGATTTTTAGCCAGGGTAGTGATCCTTAGTTCATAACCAGTTGAAAACGCCTGGCGTAATGCATGCAGACCACACTGCATGCATATGTGCTCCGGCAGACTTCTGCAGGTTCAAGGCAGCGTTGCTCACATACACTACATGTCTAGGGCAATGCACAGCACATTGTTACACTATGGCTTTTTTCAGACTGCAGAGAAAAATCCCATTTGTTTCTCAAATCCAATCTCTAGGACTGACTGTCCACACCGTTCGCTAGCGAGCAGATTGGATTTGTGTTTAGAGATTGTCGACCTATCTGCATTGGTTGCTGTCCTAATGGTATTCTGCTGGCGTAAGTAATGCTTCATTTACACGCTGTCATACATCAATGGATTGCAAAAACAGCAGATCTATAAACTTGCAGATCAGCCATTTTCTATGAATGCAAATGTCCTGATTGAGACATCTTTAGAAATCAGATTATGAATAGCATTTCAAATCAGTTCAAATCTGAGACATGGAAATCATTTGCCATGATTTTGTTGCTGTTCAGACAATCTGATTGGGCCAAAAATCGACAATTTGGATAGGCCAAAAATCGGATTTGGACTGCAAGTCTGAACATACTGAAGCATTGGTACTAACCTCTCCTATAGCTCTCTTGTAACTCTGTGCATCAAAGGGGGCAGTGTTGTGAAAGGACAAGAACATTAAGGAATTTGCACAATAAACACATGGCACAAAGAGAGGGTTACATGAAAAGAATGTTGAAAAGAGAAAATCTTAATGCTGTCAACTACCAAAGAAAAGCAAGGTACATTGGGGCAAAAAGGTATTTGTTCAACCACCAATTGTGCAAGTTCTCCCACTTTAAAAGATGAGAGAGGCCTGTCATTTTCATCATAGGTATACTTCAACTATGAGAGACAAAATGTGGAAAATATTCCAGAAATGCACATTGTCTGTTTTTTAAATAATTTATTTGCAAATTATGGTGAAAAATAAGTATTTGGTCAATAACAAAAGTTCAAACAAGAGAAGTTCTATTTTGGTTTCATCTGACCATATGACACTGACACATCCAAAAGCTCTCAAGCAATCCTCAGACGGGCTGAAGTTTGCTAGAGAGCATTTGGATGATCAAACTCAACTTCTCGTGTTTGGAGGAGAAAGGATGCAGAGTTGCATCCACAGAACACCAAACCTACTGTGAAGCATGGGGGTGGAAACATCATACTTTGGGGCTGTTTTTCTGCAAAGGGGCCAGGACGACTGATCCATGTAAAGGATAATAATGAATAGGGCCATGTATCGTGAGATTTTGAGTGAAAACCTCCTTCCATCAGCAAGTTCATTGAAGATAAAACGTGGCTGGGTCTTTCAGCATGAGACCATGAAACCAAACACACCGGCCAGGCAATGAAGAAGTGGCTTCGTAAGAAGCATCTCAAGGTCCTGGAGTGGCCTAGCCTGTCTCCAGATCTCAACCCCATCTTTGGAGGGAGTTGAAAGTCCACGTTGCCCAGCGACAGCCTCGAAACATCACTACTCTAGAGGAGATCTACATGGAGGAATGGGTCAACACACCACACACATAAACAGTGTGGGAAAGTTTGAGCGTTTGAGCTCTGTCATTGCCAACAAAGGGAATATAACAGAACAGAACAAAAGTATTGAGATGAACTTTTGTTATTGACCAAATACTTATTTTTCACCATAATTTGCAAATAAATTCTTTAAAAATCAGATTTTTTCCACATCTTGTCTCTCATAGTTGAGGTATACCTATGATGAAAATGACAGGCCTCTCTCATCTTTTTAAGTGGGAGAACTTGCACAATTGGTGGTTGACCAAAATACTTTTTGCCCCACTGTATAGTATTTGCACGATTAAGCAAGACATTATATCCACATGGAAGCTGGATTAATAGTAAAAGAGTAGAGAGTTCATCAACTCTGAAAGTTGTCAAAAAGTGCAAATGGATGAGAAAAATACATGACAAACTTACAGCAGGACGACTGGGACGAGAAGAAGTGCGAGACTCCCCTGGCTTGTGACGGCCATCATGGGATAGGATTGGAGGGGAGTCCATTTTAGAGGAACCTAAAAATGTCATTGTGCTTATTAAATGTGACTCACTTCAAGAGACTTGGTAGTGCAAAAGCATAATGGACAAAAGGGACTCACTGAGGATGCGGTGTCTCTCTAGAGAGCCAGTCTGAGGCAGATTAGACACAATGCTCATGTTATCTCCTCTCTCCCAGCGGTCATTGCGGCTGAGATCTGGGTTGCTGCCACAGGTAACAGATATGCCAACACTTTAAGTATTAAACTTGAGACAATTTATCTGACAAAGCCACTTATCTGTATGTATTACCTGGCTCTCACTGGATGCCTTATGCCAGAAGTAAGGTTGGTGTTGAGGGCTGTGGCAATGGATGCGGTCCTCTGGGGGATCTGAGAAAAATATCAGAGATAACATTTATCAGTTGTAATCTACTTTAGAGATGACAAAGGAAACATTTATCATGCTTGGACTCAACACCTACTGGATTGAATAATAGACAAACAATAATAATAACATCCCTTCAACTGTCTAGAAGATGATCTCACCTTGGGTGGCAGTTCTGACTCTGGCAGTCGGACCCAGGGGCCACGGTCCTCCCCCATCGGGTGTGTCTGTGGAGCAGGGATCTCAGAGGTGGGGTCCGAGTTTTGGCGGACCAGCTCCCGGGAGTGGATGGGGCGAGGGGAGGGGTTAAGGGAGGGGTCCTGAGTGGGGAACGCGGACATGGTCTTAGTGGGCTGATCACAGAGCGACTGGGAGCGAGGGACAGGAGCAGCATAGGGCTTCAGTGGGACCAAGTGGGCCATCTGGAACTGCAGAGGGCAGTTCAAGCAGCAGCAGCGAACCCAGGAAGGTTGAAGTGGCAGAGTTGAAGCAGAAAAAAGGGGAGCAGGAAGGTACGAGGAAGCAGTGGAGAGGAATGTGAGTGCATGGTTGTATGCATGAAGATCAGATGAATGTGAGGTGAATGTATGAAGAGGTCAGTGAAGAGAGAAGAAGAAAGAAGAACAAGGCGTGAATAAATAGAGATTATACTGACAAATGCAGTTTCAGTTCATGCAGATCCAAGACACGGAGACAAGAATGGCTTCTACCTCCATAACAATTCTTCAGTCTGTTCACTGTTCATACTGTACCATTTATCTCCACACACCCATTAATTTAAAAAAAAAAAGAAAGAAAGAAAAAAAAAAACATGCGTCTGTGTGTGCATTAGTGGTGTCACGATTAGCCTAGCCTCAACACGCAGGCTTTCATTTTCGTCCATGTTGTGTGAAAAGGGAAAGCCTGATATAAATTGTTAGCCACGGTTGCCTAGAAGTGGGAGCCACTCCAAATGATGTGACGTAGCACAGCACTGGATGGGCAGGGCTGATGACACGGTGAAAACCAGTCAGATCTACCGAACCTGGAGATCTGACTGGACCTCTCTAGGCCAAAATGCTGTCAGGTTGGCTCAGACTACGATTAGCTTGACCCACGGCAACTCGATTTTCATGTCACAATTCAATATCAAATATGGTTCAGTCAATCATTATTAATTACTACGCAAAAGAATACTAAAGAATATCACTGTTACTAAGTAGCTCTTTCAATTTCAAAAACAATTATAAACAACAGATGGCAATCTAAAATAATAAAACACTTAATATAAACATTTGAAAAGTTTTTCTTCCGAGAAGTCCACTCAGAGTTGTATGTCCCATGCGGTAGAATGATGTGGGAGTTTGAGATTGTTGGCGGTCATCTTTTAACTGGACAGATGGGGGAAATGAAATGTAATGCAGACTGGACGCTAGAATGCAATATTACCAGCCATTTGTCTCTATTCAACTCGTCTGTCTGCCCCATTTTCCCCGCCTCAGCCGCGTTCATGCACTGGAGTAACAATAGAATCGCGATACGGCTTGTAATTTCGTTTAACTGTATTGACGATTCAAAGTATTGTGACACCAAATACACACACTGAACTATTCATTGATTCTTAAATAATTGTTGCTTGCTTGAGAAACAGTGCTGTTGTTTGGTTGTTGGTTTAGAAAGCATGCTGTATCACGCTCATACAAACACGCACCTTGCCCTGTCCCCCTTGAGGCTCAACAGGACGCTGCATCGGTGGCGTTTGAGCAGACTGAACGCCTCCTGACTGGCTGACGGTGTCGGAGCGTGATTGTATGGCAGTGTCAGAGACAGTGGTGCAGATTTTGGGGGAGCCCTGCCTGTTGAGTTTACTGCGCTCCTCCACCTAAACAGAAAACCACAGCAACATGGGAGCATGCATTAACCTTACACTGTCTGTCATAGGCGTGGCTTCATAGTGTCGTGTCAACAGATTGTATATGGGTGGACGGCCATTTTGCTCTTGCATCATGCCGTTAGGATGATGCAGTGGTTTTCAACCAGTGGTCCGGGGACCACCAATGGTCCTTGAGACGGTTCCAGGTGGTCCCCAACTAAGTTTGTTAACCAGATCAAAAGTTGGTTGACCAGATATAATTCTTGAGAGCGTAAAAATGAAACCAAATGGACCCTTGCGGGTCTGGTATCTAAAAGATTGAAAACACCTGCCTAAGAGCAAAAGGGCTTGACTGTCTCTCCAGTTGGCAGGTACCTCACGTGCCCAGGCGGGCTTGTTGTTGGGCTCCAGGTTTTTGTTATAGTGGTACAGCTGGGGCTTCTTGTCTTGCTGTTGCTGCTGGAGGGACACCAGGTAGGCGTGCTCCTGCTGCAGTTGCCTCTGTAGCCTCTCCGACTGGCGCTGCTCCTCCAGCTGTTTACGCTTGTACTCCTGAACAGACAATGCAATTCAGTCAATAATGTGGTCTACAGAGTACAGGTCATGATCCAAGACATGCCACGCATCCATGGACGAGGGTGCAAGGTGAGGTGAACAACCATGCATAGTCAGGGTTTTCCTATATTGTCAAGGGTGTGGCAACTATGCTTAGCCCCTCCTTAGAATGGGAGGCATATTAAAAATTGTGCATGTACACATTATACAAAATGTGTGTATATTCAACTTTCTGTTCCATCCAGATCCAAAACACGACAAGTCACTCAATGACTATCTGTAAAGCTTTCATTCATTCATCTTTAGTGTATGCAACGTGTGTGTGTATAGTGTATACACACATGTATAGTTTCTACTGTAGAGGCAAGAGCAAGAGAATCAGACAGAGCAGTGCAGTGAGAAGTTACCATGAGCAGTGCCTGCTCTTGAAGCAGCTGTTGTTGAAGGATTTCTAACTGCCGCTGTTCTTCTTCTAACTTATGTCTGATGAATTCCTGAAGGCAAAGTCAAGGATGCAGGAACAAAAAAGGGGAATAGAAGCGTAAAGAGTCGATCGAAAAACCAAGTACAAGAGGGAGACAATGAAAGAAGTGAAACCATTACGTTATAGCATTGTAGTACTAAACTGTTACAACTGTTGACACTTCACCACAGTTAATATCAGTAAATGACAATGATAATATATTTAATACATTTCTGGACTTACTGTATTCACAAAATGCTTTAGAGAGCAGGTAAAAGAAAGCAGCAATGATAAGCACAAGAGATAAACTACACAATCAGTGAATATAGGGAATTAAAACCATGCCATAATTAATTCGTAACTGTAATTAATAATCCGTAACTGTAATTAATAATCCGTAACTGTAATTGTGCTCCGTGTCTCTGCAAAATAAATCCAGTATTAATTACTATCTGTAATTTTTTTCTGTATATCTGCAAAATAATCCGTGTCAAATTTTGCATGTGTAGAAAACAATTTGTAAGTTTGTATTTGCTGTTTGTATCACTGCAAAATTTCACAGGTGTAGAAAACAATTTTGCAGTGGTGAGGTTTGTATTTTTTGTATTTGCAGCTTTCAATCACTGCAAAATTGTTTTGTACCTCTGCAAAATAAATATTGTGGTCTGCACAACAACGATTGCGGCGACATCTGCTGTTCAAGTACAACACCACACATCTACAGTTTAAAAAAAACACAGTTCAAAAAGTTACGAATTTTGGCAGTGTCTTCACTTCACCGCGGAGAGCCAATCAGCAGTTGGCTTACTCAGCAGTGCACCATTTTGATTGGTTGGCCAAAGGAAGCAGTCTCGCCAATCCCAGTCATTCATAATACATGAATATGAGATCCCATTGTTGGGAAGTACAGAGGTCTAATGGCGGCTGTTCTATAGCCCAGCACAGCTTTAGTGATCTTAAATCCCTTTATTTTAGATCGTTTTGTGTAATAGTAATGCATAAACATTGCAGAGACTTTAGATGTTTCTGTACAATGGTTTAAAACTGCACGAGGGTATGCTTAAAGTATCTTATTTAAACAGGGACAAACTCTGACTGTAGTTTCTGCCCCTCAATGTCGCCCCTCCACCCTCTGACAGCTGTGTGATTGCTGTGCTAGCACACAGCATTAGCATAACTATAGCAGTTCTGACAACAGCTATGTGATTGCTGTGCTAGCACAGCATTAGCATAACCAGCAGTTGTGACAACAAAAGAAGAACATTTGAGGAAAACTCCACTATTTATATACTATCGTTTTGACAGATACCATTAGTCTGTTGGCTTGTGTATAATCTAAATATCAGATAAACGTGCATTAGCGACAATATAACCAGTGTTATTTTAGCAATTCTATTAAAGCTAACAAATATAAGACTTCCGGTGCTGATCATTTCAAAATAAGACAATTCACTGGGAGACGGCTTGGTTGCCATGTAGTGCCATGTAGTTGAGAGAACAACAAGCAAACTGGTCTATTCAAATGACTGTTGCAGCTATAGTCAGTGTTGTAGTGGTACGTTAAGAAGTGGGGGGACGCCTCTTAAAGGAAAATTCCACCCATTTTACGATTTTTTTCTGAGAGTGCACAAATGTGTTCCATTTGTGCACTCTCAGAAAAAAGGAAACTCATTAACATGGTGAAACACATCTTGATGATGTCATTAAGATGTATTTCACAATGCTAATGATTTTTTGAATGAAACCGTTTACGAATTACTATAGCCAGGGGTGTAGTGGAGGGGGGGCGCGGGGGGACAGCGTCCCCCCACTTCTCTAAAATATTTTTGGGGCAAAAGGAAAAAAAATCAAATGTAAAAGTGTGTTCTATTACGTTAGTATCAGCCAATAAGTAGTCTCTTTTAGCCAGCCGGCAATAGTTTATTTTTGTTTCTCTTGCTCTGCATAACATGCAACAACCGGTCATTCCCCTCAGGTGCGTACAATAATGGATCCCCCCACGCCAGACATGCATAACAAAGGTTCCGCCTTGTACACTCAAATAATAGGACACCTATTATAACATCTCTTCTCTTTTGATTTTTTTTTTTTTTTTTAACAATTCAATCTAATAACAATACTACTTGATTCAATTTGAATCATTAGCATTGTGAAATACATCTTAATGACATCATCAAGATGTGTTTCACCATGTTAATGAGTTTCCTTTTTTCTGAGAGTGCACAAATGGAACACATTTGTGCACTCTCAGAAAAAAATCGTAAAATGGGTGGAATTTTCCTTTAAGAGGCATCCCCCCACTTCTTAACGTACCACTACAACACTGACTATAGCTGCAACAGTCATTTGAATAGACCAGTTTGCTTGTTGTTCTCTCAACTACATGGCACTACATGGCAACCAAGCCGTCTCCCAGTGAATTGTCTTATTTTGAAATGATCAGCACCGGAAGTCTTATATTTGTTAGCTTTAATAGAATTGCTAAAATAACACTGGTTATATTGTCGCTAATGCACGTTTATCTGATATTTAGATTATACACAAGCCAACAGACTAATGGTATCTGTCAAAACGATAGTATATAAATAGTGGAGTTTTCCTCAAATGTTCTTCTTTTGTTGTCACAACTGCTGGTTTTGTTAACTGCGCTCCGCAAACTGCTCACTATGGGAGTTTGCGCCCCCAGGCGGAAACACAGAAGCACTTTCATTATAAGCTCACAGACTACGGACTGGGGCTTTAAGACTTAAGCATCAAGCCAGCACCGCCCCCCCAGGCGAGCGCTTAAATAGGTGTGATGCCTTCAGTCTTTATCATTTTCGCTCTTCTCACGAGTGGAACACAGCACGCAGGTGACGAAGCTGGACGGCGTTGATTTCGCTCCATTAGGACGAGTCCTCTCGGTACCGCGGAGCCCGCCTGTCTGTTGCTTCAACCCCGCAACTTTTCAACTGAGACACGGTGAGTGTTCTCCTTTAAGTAGCAAGCGGCCACTCGGCCCTATATACTCGGCCTCATTGTGTTACTATCAGCGTGGTAATCTAGCGCGGCTGTAAGCCGGTTGGTTTTCACGTTTATTAGCGACCTCGCCGACGTTAGCTACTGGCGTGGCGTGCTAACGTGGCCCTCGGCCGGTTGGTTTCCACGCGACCCGTCGGACATTAACGTGACGTCTTTGCGCGGCCGGCGGCCAGCAATAGTTCCCACGTTACCCGGCTCCATCGTGGGTGGCTTGTTAATAGCCCCGCGAGCTCGCACGTGGCCGGCGCTGCTGCTGCGGCACGGCCCGTGCCTTACCACTGAGTGTTGATTGTGGTGGCTTACGGCCCCGACGCACGTGGCTATCAACGCACGTGGCTATCGACGCAGGTTATTAGTGGCTAGGTTACGGCGTAACCTGAGTTACGTGAGTAACTACAGCCCTGTAATTTTGCTCTCTTGCTTCATTCCCTCTTCTCAGACATGGCACCTGAGACTAAAACCCAGGCCCGGCGCCGTCGGCGGGAACGTCTCAAGGCGTCCAACCCGCAGTCCCCCAAGAGGCGCTGCACTACATGCCAAGCAGTTCTGGACCCCCATGACACCCATGTGGAGTGTATCTATTGTCTTGGATACTACCATGCGGTGTATTGTTCTGATCGGCCCGATAAGTGCGCCCCCTGTGCCACCCTCAGCAAGGCTGAGAGGGAGGTTAGGCTGAAGCGTGCACATCGGGCCTATCGGGAGGAACAGTTCTTGAGGCATCGGATGGATGAAGCAGGGCGTCAGCGAGATGGTGCTGACGCGGAGCAAGCTGACCCCAACCATTATTCCCCAAGCTCCTTCGCCAACGCCGCCACTGCAGAGGAGGCGGCGGCGGCTGTGGCTGCGGCTGCAGGTGCTGCGGCGGAGGCTTGGGAAGAAGTGGTGAGTCGTGGTGTCAAGCGTTACGACCCCGACAACGAGGTCCCGTTGCCCGATGCACCAGATGTCCAGGTCTTCGCAGAGGGTGAAGCCATGGAGGAGTCTGGCGGTGACGAGGACCGGCGCGATTCAGACGACTCGGACGACTCGGACGACGACGACGACGACGACGACGACGAGAGGTCCGGGGAGGATGAAGACAGCAGCGCACGTGAGAGTGATGGCGAGGCGGAGGCTTTAGCCCGGCCAGCAGCTCTCTCTCAGGCTTCGGTGGCTGCAGCGGCACAAGCGGCCCTGGTTCGAGCCCCAGAAGCCGACGTAGCAGCTCCAGCAGACCGTGAGGTGGTGGCTCCTCCCGTCCAGGCGGCCCAGGGTGCTTCAGTGGTCCCTGTGGCCCCTGCTGCAGCTGCTTCGCCCCAACCTTTTGACGACACGGACATCGTGGACGTCTACAAGAAGGCGGCAGGGCGGTGTGGCCTCTCCTGGCCCACCGCCCCTGCCCCTTTAAAGTCCAAGGTCGATATCTACAGTGCGTTTCTCCGTACGTGCAAGGGCGTTCAGGAGAAACCACGCACCAAGATTGAGTTGCCTGTCCACGAGGGCTTCCTTGAAGCCCTCACGGCATGCTGGGACAGGCCACACTCAGCCACCAGCTCTCTCGGTGCCGACCTTAAGGTGTACGACTGCGCCAAGCAGCACGAGTTGGGCATGGACAGTCTCCCGCCAATGGATAAGTCCTTTGCGGGTTACTTGACCGGCTCCAACCCGAATGCCTACACCAAGGACCCGGAGTTCGCCGACGTCCCCAGGAAGGACGACTCCAAGACGGCCAGGGCAGCCTATAAATGTGCCGCCACAGCAGCCAGGGCACTCAATGCCACCACCATGCTGCTGGCCTCCGTCTCCGAGGTGCTCGTGGCTGCTGGCGCCCAGCCCAAGCCCGAGCACGTGGCTGAACTGTCCCGTATACACCTGGAGCTTCTCCGCCTCTCCGTCGCCGGGTCAGAGATGGTTGGCCGGACCATGGCAGAGATTGTGGTCCTGGAGAGGGCGCGATGGCTGGAACTACGTCCTGCGTTGTCCCGGTCCCCGCTGGATGAGAAGGTCTCCACTCCGACGCTCTTCTCCTCCATGATCGAGGAGATGCGCTCTCGGGACGGCAAGACGAAGACGGACTCCGAGGTCCTCGGGGCCTGTCTCCCCCCAACGGGAGCCCGCCCCAAGCAACCGTATAAGCCGCCATTCAGTGGCCCCAAGGGACATGCTGCCCCTGGCCCTGGAAAGAGTGACTTCAAGGCCCCCAACAAGAGTGCGGCCCAACAGGCAGGAGGCTCTGCTTCCCGCTCCCGCCCGCCCCGCCGCAGCAGCAGCAGCAAGAGTGGAGGGCACAGGCGCCCCTCCACCTCCCCTGCTGGTGGCCCCAACAAAGGCCCCAAGAAGGGAGGCCAGGGGGGCGGGCAGGCTAAGTAGCCCTCCGACCTCCCAGGGTGGCGACGGACACCGCCCCCACAGTCCCGGATGTTCGAGGAAGCGATGCCTAGTGGCCTCGGGCTTCAGGCACGACGCTCCGCAGCTGGAAGTGAAACGGACTCGTGTTTGTTCATTAACAGAAGGTCCTTCTTTCCCACTGCCAAATGTTTCAATAAAAATGTGTTCTGTGCAGAAAACCAGTGTGTTGAAACGTTATTTGAACTCCAAAGGGACGGGCCCACCGCCCGGGCCGCTGCTGCAGCCCGTGGCGATCGGCCAACATTCAAGCGTAGCTTCTGTAGACCCAACGCTGGAGCCCCAGGTCCAATTTCTGGAACAGAGGCCTCAGGCCCTGATTCTGACCGCATCGGGCGCTGCTCCACCGCCAAACGCTGTAGAGTTAGCTCTGCCTCCGTTGGCGTTGCGTCTTCAGGCCTGGAGAGAAACCGGTGCTCATCCTTGGGTGTTGAACACCGTCTCGAAGGGCTACAAGCTACAATTTGCCAGAAGACCCCCTGCCTGTGGGACAGTTCTGTTCTCTCAGGCGAGCGGTCAGGCAGCCCAGGTCCTACAGGACGAGATCGCGTCTCTGTTAGACAAGAGGGCTATACGGGTGGTGCCTCCAGAGCAGAGCGATACCGGGTTCTACTCCCGTTACTTCCTCGTGAGGAAAAAGGGGGGGGGCATGCGTCCCATTCTAGACCTACGGGCTCTGAACAGCCATTTGAAAACCTACCGTTTCAAAATGCTCACGAGCAAGGCTCTGCTGCGCATGATGCGCCGAGGCGACTGGTATACAACTCTCGATCTCAGGGACGCGTATTTCCACATTCCCATTTATCCACCCCACAGGAAGTTCCTGCGGTTCGGCTTCAAGGGGCAGATATACGAATATCTGGTCCTCCCGTTTGGGTTATCGCTGAGTCCGAGGACTTTCATCAAGTGTTCACAAGCTGCCGTCGCACCGCTACGACAACGGGGCGTGCGGATAGCGATGTATGTGGACGACTGGCTGATTTTTGCCGGGTCGGAGGCGACGTCGCGACTACACACTCAATGGGTGGTAGATCACGTTGCGTCCCTCGGGTTCAGCATCAATTATGCCAAGAGCGTGCTGGTGCCAACGCAATCGATAGATTACATAGGCATGACGCTGAACGCCTCGTCCTTTGTAGCACGACTATCTCAGGAGAGAGTCGGCTCCTTGCAGGCGTGTGTGGCGATGTTTCGACCGGGCTGCAGACTTCCGTTTCTAACGTGCCAAAGAATGGTAGGCCTCATGGCGTCTGCAATATCCGTTATTCGGTTAGGCAGACTGTACATGAGACCGTTTCAGAGATGGATGCGGTCACTGGGTGTGAAACAACACCATCGTCATCGTCTGGTGGATGTGTCGGGGACGTGCGTCAAGGCACTACGGCAATGGAGAGATGTTCACTTCCTCTCCGAGGGCGTGACCATGGGAATGGTGCTGTCCAGGAAGGTTGTCACGACCGACGCCAGCCTCTCTGGGTGGGGCGCCACTCACGAGGGCAGGGTAGCCAGGGGTGTGTGGTGCGACAGGTTGAAGTCGGCCCACATAAATTACTTGGAGTTGATGGCTGTGATGCTGGCCCTGCAGCACTTCAAGCAGTTCATCGGCGGTTGTCACGTTCTAATCAGGACGGACAACACAACAACAATGTGCTACATCAACAAGCAGGGCGGCCTACGGTCCGCCAAACTGCATGTGCTGGCGCACAAACTGACATTATGGTGCGACAAGCACCTCTTGTCAGTCAGAGCCGTTCATGTTCCGGGTCTCCAGAACACAGGGGCGGACCTGTTATCCAGGGGCCGTTACCTCTATGCCGCTTGGTCACTGAACCAGGCTGTGGCCAACCAGATTTGGCAGAGGTTCGGCAGGCCTCGGGTGGACTTGTTCGCATCGGAGGAGAACAGCAAGTGTCCACTGTTCTTCTCGATGTCAGAACCGACTCCACTAGGCCTGGATGCCCTGGCGCATTCTTGGGCCCCGGGCCTTCTTTACGCATTTCCCCCCCTGTCTCTCATCCTCCCCACGTTGGAGAGAGTCAGAACGCAGCACCTGTCACTGATCCTAGTGACTCCGGCATGGGGCTGCTGGAGGTCGGAGATAGTTCCTCTCTTGTTCGACCAGCCATGGAAGCTCCCGCTGCGCAGGGACCTTCTGTCTCAAGCCAGGGGCGAGATATTCCATCCTCGGCCGGAAGATCTAGACCTCTGGGCCTGGCCCGTGAGAGGATAAATCTCGGCACGGAGGGTCTTCCCCAGAACGTCATCGACACCATTCAGTGTGCGAGGGCGCAGTCGACAAGGGATGCTTATGATGTGAAATGGCGAGTGTTTGAAGACTGGTGTGCACCAGATCAAATAATCCCGTTTCAGGCATCGGTGAGAGTGGTTCTGTCTTTCCTCCAGGATCTGCTGGATAAAGGCAGAGCGTTCAGCACTGTTAAAGTGTATTTGGCTGCCATTACCGCTTGTCACATTGGCTTTAGGGACAAACCGGTCGGTCAGCACCCGCTGGTCCGCCAGTTTATGAAGGGCGCTAGGCACCTCCATCCAGTTTCTAAGCCCTTGGTTCCCTCGTGGGACCTGGCCTTGGTGTTGGATGCTTTGTCCCAGCCACCGTTTGAGCCCTTGGAGGGCATCGACATGAAGCTCCTGTCGTTGAAGACGGCGCTGTTGTTGGCCCTGGTAACGACCAAGAGGGTCAGCGATATTCATGCTTTTTCGGTGAGTCCTGAATGCATGAGGTTTAATGGCGACGCCAAGGTGGTCTTGAAGACTAACCCGGCGTTTTTGCCCAAAAACCGCTTAGTTGCTCCTGTCCCAGTGGAGTTGGCGGCTTTCTGTCCGCCTCCCTTCGTCTCTGAGGAGGACAGGAGGGGGCACTGCCTCTGCCCTGTGAGGGCGTTGAGGGTGTATTTGGACAGGACTGAAGCGGTCAGGAAGGCCTCCCAGCTGTTTGTCTCCTGGGATCCCAAGGCTGCGGGGCGTCCGATCTCTAAGATCAGGCTTTCGCAGTGGATTGTGGAGGCCATTGAGCGGGCCTATACTAGTAGGGGTTTAGCGCCTCCCGTAGGGTTGAGGGCGCACTCGACTAGAGGCGTGGCGGCATCCTGGGCCTTCTGTAGAGGGGTCTCTATTCAGGATGTATGCTCTGCTGCGAGCTGGGCATCGCCTTCAACATTTGCCACGTTTTATAGACTGGATGTGACGGCGGCGCCGGTGGCGCGTGCGGTCCTTGGCGTGGCTTCCAGGTGAAGTGGATCCGATTCCTTGGGAATGTGGGTCCCCATGGGGCTGTCGGCCCTTGGTTGGTGGATTGGCAGACCTGGTCTGTCGTCCAATTAATGTAATACATAATCACATAGGGGGCATACAGTGTTCTTGGGACTTACTGTGGCCCTCGTGCTCATGGGCGAGGACCGAAACCCTGTGGGTGGGGGCTTCGTCGGACAATAAGGGAGTTAATTATGTCTCCCATAGTGAGCAGTTTGCGGAGCGCAGTTAACAAAACTGGGGGTTACGAACGTAACCAAGGTTTTGTAACAAGCGAGCAAACTGCTCACCGAGCTCCCCTTCTTGTAGCTGAGTGCTGCGGGAGAAGAGCGAATTGTCTGATAAAGACTGAAGGCATCACACCTATTTAAGCGCTCGCCTGGGGGGGCGGTGCTGGCTTGATGCTTAAGTCTTAAAGCCCCAGTCCGTAGTCTGTGAGCTTATAATGAAAGTGCTTCTGTGTTTCCGCCTGGGGGCGCAAACTCCCATAGTGAGCAGTTTGCTCGCTTGTTACAAAACCTTGGTTACGTTCGTAACCCCCAGTTATGCAAATGCTGTGCTAGCACAGCAATCACATAGCTGTTGTCAGAACTGCTATAGTTATGCTAATGCTGTGTGCTAGCACAGCAATCACACAGCTGTCAGAGGGTGGAGGGGCGACATTGAGGGGCAGAAACTGCAGTCAGAGTTTGTCCCTGTTTAAATAAGATACTTTAAGCATACCCTCGTGCAGTTTTAAACCATTGTACAGAAACGTCTAAAGTCTCTGCAATGTTTATGCATTACTATTACACAAAACGATCTAAAATAAAGGGATTTAAGATCACTAAAGCTGTGCTGGGCTATAGAACAGCCGCCATTAGACCTCTGTACTTCCCAACAATGGGATCTCATATTCATGTATTATGAATGACTGGGATTGGCGAGACTGCTTCCTTTGGCCAACCAATCAAAATGGTGCACTGCTGAGTAAGCAAACTGCTGATTGGCTCTCCGCGGTGAAGTGAAGACACTGCCAAAATTCGTAACTTTTTGAACTGTGTTTTTTTAAACTGTAGATGTGTGGTGTTGTACTTGAACAGCAGATGTCGCCGCAATTGTTGTTGTGCAGACCACAATATTTATTTTGCAGAGGTACAAAATGATTTTGCAGTGATTGAAAGCTGCAAATACAAAAAATACAAACCTCACCACTGCAAAATTGTTTTCTACACCTGTGAAATTTTGCAGTGATACAAACAGCAAATACAAACTTACAAATTGTTTTCTACACATGCAAAATTTGACACGGATTATTTTGCAGATATACAGAAAAAAATTACAGATAGTAATTAATACTGGATTTATTTTGCAGAGACACGGAGCACAATTACAGTTACGGATTATTAATTACAGTTACGGATTATTAATTACAGTTACGAATTAATTATGGCATGGTTTTAATTCCATAATCAGTGAATAAGGTAGCAGGAACAAAATGTAATAAAAACATAATCAAACAAAATCGCAAGAGGAAAGAAAAGAAAGGCCTTAAAGCACAACTTTGTTTTTTCCCCAACCAAGGTTTTTGTTTTAGTTTGTTATTAAAAAAAGTAAAAGATGGGTGTTAATTGTTTTTCATAATATGCTGCCTTCTCTAGCTTTAGTGATATTAGCCCTTTTGACAGGGGGTGGGGGCATTTGAGCATGGTCCTAAATATGCATTTCTTTACAAAATAAGGTGATTTCTTTCTGATTTACCATAGTCCTAATGGACTCCAAGAAATTATATCTGGCCACAAACGAATCAATGGATTCACTGGATCAATGAATACTGAACGTGACAAACTGCCATAATGACCACGACTACCTTCACATTCAGTAGACTTGAACTTACCGGTAACTTACCTCGATTAGAACCTTGTGGACAGATGTAATTTCCTGGGGCTTATTAGGACTATATTAAGTAATAATTAAAAAATATATTATTATTAAATGAAGAAAAAAATAACACCCATCTTTTTACAATGTCTAATAAGAACCCAAAACATGAACCATGGTTGGGAAAAAAAGTTGTCCTTTAACATAGAAGTGGGATTCAAGGGGGTTCGAATGATTTGGCACATGGTAGTGCCTTCCTAAGTTGGCCAATCAGTAGTGGTACTTAACATGATATCTAACAGCATGCTGGTAAATCTTAAAAATACACAGTAGGTGGGTGAAGACACATTTGCAGTTCTCCAATATTTGTGGAAGTACAGTACGCACAGACAGCAAAATCAGCAAATCGAGATGATGAATGCATTTCGTTCTTGTACAACAATGACTGTGATATAATGCCAGACTGTGTTACCAGGGGTTAGACAGTAAAAAAGGAGCATGAAGAGATGTGGAGAGCTCACCCACAGAAAACCCATCTCTGAATAAATACACTAATTTAGATCCTTGCTGCTATGGCAACCTACCCGTGGAATTTCACCACTGAGAACAAATCACATAGGATGGCTGAATTGGCGTACCGATTGGCTGATTGACACTCCCACACCACTCACTGATTGGCCAACTGGCACTCCCACACTGTTCACCGATTGGAAGACTGACACTCCCACACCACTCTCATTGGCTGATGGCACTTGTGCACTTCTGCTGCGGTTCGTTACCTGTTCCCTCTCTGCCAGCCTCCGATCCTCCTCTCTCCTCATATCATCGAGTCTCCGATGGGGACCTTTTTCCTGCTGCCTCACCATCTCTCGTTCTTTTCTCTGTTGCTATGAGAAACGGGTGACAGCAGAGAGAGAAATGAGCACAGAGGCAATGTTTTTAAAGGGAGGTTATAATGGCTTGGCTCATGAGCAAAGCCTCTTGTTTTTGTGCAGACAACTGAAAAACTATTTTAAAAAAAAGGGAAAAAAAAGAATGGACTGCAGGAAGTGATTGCGTATCACACACTATTTACTTGGTTCAAACTCTTGGTCATTGATTCATAGATCTTATTCGCATCTTGAAACAATCCACACCTGAGTCTTAAAAAAATATGACACATTTTGAGATGCTTGCTCTATTAAAACAAAGGCTTGCATACGTTAATGATACAAATGCAAATCTGAATGCTCAGAAGTAAAAAAAAAAAATACACACTTTCTAAAGATTTGCAGAATGCAAAAGACAATCAAGATTTTTTCTTTAAAATGATTTTAATTTTATTTCTGTCATGTCCAAGTTTTCAGCGTCAGAGATTTGAGTTGTCAAAAACACATTCATGTTAAATTGTAATTGTGAAAAACATACCAGTGGAACATTATATAAAATATAACATTAAGACAAATTCTCCTGAGAGTACAACTAATAAATAATAATAAGAGATTGCACAAGGGATTTTCAAGGACTCCACATCCAATCAACAAAAACATCCGGGTGAATTTCCCTTCCACACACAGCTTCCTAGCTGTTGTGACGCTCGGATTGCCAAAATCGTCATAATGAAGTGAAATCAACATCAATCTGGTTGCCGATTGTCACATTATGGTGAGATATGGACCTAAATACCATGCACACATATGTGTGCACCTGTGTATTTTAGACAGTAGGTGAAAACGATCTCAACGTTAGCCGAAAATACAAATTTGATTAGCATCGCCCAGAAGTGGATTAATCAATGGATTACACAAGGTACAATTTTACGGCTATGGCTACCATTGATTAAAGTCAATCGGTTTGTCTTTACGCCTGTTGCACCTAAGCTGTAAAAGGATCCAAATACCTTGTTGTTTTTTAAAGATTTTGTTTTTTAGCTTTTTTTTAGTGGAGACAGACAAGAAAGGAGGAAGGAGAGAAGTCTCCCTCTCTCTCGCAAAGGTCAACATGAACAGGACTCAAACTTGTGACACGCTGTCAGGCCAAAGCCTATATGTGACATGCACCTGGACCACTAGGCACCCAACATGAGTATAATCTTTAAGAGATGAATATCTCTGCTACAGTTAATACAGTATTACCTCCTCAAGGCGGCGGCGCTGTTCCTTTTGCTCCTCGATGCGTTTCTGTCGGTCGTGAAGCAGCTGCCTCTTGTGCTCTTCAGGGTCCCTGCGTTGGGCCGCCAGCTGAGCCTGCTGTCTCTTCAGGGCCTCAGAGCGCTCTTTGTTTTCCTGTTGCAGGCGCAGAAAGTCCCGCCTCAAGGTGGACTCACCAGGCACATTGAGGATCGAACTAGAGGAAGGACAGCATCCATGAGGACCAGACCAAAGGAATCAACAGCACAAACCGTGGAGGACTCAACAAATTAAAATTGCCATTACCTAGACTCCCTCTCATCTCCGCGGTTTTCGTCTTCCTCGTCACTACCACTGTACTCGTACTCTGTCTCCTCTGGGGAAAGACATGACAGAATGAAGAAAAGTCCAAACATCAGATAAGTGACCCTCTATTGATCCCTTGTTCTTCAGTTACCCCTTCACTGTACCTTTTGGAAATACCCATTTCCAATACACACACCGAGGTGAGTGTTATTGGCTTTTACCTTTCTCGCCCCTCTTCTTGCGTGTGCGATCAATGTGGTCTTTGAGCTGGATTCGGACCTGTCGCTCAGTAGGCTGGTCCCTGATGAAGGAATGCTTGAGGAGCTGTTCTGTTGATGGACGGCTGGGGTATGTCTTGACAAGGCAGCCTTCTATGAAGTCAATGAATTTTTTGGACCTGGGAGAAGTGCATATAAATGATGGAAGAAAACCGGTGAGGCACAAGAAGGTGCAGGGCCTGTTATTACACAGAATCTTCACTCCATTCTCATATGCATACAGATAGAAGTGTTCCAGGGTTAATCTATGCTTGGATTAAACCATGTTTTTCCATTTTTTTCAGCCTGCAACCCTAAAATTATGCTGATATTAGCTCACAACCTAATTTTATGCAGTTTTATTCATATATGACATGCATTTTATGGATGATACAGATACTGTTACCTCTGTACCAACTCATAACTATAACCAACCTGTATTAGCTTCCTTAGACCACCTCACAAACGGGTTAAATAATCCCAGTTTAAGTTCTAGTCCTACAATGCTGTGGCGGGTCCTTGTCCTCTGAAAAAAGGAAATATATGCACTTTCTTGTATGAAGTTCATAGTTTTCATTATGTCAAAAGGTACACAGCAGTCCCATGTTTTAAACGCTGAGGAAGGCCAGAGTGCCAAAACACATCAGTTTCTCTACGAGGTGGTCTGCTGCTGTGTACCTTTTAAAATAAAGAAACATATGAGCTATATACAAGAAAGTGCGGATATTTCCTTTTTTCAATGAGCTTCAAGAATCTGCACCCATCAGCTGCTGAGACTGTAAGCTGGACTCCCTGAGACTACACCTATAAAGGATCCTTGTCCTCACCTTTGAATAAAAGTCCTTTCCTTTAGTAGGATTTTACAATGACTGTGACGTTTAAGACTTTTAGAAATTTATAACATTATTAAAATAACCACATTTTATTTAAAATTCCACAGTAAAGTAGTGCATTTTGTGACAATGATTCACGATTGTCCTATAGAGGGCGCAGCAATGTTTAACCATTGAGTTGAGCTACATAGATCCATATTGCTAAGGATGACACTATTCTTTTACCTTCAAGGCCTTTCACAGGAGCAATAAAACACACCTCTAGTTCATTTTCAGTGTTTTTCAGCTCATTTCTCGTGTTATGGTGCGATAACACAAGCTTATTCCCTTGTATTTGTCATGCGAGTGCACATTTTATGCATACACCCGTGATTCACCAGATCTGGATTCTGTTTAGCTTTTTTTTTTTTTACACTTGCGGTATAAAGTGAATGTTTATCACTCCTCCTCTGAAAGCCCCCTTTAAAATATTAAGATTGCAAATCAAGTGTGGCCAAGCTACAAACAAAACGTCCTTTTAACACAACAAAGACTGACGCGTCCACGACCACGAGCCAACCGTTGCCTGCCACGCCTCTTAGAGTGTAAAACACCAGAACCTCACTGCACATAAACATCCTGTTTGGGAAGCTGTCTTGCTAATGTCAATGCTAGCAAGCTGAAACTGACCCATCTTTGCTCCAGAAAACGCCAATGTTCGCCGTCTGCACCACCGGACGATCAGCAGGGACTCCCGAACATCATACTGTTTATCGATACCATGGAGACTTCTCTATATCTCAAGTTATACATCATTTTAGTGTAGTGCACATGCACGATGCGGCCACAGACGGATTATAGACAGGTAGCAGAGCATAAAATAAAAAGCGGGGCCTATTTGGATTATAATGACAGAGATGCACCGTCAGATGAGCAAGGGAGGCAATCTTTGTGTTAAGTGCATAACAAATAATGTGGTCAGATATAATTTGGTTTCATAGTTAACCGCAGGAAGCGACAGCACTCACCATTTCTTGGACTTAAGCTTAGGAGGGGGATTCCTGGGGATGAGGAAAAGTGCTCTCATAGGGTGCATGTCACACAGAGCTATGAAAAGTGGAGCAGGAGAGAAAATACCCATCATTGTAGCTTAGCTGCACACAAGAGAAAGGTTTGCACAAGAAAGTCACAAAGAGAATCAATTTAGTGGCAGAGATTGAATTCATACGCTACACATTACAGTGTGTAAATAATACTAGGTATGATCACACATTTTGAATATACTTATACCGTCTATGGTATAGCACCTGTTATTCAATCTTTACTGCTGTCCCAGGCTTTTTGTTATATTGAATATAAGAGCAGGGACTATGAGTCACCATTTTCCCAGGGTAGCGTAGGTAGCAAAACCTGTCTGGTTAGCTGAACAGTTTCTACAGTAAATAGGCTTTTGTTAGGCAGTCTCTATGTGACATATACAACGTGACTGAGACAGCCAAAGGCAATCCATCGGCTTGATTTCTTGGCTAAATTACAACTGGAGAACCAGATTTACTTCATATAAGATCAGTCACCTAACTATATAACTTGGGTGACTGCTATACCATATAACCCCCAAAAAGGTTATACAGCAAAGGGACATATGCTTTGGTGGAGTTTGGTTCATTTTCAAACCCAACAACAAAGATTATCCACTGAGACTTCAATTAAGCTATTAAATGACTCGCATCACATCATGTTTATGTCATACCCAACAGCACCGGGAGTTGTTTGCAACTTTCCGATCTCCCAGCAAAGCAGCCCTCAAATCTATCTGCAGTGATATAATGTTCTATTCAGCCGACAGGTTCTACGCCACAAGCCAACTCTCGAGTCACCAACATACCATCTTGATACATTTGGTATAATTTGCAAGGTTTTCCAAAGTATAATAATATCTACCAAGCTGTTGTACAATAGCATGAACTCTTATATTATGAATGTGTCCTGTCAGATGTCCAGGTGAGTGCACTTACGGGGGGCTCCCTCCGCCATCTCAATGGCTGTGATCCCCAGGGACCATATATCGCTCTGAAGAGATACACAATGGACTAGATTAATCCTTCCAACTCGCAGTGCACATGCAATGAAACACTTTCACATAAGCACATCCAAGGCAGGCGATGTGGCTGTTACCCTGTAGTCATAGGTGGAGTCTGGGTTCTCGTCACAGGCAATGACCTCGGGTGCCATCCAGTACGGTGTGCCTATGAAGGTGTTCCGACGTCCCACGGTGCGGTCCAGCTGAGCACTCACCCCAAAGTCCACTGTGTAGACATAGGAAATACAACAGTAAAATCGAGAAACCAACGAAATCGAGAAAAACAGGGCAAGGAGTGGAAGTGATGGGGAAAAAAAGAAAATGGGGCCAAGGCTAGCACGTCTACATTTTACTGTAAAATATCCATCTACGTTGGAACAAGTCCAGACTTACCAAGTTTGACCTCAGCATTTTCTGTGAGCAGCACATTCTGACCCTTGATGTCCCTGTGGATAACCTTATGGGCATGGAGATGAGCAAGACCCTGGGTAGAGAGAAATACAATGTCCTGGCTCACCATTCCATAAATGTTTGTATACCAGAATTAAAAAACAAAGGTGTTTTACATTTTGGATATTGTGTGTGACTGACTGCTGATAACACCTGACAATAGATGGTTTGCAACAATGTATAACACAAGTTTCATAACTGAATGACACTATGTTATTTTTGTAAGGCAAAAACCCAGTGTCTTTTTTTTATAATTGGATGCGTAATTATATACTTGTAGTCACTACTTGCGATCCACAACATTTTTTATTCAAGACAATATTTACAATTCAGAATTATTAACACACAGCTGACACTTCAATAGAAGTTTAGGGGTCTGGGTTGAGACTTTCGCACAGCGTTTAAAATTACGGTTGGGGTCGGACAGCCAAGTCGTGACTAAGTTGCACCAATGTTGCTAAAGCCAACCTGCTAAGCCAGGTTTTGCCTGGAAAGACATTCCTAAAAGAGATGCCATAATGAAACAGGTTAAGTCTGTGTGTGGTATCATATAAATATTTAACCAATGAAAAGTATTAGATGTCTCCTTTTTTACTTCCTGAAGGGAAACAGTTTTGCGCATGGTTTCCACCTGACAGTGACAACATTTTTCTGATTCTTTGCATGGATTGCAACACTGCAAAATGGTCAATTAGACCACGTGTTCTCAGCGTTTTTGGTGGGGGACCCCGGGAAATGCTGGCCATGTCTCACAACCCCTACCCATCCTGATACAAATAACAGGCTGCTACAATAACCTTAACCCTTTCCCTATTTGCTCCACAAGGACAGCTATTTAAACAATTTTAATTTATCAATCTAATCCTAATAAAATAAAGTAATCTGTATAAAATGTATCCCGTGGTAATCACTATATAGATAGCTAAAGAATTATGTGGCAGTGGGTGGCAGTAATGCGCATGATCTTTGGATGATGTTCAGAATAAGCGTTCTGAGGACTTCCAGTCCCCGTTCACCAGCAACAATGGAACCAATTTGATGTCAACATCATAGAAGGCTTGGACGGGGCGATCATGTTTTGTATAATAAATATATAACCTCAAGCCGCATTGCTGCACCGATTGTTGGATTATGAACAGAGATAGACATACAGACCGCACATGTGAACATACGCGCATACACCCGCCGATTTTGGTCATTTTTAGGTGAGTGGGGCTTGACGTTAACCGGTCATGCTAGAAACATGATGATCATCTAAAATTAATGTCACTGTCATTGGGGATTAAATAAAGTGTGTCAAATATTTCAGCGGGTGATGGAGTTATGACTATACTGTATGTACGTCAAATACTGCTTTGGGTTAATAAAGATAATTCATAATAAATAAATACATTCTGTAACCAGGTACAATCAGCTGGATGGATAGGGAGACCCCTGTTACTAAACCAACACTCCCTGACGAAGAAGGTGTGTGTCTGCTGAGAGTTCTCACCCTGAGGATCTCTCTACAGATGTAAGCGATCCAATCCTCCTTCAGAGAGCTGCCCTTGGTGTTCTTAACTAGGTCAGTCACTGAGCCAGCGCCACAGAACTCCATCACCAGCTTCAACAAAGAGGAAACTTGGTGTGCTCAATCAAAGACTGTAGCATGACATATCATATACTGCCATATAAAGACAAAACAAACAAACAAAAAAAAAACATTATGAAGACAGACGCAGACAGACCCAAAGTTGGTCGTCATGTCCCGGTGGGCTCTTCTTGACGAAGGCACCATAATAGGTGGCTATGTTGCGGTGGTGGCTGTACTTCTTCAACATGTTGATCTCTGCTTTGATCTCTTCCTCCTCTTCCTCCGTAACATCCATCACCTTGATGGCAGCCAGCTGGCCCGTCTTCACGTGACGGCCCTGAATGAACGGGAAAGATTTGAGAAGGCAAACAAGAGTAAATTCAAGGTGTTTATTGTCTCATACGAAAGTAAATTAAATTACATAGTGAAATGTTTGCGCTTAAAGCTTTCTAAATTGTGTGGTTAACACAAAAAAAAATTGAAAAAAATAATTTTAATAAAAATGTAAAATGGACAGCAGCCATACAAGGGAAATATAATAAATAGCTTATATAATACATTTCTAACTTTTCTGAATCCAAGCTACATACACATGCTACTATATTGTGTAATAATGCTATTACATTTCGCTTCCCCGGTGTGTCACAGCTTCTGATAAAGCTTCTTATCTTGTCATCACTACTATTCGCTAAAACATGGATTAAACAGCTGTAAGCTTCTGGGTTCTGCTTTAGGTCAATGTCAAGAGACAGGAAACAGGGAGAGAGTCTGGGAGACACATGCAGTGATAAATTGACTAGCTGGAACGGAACTCCAACGGAACTCGAACCGGGTGGGCACGCGCCTGCATCACAGCTTATGTTCTACACGCCCCTCTAACCCCGATCAGGTCGCCCAAATTGCTAGAGTCTCAAAAGGCAGGATTAATATCTGATCAACCCACCTGATCAAACTCAGGTGGGATCAATCTGAGCTCCAACATGCTCAATATTCAGTGACTTCCTTGACATACAGTATTTTGAGTTCAACTACCACCAATGTCATGTCTCACCTTGTAGACCTGTCCATAGGTCCCATTGCCAACAACCTCAACCAGCTCAAATATACCTGCTGGATCCTGAGAGAAAGAATCAGAAGGTGAGAGACAGAGACACAGAGTTAAAACATATACATACCAAAAATCTCCATACAATATTGCAGAATTCATGTTTGTCAGTGACATGTATGTAGCATTTCAAATCCAATTTTGAATTGTATGCTTATACACATTACATTATATATACACTATAAGCCGTTTTATCCCCTTGTATAGATTCCAATATACAACACCACAAAAACAATAAAAAACAAAAAAAACAAATGGATTTGATTGTATGGGCCTTTTCTGTCACATATTTAGCTTATTTCATTTTCCGACTACTGAAAATGTCATTCATGAGACATTAATAAAGGCTTAAATAGATGACACGCTACGGCTACAGAATACATTGTCTATCGACCCCCTCCTCATAGGGAATGAAAAAGAAACAACAGTTCCACCTTCACACCATTTCCCATGATGTGTGGGCGGCTGGACCACTGCACTGGGTTTACAATACAGTACAGTGTGGCATATCATATCCTCGCTTAAACATTTTCAAACCTCATTTTGACGATGGAGGGGGCTGTCAGGTGAAGGAGGGTTTATAATACAAGTCAAGACAGACTTTGTCAAGTTAAATGTGAACGGACGGACCAGAGAACTTGTGTTCACAGAAAGAAGAAACCACTTTTTAGAACAAGACAAATATAATACCCCTAGGTTTGAGCACAATTACGTATGAGTATAGGTTACTGTATGTATACGTGTACATACAGTAAGAGGTAAGAAGAGATGGAATGCGTGAGAGAAGGAAGGTATGGAAGAGGATAATGAAATTATCCAGAGGGTGGAAAGACGGAGGCGGCAGCATCACCCACATCCAAAACGGAGAGTGGGCTGAGAGGGAATCGAGTGATAGAGGGGGAGGGTAGAGCTGCTGTGTTAAAGGAGTATGGAGGATTGCACCAGCAGCACACCGTCAACAATGATCACAAAAAGTGCATAGACAAGCAGGTGGCAAAACCACTGGGGAGCAAGAAGAGAATTTTGTTGTCGTTCTACCAAACAGATAAAACAAGCTTTCTAATAAATCTGTGTAGTCGAAGAAAGTCTCTAGTCAACTCTTACATTAGCATGTGTGCTCAACAAATCGGAGAATGCAATGGAGCTAGACCGTATAATATAGTAAATGCAGGTCATGCTATACTATACAGTACACACCTAGGGCTCCATTTTCATCACACGCTAAACCACTTATCCATAAACTTCTTTGGCTTTTTTTTTTTTACTATTTTGAAGAACATTTAATATAGAAAATGGCCAGTATACAAGCTCACGTCAATGTAGATTAGCTAGCTTAGAACTATTCAAATTTGTTTTTCAAAATAGTAAAACCATAGGTTTAGGGATAAGGGGTTTAGCAGTGACAGGAATTGAGCTCCTAGTGTGCAATCAGGGCATGGGCTCTAAGGTCTTGAAAGCATTCCATATGATCGCTGGGCCCACATGCTTCACATAGTGGTGTCAGTTTGGATGGTACCGACTGATGCATGTCCAATAGCTTCTAGTGTTACACAATTTTCAAAAACAGTCTGTTTGACGCAATGTGGTGTTACATAATTTAAAAGAATCTTGAAATAATTGGCTTTAGTTAACTGCAAATATTTTTCAAAGCATTTACTTTCATTTCATAGCAGTTTTCAACTTTCAACCATAAATATCAAGTTTCACATATGCTCAATCATCCATACAAATTCAGAGATTCCAACTCAATTTTATGAGCAAATAATATTGTCAGTTATTGATGCAATCATAATGACATTTGGCTACAGGCCACAAGAAGAACTAGAAAAGTCACATTTTTAAAAAGTTGTAATTTTGCCAGCCGATTATATAATGTCACATTACCCCTGTGATCACGTGTAATTATAATCGGCAGGGACCTATCCCCCCAAAGATATTTTTTTCTGTAACAAACTGTTATATTTTTCACATTTAGCGGGACTCCCTATGGATGAAAATGGAATTTCTTGATTGATGCCATCATCATCATCATCATGTGCTTGAAATGTAAGATGGACTGGACGTTTGGGTTGTGATTTGTGGACTTCAGAAGTGGAGTAAGGCCTAATGATAAGCATTTTCAAAATCCTGTGGTGTTTTAAAAGGATAGGTCTGGAGATTAGGCATACCATTTGAGCAAAAAGTGTGTTTTGGAGAAAATTCTAAACGGTTTAAAATCCTGACAGAAAACCCACATATCAAAGTTAAAAAAGATTTACTGTTTTTCTAAGCCAAAATGTAATCTGGGCTAGCACTATGAGGCCTACCAAAATAATTTGGTAGGCTCATAGTTTTAAGTTAATTAATTTTAGTAATTATTATGAATCTCCGCTTCATGTTTTGAAACTTTAGCCCCTATGGTCTCTGAGGAAAGAAATACTTGAATGTGAGTTTTTCATTCATTCATGTCAATGGGGAAATTTGATGCGCAAATAATTTAATTTAAACTACAGAACTTTTCTTTTAGTATTGAGCCAGCACACCATTCCTGATAAAGCCAGTGGATTTGACATATGGCTCAAGACAGTACCACCAAAACTGTGAAGGGAATAGCATTTTTAAAGGTTACTCTAAGGTTATTTTTTCTTTTTCTTACCAGATTGAATTCCTCCCCCTCAAATCATGTAGGATTTGAGTGGTTTGAGGCAATAACAATACCATTTATTTCTTCTATTGCCCTGCCAGTATCTCTGTTTGAACATAATGTGAAGGTTAAGTATGATGTACGCAATGGTGACAATACGATATTTTTCACAGAAAATACACTTTGTTGGCAAATGTTATACATTTATGTAATTGCTAGTGACTTGTTTGCCTATTTTATAAATGATTATCTACAAACATTTGAATGAATATTTGGAAAATCATAAGTCACAAAGTCACAAAGTCATTTATTATGCATAGGCCTCTACTTGAATGAATAATTCATATACTATAGGACATTAAAACTTAGACATAAGCAAGACATAAGGCATGTCTTGCTTCCTACTAGAAAGGAACATTCCACAGTTTATATTTAATTTAAATGAAGTTTAAAGTTGTGTACAATGAATGTATTGTTATGTACTGTACACAATGGGATGGTTGTTGTGTAATACTGTAGTCTGTAGGGAACAAAGCAATCATTTTTGTTCGATGCATTAGAACCTACCTCTTTTGTCTATTGTTGTTTTTAGTTTATTCACACACCACAATTGTTTATTTACAAATACATTATAAATATCAAAGCCAATTTTACCAAATGCCTCGTCTAACGGTTGTGGTCCTCTAGCCTTTTTATGTATTGATCAAATTGTCACTTCCTTAGTGGTTACTCACATCTGCTGTTAAGCAATACTGGCATGGATTTGTGAGTGGCAGAAGTCAAAGGGTAGTGTTGTACAACTACACTGAACAGTAGTTGTACAGAGTAAATCCCCAGAATGGTTTTGAGCGAATGAAACACTCTGTTCCCTGCAAAATATGCTTCCAAAATCTGTAACCACTGTGGTTCATAAAAGTGTTAAACAAGGATTTCAAAATGGTGGATTTAGGCCTGATGGATAGGTCTGTGCAATAGAATATTATAATCAACGAATAAATATTGTGATACGAGACCAATATGATCTGGGATTTGGGATAGATATTGTGACAAAAAACTGTTGTCTTTTACTGGTTTAAAGTCTGCATTACAAATTACTAGTGATATAATTTATTTAGTACATTTCACTCATGGATGTACAAAATGAATTCCCATATCCCTTAGCCTAAAGAAACAGTGATTTTGAGTGCTGATTTAGATGCTATTTTCTTGTAAAATTTACATTAAAAATACACATGATAATATCCAGACATGAGGAGACCGAGTCTAGCTGACGCAGTACAGTAGGTTATAAGGGCGCAAGGGTATCACCTACTCTACCAAGAGCCAAGTGGATGGATGGAGATGACCTCCTTCAAAAAAGCAGCTCAGCAAGCACAACAGATTACAGGGTTACATTATTGTGGCCAATAATTATGATAAACAAAAAGTACTTTCCTGACAAGTATGAACGATATTCACTATGAACAGCTAAAGTACCTCGAAGAGAGTATGCACTGTTATAATTTTTATTCTGCGATTTTGCAATCCTTTTTTTTCCCACCCAGTGGCAATTATGTAATGTGATTCTGGTGTCTACACATGCTTCCTTCAATGCATGAGGAGCCCAGGCTGCCTTATTTTCACCTGACAGGCATGTGTGTGTGTGTGTGTGGGGGGGGGGGGTCCCTGGTTGTGCGGAACACATTATTCCAACCACTTCCTGTCCCCCCTCCTTCAGTTGCCCCAGCTGGCCAGTGGGAGGCAGTCTAGAGACCAGGATTACTGCATTTTTAGTGTACCTACCCTAGAGGATAAACACTAAATTACAGCTATAGTTACAGTAGTGTTGCCAATAACTATGATAAACAAAAAGCTCTTTCCTGCCAAGTATGGGAGATGTGCAGTGTGCACTGCATAGATATACAGTGTGTGGAAGGTGGTCCAACATATGGACAGTTAACAGCCAGACATTACATTGTAATAAATGTGAAAGTGATGTCTTGCTACAGTGTGAGGTTAAAACTGAATAGCACAGTATCTGTGGCTGTGGTGGTTGTTCTCTATATACACTACGAACACGGTCAAAACGTTACCAGCATTTGCCTGTGCTTGGTGCAAATGTCAAGTCCACAGTACACCTGCTGTGGTTGTGGAGCCACTTATAGATGGGTGAAATAGAAAGCTCCAACAAAACTAAGGAAAGTGTGAGGCCTGTGTTGTTAAGACATGCAGTACAGGGTGGTAATGACAGGGTGAGGGTGGCTTGGCAGCAGAATGGGCGATAGTGGTGGTTCTCCAATATGCTTTGGAGGAAAAGATTGTTTGTGTAACTCTCGTGTGTCCAGTCCACGTAGTATGTGTCAACTCAGCACACATTTTGTAGAATTGCAGATGTTGCAGGCAGCAGCGTCAGGCCATTGTATGTTTATTATTCTTCAATTAAAGGGGAATTCCACCCATTTTCAAAAATTTCCTGAGAGGGTACACATGGAACCAAATGGACCCGCTAGTGTCCATTTGATTCACATTTGTGCCCTCTCAGGAAAAAGGGGTCTGAAAGAAAAAAATAACATTGTGAAATACATCTTGATGATGTCACAGAGTCACAGAGAGAAACCCAAAGCCGTGTTGTGTGTTCAGAGACTTGAATCAATCTCATTGCAATAGCGTTATTATTATACTCACCCTCAGCGCGGCGAGGTCTATGTCATCCAAGCTTCGTGTGGGGGCGTTTTCACTCATGATTGCTGCCTGGCCAAAACTTGGAGACGGTGGCTAACACAAGTTAGCCAGCTGATTTGCAAATACGAAAACTGGATGACGGGCTATATAAGCTCGATGCTGCTTTTCTTTATGGGAGGGGGCAGGGGGGATTGTGTCGGTATGCTCCAACTATTACAACTTGATTTCACATCGCATGATCGCACACAGCACCGGGGCTCAGAGCTGTATATGTATGTGTGTGAGATCACACGACACAGACAGCGCCCAGCCAGCAGCTCGGGCTCAGCTCGCGCTATTAGCTCTATACTGGCAAAGAGCTGGATGTCTCTGCAGTTGTTTTTTTCCTTCTGTCAACCCCACAAGAAAGCGAATTCGTTCAAACGAAAACTCGTTTTCACGTTGGCGATGATTTGCGTTGTGATGTAGGTTGCTGTCGATGGTGTTGTTAAAGCAATAATTCGCAGGATTTCACTTCAGCATATTGCACCCGATCCTCCAGTGTTGTTGAACACCTTGCTGCTGCGTTCATGTTGATCTTTACTGCTGCATGGCAACAACCCAGCGAGCAGCACTGTATAGACGCACACAACCAAATGACACTTAAAGACTGGATCTGACGTGATGATGGCCGCCTTATCTTTTTAACAACCTAACATGTTCTTTCCACCAGCCAGGTATATAATCGGATTCGTCATATATCAAGCCCGATATAAAACGATTAAAAAAAAACGTAAATAATTGCGCTTTCGTGTTGACACTTTGTTTTTCAAACTTCGGAACGGAACGTGAGTCAATAGGAGCGCACGCTAATTAAGAGCTATAGCGAGTACAGGTGCGGAGGAGGTAATGGATATCATATACGTCCAAAAAAAATACGTCCCAGCTACGTTGCTAACGCTAGTGAAGCTAAATGGGCTTCAACAACGTCCAACGCGAACTTCTTTCCGACCGTCTTCGTCCATGTTCCGTGTTGACAGTCTCTCAGCCCGTCGCCAGCCAGCCGACCAAAACCCACACACAGTTGATTCAACGTCAAAAACACCAGAAGCCGTACGTGTGGTGACGACCCACCGCCAGCAGCGGCCCTCTCTCTCTCTCTCTCTCTCCGCTGGTTGGAGATTATTCTAAAGCAGCGGAGATGCCGCCTCTCGCTTCGAGCTGCTGCGACATCCAAGTTTTACGCACTTTTTTTTAGAAGGCGTATTTCTCTCCGCGGCAGGCAGGCAGGCAGACGGGGCAGCGCGCACAAACTGCACCCAGCAGCGAGCAGGAAAACTTGTTATTATTTCGCCATGTTATGTTATGTCTGTCGCCCTACGCGCCCTCCTCCTCCTCCCATTCTGTCCGTCCGTATCGTGTGAAGAGGTGTTGTTAACGGCGGATCCGCGAACACAACACTCCTCAAGTGTTTTTTTTCTCCCCCCTTCTCTCCCTCTAGTCTGTTCTGTTGAGCAGGGCTACTACGGTATTTCAGCAGGGACAAATTACCTGAGACCACACACGCGCGCGCGCACACACACACACACACACACACACACACACACACACACACACACACACACACACACACACACAGTCAGCTACGCAACAGCTGCTGGTCAGTCAGTCACTCAGAACACAGGTGAAGAAACAACTGTAACGCAGTGGGTTTGCAGTAGGCAAAAAGCAACACCAACTACAATAAATAGATCATAACATAGCTGTATGCTACTATGTAATGACACCAGGTGACTTAAATGGCAGTGACAGTTTATTGAAATCTGAATAGCCTATGTGATCTCCCATATGTGATCTGTACTATATGCTTGTTTTAGGCATCCAATTCAGTCAAATAAAATGTTCTACAAGTGTCTGGTTATCGATTTGGAACTAATAATAGCCACATGTAAACATCAATGATGATGTGTGCACTAGAAGACGTATTTAAGAAGCCTAACCATACAACTTTTGTGTTGAAGTGGTTGAATATGATATTACATGAACATTTTCCATACATTTCCATCTGGTAAAATGTAGCACTTAACTAATAAGTTATAACTCCCCTCCCAGCTATATCTAGTTTACCTGCCATCAGTTAAGCTGATGGTAATATTAGTCGAAATCTTTACACATATAGTATATTAATACTGCACATAACTTTAGGCAGTTTTTGCTTAATTTTCACAAGATAGGAGATAATAAAGTATGGTGGATACCGTAACAGACATGCAGGTCTCCTGATAGAATCAAACAACAGTCAAACTCTCCAATCAGCTGCACACCACAAGATAACACTCTATAATGTCATGGTAATAGTTTATTAGTTTACTGTAATGTAATAAACAGGTATTGGTAACTGTGTCTGTTCAAATAAAAATAAAGTATGCGCATGACATCATCATCATCATTGCTGGAATGTCTGGAAGTTATGCAGAAACGCCTGAGTGGCAACAAACAAACTACGTTCTGTCCTTGACAGCCTATAGCCTAACAGAAAAGTAGCATTTGACTGCATCAAACAACTTAACCAATGTTAAGCTCACTTTGCCACTTGATTTGACACCCACTTTATACATGCGCATGCCCTCAGTCATACAGTCCTGTAGAATTATCAGTGTAGTTACATACATGGAAACAGGCTCTCAAATACAGGGGGTTACATTTGTGTCAAGATACAAATGGCTCCATCTCCATGATGGCGTGTCTTAACTTCCCATGTAAATTGTGAATGATTAAGAAGTCAATGGTTTTACTGGCTTTTTGTGTTAAATGCAAGCGTAAGCGCACGGACACACACACGCGCACACACACACTAAACCATTATACTACTTCCAATCACATACTTAATACAGTCTTCAGTCTTATCAGTTTCCTTACTTGGTCCACTATAACATTGTGCTTCTCCATAGGTTGTCTTCAATTTAAGGCCACTGCTACAGTTTGCTTGCATGCCATGGTTCTGCTCTGCCTCTTCCATAAGGTCACTCGACAAAAAAAAACATTTTCTTTGTGTCGACACAAAAACACAGTGACTGATGTTAATGTTTTGACAACAAAGTATATTGTGTTATGTGACAGTCAAGTAAAAAAAAAAAAAAAACACTTCAACTTGTTAAAATGATATACCTATAATATGAAAAAAAAAACTAGGCTATTTTTTTGTTTTCTTTTAGAAAGGAAGCATCCGTGATCTCAGTTGAGTGTGCAAATATGTTATATGATTGCTAATATTTCCAAATATTACAGTCTTTGAAAGTAAATGTTTAAGATGACTTAAAACTGTTAAAACTATTAATTTTCTACCTTTTAACATCGCTGGTTAGTGTTGCTAAACATTTGTAATTACTGCACCTCCCCAGAAGCCTGTGTAGTGCACCATGTGCTATACTATGCTATGCTATACTATGTGCTGTAATGCCTGGGAGGGCCGTCTTACTGAGACATGTAGTTCAAGTGTCCCTGGTGTGTTCCTAAACATCATTAAAAGTAAGATCTGGTTGCCAAAGGGTTGTAGTGGCCCTTTAATGAGTATGAACCCTAACTAGGATACCGAACAACTTATTGGCCCCAACAGCATAGTTAATACAGTAATTGTACACTAAAACTACAGTGTTTTAATATAGCATTTTGCTTTGGTTTTTAATCCAAGCAAAATGAAATAAATGTGTCAAAAAACAATAAAAGCACATGTTGGCTATAAGGAATGCGAGTCTGAAGAGCTGCATTTGACAATCTTTTTGAATGATGAGGCGGACTGACAAGGGCCTGTCACACCAGTCTCAAAGTTCGGACCTTGCAGTATAGCTATTTTATTATATTATTGTTGTTTTAATAATGTTGTATAATATGTGACGATAAACACACCAATGGCTAGACCTAGGCATTGGGAATGAGCATGATACTTCTATGTTGACATAAAAAATCTGAATGATTTTCAAGTGGTCATTTAACCTACAGTAAAAAAAATACACTTCAAAGGACATGGCTTCCATGGAAACTGTCACCGAACACAGTATCTTCCAATATACCGTTTGTTCCAATACATGGTCTGGAAGTCACCTTTTATCAACCTTCTGTTTGTTTCTGTCCTATCTACTCTTTATTTCAGTTACACTCCTGTCAGCTTTTTGTTCATCACCATAACAACCACAAATGTTCTGACAGATCAGCTGGCACTGCAGTGAGAAATGTGTATGCGTGCGTGCGTGTGTGTTGATGGAGAGGGGAGAAGCAGAGAGAGATGGGGGAAGAGGGAAAGAAAGCACATGGGAGGGAATAAAGAGAAATAACAGAGATCCACCCACCCAAAACCTTGCCAATAAATGTACACAATGTTCCCCAGTTATCTGAGATGCTTGACTTCTAATCCAACCTTCCAATCCTTCCTCTTACAGCACATTCACGTATATGGCCTTTACACAACCAGTTCAGACTACATTGTGGTAGTTATAAAGCAGATACTGCCATAATAAACACCTATTTTAAAACAAATAATGTGCAGTTAAAGCAAATGACCAATAATTGTCAAATGCATATTTCAGTGGTTATTTTAGGAGTAGCCATAATCATTAGTCTTATACGAAAATTAACAAAAATACATGTGATTTTATAAAAGTGTGTTAAAATGTTATGTGAAAGGTAGTTTTATGGAATATAGTCTATAGACCACTTGAAATCTAAGCCTTCCTCATATTTAATGATTAGTGAGGTAACAGGGATCTACCAGTAGGAGTCCCTCTCTTGGATAGAGTACTGACATTGACCTTGTATTGTCTGTGGTTGATTTATACTCCAAAAACAGCTCTACAAGCTCTCAATGCAATGTGACACATTGTGAGCTTGTAGACATGCGATTTCCGGTGTGCGAAACGCTGTGCATTCAAGTATAAATCAAGCATTACGTCCAAAGTCCTATGGGGGCCATGCCCTCTTTACTGCCCAGTGGAGGCAGCAGGTTCTCCTCGCACAGAAACTTAAGCGGGAAGTGGACCAGCAGACCTCGGATGGCCTTCAGCTCCTCTTTCGCTTGCTCTGGGTCCGTGTCACAGAGACGTTCTTTGACTTTCTTCTCTTTCAGCTCTCGCATGTTGTGAACCGTCTTGCAGGGCAGGCAGTTGAAGACCTGGATCGGGATCACAGTGAAGACCGTGAACCATGAAGGACAGACGGACAGAAGGATTTAGAAAAGATAGAGGTTACAGGGACATAAAGGTCATGCAGGTACCGGTAGTTGGGTAGTGCACATTAAGGTAGTAAGCATTTAATGTTTCGTTATTAGATTACCTTGTCATAAATTGCAGCATTAGCTTTAGCAGATGCATTCCAGGTCATGAAGAAGAATTCATCACTGATTGGATCGTCGATGTTGATATTGGGGTCTGAGGCTGCTCCCACTAAAACCCTGATTAAGATTAATTTAAGAACATACAGTACATATCAAAGATTTCAATATACTGTAATGTGTTCAAACTATAGCTAACGACAATCAACATTTAATACTCCAGATTTCGGGATCGATTCTTATAGCATGTGGTTCACACGAGGAAGAAATGCTGTCAACCCACTTGCTTACAGCTGCAAAAGATCTGGCATAACTGTAGTCCCAGTCCCGGGCATAACTGTTTCCTGCACCACTTAATTAATTGGCTAATTTGATTGGCTTAGGTTTGAATCAGGAATGTAAAAAAAAATGTATGATTATGCTACCTTTGCAAATCTTTCCAGTTCAAATGTGCTGCCGAGCCAATCTAGCAAAACTGTGAGAAAATGCACTAAAACAGGAAATACGGGGTATGCTACCCTCCACCATCTGAAAATCTGGGACTACAATTATTCATTTAGCCTATATGCTTAGCTTTGGTCGATCTTGCAATTTATGTAGAAAGCTTAGGATGTACTGGCTACTTGAGATTTAGTATCAGATCACAGGTTTAATGTTGTACCGAAGTCTACTGTATGTGTTCTCCTACACAGAAAGCTCCTGGGCTCTGCATATTTTGATTAGCCACCCTCACAGTGAACAAAGTGTTCATTGCTGTAGTCCCAGGTATTCTCATTTCTGGAACACCAAACAGTATATCTTGCAGACTTATGAAAAGCTGGAACTACAGTTATGCACAGAGCCTATTACTAATCTCATTGTCCATTGGATGTGTAGCCGTGACACTAAAGTCCCGATTACCCTCCCTGTAATCCGTCAGTCACGCATACAGATAATCCCAATTAATGTTTTGTCACACAATCGTGTCATTTGCCCGAAAGTAACAGAGAAAATAAAAGACGCCACTACGATTCTGTCCTTACCGAAAGCACTCTTTGCGCAGGGCCAGAGTAAGGGGTCCTGCCTGGTACTCCTCTCCTCCCATGGTGGAGGGAACTCTCTCTTCATCCTCCACCAACACTGCCAGCTCACTGTCTCTGCTGCCCAACATGCTGCGGTCATTGATGTTGGCCGAGCCTAGATCACAAAGTAGAATGTTTTATCTTTTAACAGCTCTTATAGTCAGATGCTCTGTGAACCAACATCGCTAAACAGAATCCATTTATTACACATTTCTAATCTAAGCAGATATTCTTTAAATCTTTCGTTTTTGCTTTTGCCTTCTTTGCCCCCCTAGCTTTTCATGTTTACCTATTACCACAAAGTCCACCATGTATTTATTGTTCAATGTTTCCTTTCAGATGTCTTACCAATAAGTATTATATTAGAGAAAACAGACATTAGTGGCAGCCATTGGAAGTCCAATTCAAAAATGTTCAAAAACTGGCGATGTACAGTATAAACCCACAATGTTGTAGGTTGTTGATCAGCTATTTATTTAAACATTTCTGAACATTTTTTCCCCAACAGTGACATTCCATAATGCTGGTTTCGTGCTGTCCAGACAACAGGTGTAGCAACACTTTGTAAGTACTATTACTATTCTTCGCTTGAATCTATTTGCATTAACTATTGCATAATGTAAGTCCCATCTCTCTCTCTCTCTCATCTACCCATGTTCCTTCTTCCACTTATGTCTGTGCAAGCAAATAGCACAGATAATAACTGTCATTACTCCCACTGTACACTATAGGAACTACCATTATCTATGCATTTTAAATCTCAACAGTTGCTACCTACATGCCAAGCATGACTGAATCAGTGTTTCTATTGTTTCTAATGTTTCTTCTAGAAAAAGTTCCCACAGCTTGTAAACCACAATGCAAAAACTGGTTTATTAAAAAAAAAAAATCAATGTTTTGACAACAATAGTTTTCCCTGGGGTTTTATTTCATGACAAATTCTTAAAAGAATACCTGAGCTATTCTTAATGTTGACTGTGATTCCGTGACTCAATGTTCCTGTGATTTCCTGCCTGCCTATGAATGAGTTTATTCCACTTGTGACTCACCGATGATATAGCGACGATCATCAGCAATGATGGTCTTACTGTGGACATAAATGAGCTCTGTGACAAGAGACTCTGAGAGTTGGGAATGTGTTCTCAGTCCACACAGCGTGATGTACTCACTCCACTGGTCCTTGACTGGGAGAGACAAGAAACATTCATTGGATTGCTAGACAGCTAGAAAATAAAGACTAAACTGGAGGAACATAAGGATTGTTGTCATTGCAAAATTGACTTTAAACATGTAATAAGATGATGGTCTAGTTAAGGATGGGAATTGAGACCTTTTTGACAGTAGCTTCAGTTAAAAGGAGCAAGGCAAGAAGAGAGAAAGAGACATATGTTAGGAATGAAATAGTGGCATTTTCTGATGTATGGTGGATTTTGAGTTGAATGTGTCAGTGAAACAACAGGAGAAACCCACCATCGCTCAGTCTCGACAGGATGGAATGTTCTCCTCTGCACATAGTCCTAAAACATAAAAAAAATATTACTTTAAGCAAAATTTGTTTCTTAACATCTTAATATAATGTAAGCATGTTGGGATCTGCAAAAGAGATGATGGAGGAGCACATGTAGTGAGCAAATGTAATACTAACTTGATATTACAAGTTACGATGGCTCCTGAACAAGTATCATTCCCACAATGCATTGAACACACATTGAATGACCAATGCAAAGACTTGAAAGAATTGACCGATTGACTGATTTTCAAATCAATGGGTCCAGGTTTGCTGGCTTTCTCTGCCATACAAGTTCATACATTGAAATTACATTTCCCCATACAAATTAGTAGGTGCTCTCTGATTGTCTGGCGACCTGAGACATGAGATGACCAGGGTAAACATCTGGGAGGATGCTAAGCCATCGGTTAGCAAATGTTTTTCCTCAAATTCCCAAATTCAGCACTTGTAGAAATTGTGTACCATCCAGAAGTATTTCATGAGCCAAGGCTTAGCTTCTAGACTCTCACCTGTAAGTGAAGTGAAGTATGGCCTGGATGGCATTTCCACCTCCTTCACTGATGTCTCCTTCAAAACCAGGAAGAAGAGGAACCACCACAAACACTCTGTATTTCTTCTGCTCGCTGAAATAATAATAATTGGAAGGCTTGTTATGTTTATTTTAGTTATCTGTTAAGTGTTACTTACTGTAATACACATTCCGGGTTAAGTGTTGCATGGATACACTAGGGGCCCTATTAAGATAACCTCAGCCTACAGACTAAACATAACTAATCACACTTTTTGACAATGAAGGGCAGCCCAGAACCTTACATAACCTGAAACTTTACTTAATTTGTGTATTTCTGTGTTTTTTCCATTATAGCCAGAGTCATCAGGTACATCTTAAAAATACTAAAATAAACACATTTTGAAGACCTTTAAAATTTGTTTTTGGCTTTTTGCCTTTGTTGATAGTAATTAGTGAAGATTGACAGGACAGTGTAATGGAGAGAGGGGGAGAGACATAGAGCAAAGGTCGTTATGAACGGGACTCGAACACGCAACACGCTGTCTGGCTGGAGCCTATGCCTGGACCACTCGCCTCGGCCAGTGGGCACCTGGCATTTTGAAAACCTTTCAACAGATTCTAAGTTTTGGTTTATAAGAATGCATAAGAAGAGTTAAACTACGCTACTTCCTGAGCAAGAACCATGTAAGGTTACAATGCACATAATTTACAGTAGTTCTTAGCCATGACTGTGCAGTGTGGAGCTAAAGATCTGAACCAATGCTATCACACAGACTTGTGAATACAAACAGAGGGACTTGGCTGCACACCTGTGTGCACGCAGGATTCGATCCACAATTGCATCACCAATCCCATTGTGAATGCTCTTGCCATCAGCACAGCTTATGAAGAACTGGTTCTGAAAAACAGAGAAGCAGATGGCAACTCAGTACGAGGTGAAGAGCTGGAATGACTGGGAAGCTGGAATGGTGACAAGGAAAGCACCAAGCTGTGATTGTGATGTCATTCAGACCTCATCCGCTTCCTTACAATTATAAACACGGCATGGCTAGCAGGAAAGTCTCTCAATGTCATGCAAACAGCACGTGTGCAATGCAATGCAATTAATCAGACATTCATATTCTGCAGAGATACACTCTGCAGACATGTACATTGCAGATGCAGTGCAAAATCGAACACAAGCAAATCCCTGTTGTTACTGTTGAGGTTCCACAATAGACAAATGAAATGAAACATTAGAGCTCAATATCGTTACTACAAATTCTGTGTTTGTATGTTCGCAGTTCACTAAAATACAGTACCTCAATGTAGATGTAGTGCTCACTGGTCTCAATTGTGTGAATGTAGGCTCTGAGGATTGAGTCCTCACAGGTTCCAGCAGACCAACGATCCACAGAGCGTAAAACCTGAGAGAAAACACACACACACACACACACACACACACACACACACACACACACACACACACACACACACACACACACACACACACACACACACACACACACACACACACACACACACACACACACACACACACACACACACACACACACACACACACACACACACACACACACACACACACAGTTTGTATGACAATTATGTTCCCTCAACAACCATAGAGATTTTAAGGGAAAAGGTCAAACATGATTCAGCAAAATAGCCAATCAATAGGCTCACAATGCATCAATTACAACTCATTGGAGCTTGTATATCAGCTGCGAATGGTGTAGGTTATATTATTGTCTGTGAATGCTAGCTATGCCCATTAAAGATAGAATAATTATAATGAAGTAAGACAAAATTAACAATCGAATGTCAGGCTATATATATACGTGGAAGCACCACCTCAAAATATACATTTCTCATCTCAGCCTGATCCCAGCATACAGCCCATGGATCTGTAAATTAAACCCACCATCAAAACAGTGCAGGTATGGACTGAGGAAGCCACCTCAATGCAGCAGTACTGTTTTGAAGACATAGATTGAGGCCTGTTTGCAGAGGGGGCAGACCTGGAGTAATATAGTGACTCTGTCATAGTATATATTAATAGCTACTGCACAGAAAACAATAAAAGCGTTTCCTAACCAGAAACCGTGGTTCAACAGTCAACACTAATGTGAGAAGACTACTGCGGGAGCGGGATGCAGCCTTCAGGGTGGGAGATCAGCAGGCCTACACTGGAGCACAGGGGAATCTACGCAGAGGCATCAGGGAGGCAAAGTGGGAGTATAAACATTGAAGACCACTTCAACACCAACAACTCCCGCAGTATGTGGAATGGCATTAAGACATTGACAGATTATAAAAACACCACTATGACACCCAGAGGGAGGAAGCAGTTCAACTCTTCACCCTGGTCCTTGAAGAACACCAGGTGAGGACCGTTCTGAGGAGGGTCAACGTGGGCAATGCTGCTGGCCCAGATGGAGTGCCAGGGCGGGTTCTGAATGTGCGTGCAGAACAGCTTACAGGCGTGTTACCAACATATTTAACCTGTCACTACAACAAGCTATTGTCCCAGCATGCCTCAAAACATCTACAATCGTCCCGATACCCCAAAAATGTCCCTGAAGTGCCATAATGACTATCGCCCTGTAGCACTCAGGCCAATCATCATGAAGTGCTTTGAAAGGCTGGTGCTTACCCCTCACCCCTGAAAGATGTCATCCCACCTGACCTGGACAAACACTATGTGAGGATACAGTTATCCCCAAGCTGGTCTCCAAACTGTCCACACTGGGTCTCAGCTTGTGACCATGAGTCATGGACTTCCATATCCATAGGGATGCAGTGGAGGAGCTGGATAAAACAGGTTGTCGAACCGCTTGACTTGGACATATAACAGTTCTCAGTTGATTAAAAAAGCTCAGCGGAGAATGCTGAAGAGGGCTAAATTACCTCAAAAGCTACTTTCAATTTTTATAGGTGCACCATAGAGTCCATCCTGACCTACAGCACCACGGTGTGGTATGCTAGCTGCACAGCTGTGGAACGGCACGGCCTCAGTCAGGTGGTGAAGGCAGCTCAATGCATAGTCAGGCTGGAGATCCCTGGACTGAAAACTATTTATACAAACACACTCAATAAGAAATTCACCTAGTATCCTTAAGGACATCACAAACCCTAGACACTCCAGGTATGAACTGCTGAACTATCTGGTAGAAGGTACCGTAGAGGACAATAAGAAACAGCTTCTACCCCAGAGCTGCGGCCTCCATTCTATCATGATAGACTGGTCTACATGCTGCTGCTATCATTATTTATATATTGCTGCTATTCATATTTATTTAGTGTTTACAAATGCACAGACACTTTATCTATTGCTGCTGTTCTTCTTGTCTGTCTTGTTTGTCCCAAGATGTCTGCCTTTTAAGTATTTTATATGTGTGCCTTACATTGTTTTTATTATTGTAGATGCTACTAGAGAGGTCAGAGTTTTGTTGTACATTTGTATGACGACAATAATGATCATCCTAGTCGGACATGCTATACTGTTCCACCAGATTAGAAGCATGCAACAGTAGGAGCATTTTCACTATCATATGATCTGTTCACTCTTCAGCTTTAAAGACAAAGCCTACTTTATACGCTGACTTAGTATGACATTGGGTGCAATTCTCAATCGCTGAGGTGTAGCAGGTATGGTGTAAGTCTCCTCATTGGCTACATGGCAGCAAATCAGCTCTGGGGCCTCTGTAGTAGGCCGAAAGCCTATACCACCAGGCCTGGGCCTGGGCTTACCAAATAATTACGCAAAATAATTAAAATCTGCAATTCAAAAGGTTCAGAAATCACCTGACCCCCCAATTAAAAATGTTACTATACTCCCCGGCTTTGTTCGTCATGAGTTGAAGCTCTTGATGACTGGTTTTAATTATTATGAATAATTATTTGGTAGGCCCAGGCCCAGGCCTGGTGGTATAGGCTTTTGGCCTAGCCCAAGGCTGCAGACCTGATTTGCTGCCATGCAGCCAATGAGCACGGACCCACACCTGATTTGCTGCCATGCAGCCATTGAGAGGACTTACACCATACCTGGCTACACCAAGGCGATTGAGAATTGCACCCAATGTTTGTAACCCATATTTTTACCTGTTGCCAATTGCCTGATCTGTAATCCTGGGCACTACTCTCCCTCTGCCAACCTGGTACGTTATTCCAACCTTTCCCTCCACCAGGCTGACCAGGGGGAGGTAGTATTACTATGATTACTATGTTTTTTGGGGTGGTACCTACCCTAAGGGCAGGGAACACGGGGAGAAATGCAAACTCCACACAGGAAGTGCCATCCACTTAGGATATGCCATGATGAGGCAGAGGAGAGAACACACCCACACCACCCCGAGTGGGAATATAACCCTGGACCCAAAGTTTACACAAACTTGTGTAAACCTAATAGTTCATTTCTATTACTGTGTACTGTTACTACATACAGGCCACTGGTGTTGTTGCATTGGCTATGTATGTATCTAAACTCCTGAAGAATATTAACTTGGAACCACATGCTCTCTCTCGACAAGGAAGCAGCACAACACAATAGGGTAGCACTTTAAGCCACAACACAAAAGAAAGAGCTCATGTAGGTTTAGGGTTACAGGCCAACACCCACAATACAAGAACACAAACGGATACAACAATAGCTGTGGTGAATCCCCAAAAAACACTAGATCAAAACATGCTGAGCAGTGCATTCTTTAAAAACACCTCAATCAGACAGAGTGAGAGTAAGCCAATGTCTAATAAACTCCTCATTGCAGACTGCGAGTGTGAAGATTGTATGGTTGTTCATATATTGAACCATTTGTTGCATGATGGCGTCAAAGGGCAGATTTGCTCATGGGAGCTAAAGGGTGCTATATTTCATGTTTGACTGCCTGTATGTTGTCCCACCCTGATACAAAGGCTTTTAGCTTAACTGCCATTATGTTATTCAGTATGAGCAACACTGGTGTTTACTCCAAGGAACTGTCATCTGATACAATATTATTAAAAGTTTTAGAAAATTACAGGTCCATGGAAAATGATGTTTTCACATACTGACAAGTCAAACAAAAGCAGCTACCTGTGAGACTACAATCCTGAGTACCTACGTCTTCAAATCTACAAAACATGGACAGCAAAGCTGGCAGCGTGTTTGTTTGTATGTTTATCTGACAACACTCAAGACATGCTTCATATAACATGGCTAGACCTCATCAAACTCTGTACACTCTGTGCAGACACTGTACATTGCCATGCTTAGATCTATATACATTATACAGTATGTAGCTGACCTGTTCTGACATTCGATATGTTGATGTTTCACTCATCAAACGCTGTGCACTCAAGACATGCCAAAAATGCCTGGGTTCACTTAACAGTCTGATGTCACCCAGGCAGATAAAGAGCAAGGTCACTATTCACCCTCACTGTGTCTTACTGCTTTTTATTTAATGAAAAGTTGTGACTTTTTAAATTTACCTCAATCCATCAGGAGAGATCATAAAACTTACAGAATTAAATAATGTGTTTTACAAATATCGGCCTCTTGGTGGACGAACCGACGGACGGATAGACACATAGATGAGTGCAAAACATACTCTCCACCATGTTTTTGGCCTGGTTGAGACAAAAATAGGCAAGCTTTTACAGTGGCTATCTTTGGAGAAAGGGTTTGGTGTAGATGGAAAAAAGCAGTCCGTCTGAGTCGTAACTCAGTTTTCCAAAGAACAGAGCGTTTTATTTTTAGTGGTTAAAATGACGAGTACACAAACACATTTGCACACTGACTCATTGCGTGTGTGTGTGTGTGTGTGTGTGTGTGTGTGTGTGTGTGTGTGTGTGTGTGTGTGTGTGTGTGTGTGTGTGTGTGTGTGTGCGCACTAAGTGCATTAAATACCTGTACTTTGGCTTTCGTTGATCCAGGCACAGTGATTGGTATCGCGTCAGCTGTGGTTCGAGATTTGGGGAGAAGGCAGGGGAAGAAGTCGTCCTTGTACTTGGTCTTGAAGATCTAGAGGAGACAAAACCAATTTGATAAAGCACATTTCCATGTAGCATGTCCAACAGCAATACCTGTATATTTTAGTTTGTAAAAAAAATGGTTAAAACCTTGGTGAAGTTCCAACGCTGGATAAAATGGCGGGCTACATCCCTGGCAGCTTTGCCATGCATAGCTGCAGACAGGTCTCGCCACGGCATGCGAGGCACCTGAGTGCGGTCTATGTTATCTGAGAAAGAGAGAGATGACAGTCTCACAATTTGGCATTTTAGTGTGTGTGTGTGTGTGTGTGTGTGTGTGTGTGTGTGTGTGTGTGTGTGTGTGTGTGTGTGTGTGTGTGTGTGTGTGTGTGTGTGCTTTGTGTGTACAGTATGGGAGGTGGAAAGCCTGTGCATGCATTGGGATGTCAAAAGGGACAGACAGAAACAATACCTTCAAATGGTCGGTCCAGTTGGGTCCAGTCTTTTGTAATGAAGTTGCTGTAATCTTTTCCCAGCCACAGCTTACTGTTGCCAGTCAGATCTTCTGGGTTCTCATTGACCGGCTGCTCTGGCTCCGACGTCGCTGGAACCTCACTCAAACCATTGTCTTGCTTATCTTTTAGCATCTTAAGTAAAAGGAGTATAGTGAACAGAGCAGTTAATAAATAACTATGAGCATACTCATGTAAAATGGAGTATTCCTACTATAGTAGTGTACTGTACATAGTGTAACAGCCAAATTTGCAAACAGCTCTTACGTCGGTGTCATCTTTGGGCTCTGTCTCCGACACATGGTTAGTGTCAGGCGCCTCTGTAACGCCAAGGTCAGTTAATCGGTACTGGCTGTCGTCCCACCTCCCAAAAGCCAGGTCAATGCCTCCAACGAAGGCGACAGATTGATCAATGGCCACCATTTTCTCATGGTGAGCCCACAGGAACACCACAGATGATACATGGTCAGGATGGCGCATTACCTAATGAACATAAAAGAGGAGATAGAAGACATGTGCGAATGAGCGTGAACACATCACATGGTGACCATGTTGGAGCAACATGCCACCTCGTCTTAAACTTTAAACTCAGGGTTTAAAGTTTAAGACGGGGTGGCGTTTCTCATTCCCTGATTATTATGTACAGGTATGTCAGTGAGCAATGCGGTCTGAGACTTTGGGAAGGAATCTAACAGCACAAGAATATGGCAGTAGACCATAAAACTAACCTTGATGTTGGGATGCAAATTCATTAATGTCCTCTTGCTGTGGTCACTGTTGATGCCCAGTGCTAGCTCCACCTCTTTATAAAGCAGTATGCACACCTTCACACCTTGTTCCTGCAGAGTGGACGGGAAGATGAGAAAATTAGAAACATCGATTTCTGTCAAATTAAAAATAAGAAATAACAGGGTTCAGGGAGAGATCTGTACTGCTTTGCGTTTGAGGATCTCATCCAGGCGCCAATACGTGTCAGTAGCTGGTCTTTTCAGGAAGACTTCAGGGCTGAGCCTAGAGAAGGAAACAAGGAGACAACAGTCACCAATCAGTTGATAGTACAGCTTATGTTTACACCATCTCTCTACCTTCAGATCAACATGATGAGGCTACATGTCACCACTGATCACTTACCACCAGTCTGTAATGAAGATCTCCTCCTTGGCTTGTTCAAGGGCATTGGCCAGGTCCTCAAAGTAACCACTTCCGTTCACATACCTGTATCCCACAATAAAAAAAAAGAATGATGATCTTTGCCTGAACACTGGCAGGCAAAGATACCATACAGAGACTGTACATGGGTCTAACCCAGGGGCGGGTTAGACAAAAAGGTAGATCGTGATCTACCAGTAGATCACACAGACCATGCAGGTAGATCACATGACAGTCCCCCCCCCAGCACTTGGACCCTTACAGATTTGTAACTCCTGAGAGCATTCAAATGAAACCAAATGAACCCTTACGGGTCCATATGGTTTCATTTTACACTCTCAAGAGTTAAATTATATTTAAACATCTGAATTACATAATTTCAAAAGTCCACAGAAATAGAAAATGGAGAATAACTGTTATTTTGACCAACTTTTGCCAGTTCACTTTCCCAATTGTGGACAAAAACGCGAAAGTTATTAGCTTTGGTTGCAAGAGACTAAATTCAACATCAGCAAACTGTCAACTCCAAACAACAAATACTGTTTTCAAACATCAGTAGTAGCATATACAAGAAAACCTTCAAATTCTCCACTCCATTTTTCAAGTGCATTCTTCTATAACACTATAACAGTAAGTAACACCATCACCACTATTTCAAAGTCAAACTTTCTTGGGGAGCCTTGAAATGGATTTTTTTTATGTGTAGATCTTATTGAGCCGGTCATTTTGAAAGTAGCTCTTGGGTCAAAAAAGTGTGAGCACCCCTGCCATACAAAGACTGTACATAGATCTAACCATTTAGTGAGGGTTTCCTCCCGTGGCGGTGCAAAACCCTGGAAACGTTGCACTTTGAAAAAGACACAGGCATCTGCCAGCCTGTTGATTTCATGACTCCACCATTGAGCCTGTCTGTAGCTGTTGCACTTGATGATCAGACTCCTAAACAAGACAAAGAAAAAACACACAAAAACATATAAAGCAACAGCATGATAACATTATTTCTGGGGAAAAAAATACTTGTTAGGGGATACATTGTTAAATTAGTGCCAAGATTACTCTTAAAGAAGTTGCTGCGAGCCGTGTGAAAATTAACAGTTGACAGATCTTGCACCCTGATTACAACACACTGCAAACTTCGAGAACAAAAATAATACCAGGTGATCGTGGCTTGAGATAAAGTAAATTCCAGGCCAGGTGAATGCGCACACAAATCAATGTAGCCACACCCCGTGCCAGGAATACCGAAACCGGTCTGCTTTAAATCACTTTCATGTACAACATGGCCTAAACCCTAAACTATAAAAGGTATTAATCATATCATTGGCACGTAAGTCCAAGAGTTTCCCTGTTCTCTAGTCTAGATACTGCAAACTCAATCCAAGAATTAAGTCTGACTAGGAAGATTCCCCATGATGCCACAGACTGCTTTGTGTTCACTTGGCCTCACCCTGTGTGATTTGTTCCGGTTCCAAGTAGCATTCCAACCATTCATAATGACATGATAGCTACTGTAATCCTAATGTTGTATGTACACTATTCTTTGTTAGTGCTGCACTGTACACATAATTGTAATAATAATAATTGTTAACAGATTTGTTAACTATCCTTGGACTATCTACCATTAACTTCAATTGCACTGATATTGTTACATAGCAGCACACAATGTTTTTGCAACCTTCCTCTTCTGTATTCAGCACAGGACACTTCTGAACTATCACTTCACGCCGATTACAGAGTACATGTTTGACTTTTATCTTAGCTGAACTTGGAAGGCCCCATCCTTGAATGACACGGTTATTTATAATGATCAGGGTGACTACTGTGAAGAGCTGTTCATACACTACACCAAATCAAATTCATAGTACATGCAATTGTATGGCGATAATGCAGATTCTGATAAATCTATGCCTTTACATAGAATACAATAAGCTGTCCATTGACTGGTGACCCAAGTCTCTCTATCCATGAACCAGGATGGCCTGTCTAGAGCTGATACCAGACAACCAGAGAAACAGTTAGCTAAAAGATAATATGAAACTGTCATTTTGACCCCCTGTGGCAGATTGTATATTGTGCATGTTGTCTTTTATGCAAGATTCGCCCCCGAGAATCCATATGCTCCATTTTATGCCAGATTGCCGTATGATCGTTCGCTTTTGCCACCTACTCACAGATTGATTGATGTGTCCTTTAGGAAAATTCCACAAAACAACTATACAAGCCAGCTAAAGCCCTTCTTGGTGTATGGACTGTAAGAATAACATAAACTCCTAGAACTGACTTACCGAGTAAAGTTCTCAAAGCAGACTCCATATTTGGTGTCTGTGAAAGCACGTCCCACTTTAACCTTGAATTCTGGGTCAAAGAGCAGGACAAAGGCAACGCCGTCATTGTCGCGGTTCATGTACAGCAGGAAGGAGTCTTTGACCACCAACCAGCGCCGTGACCAACGGAAACAGAACTGGTGGTGGCCGATGCAGTTCAGACCTTGGATACGGTGACCCCCTGACCTTTTGGAGATGGGCCCTTCCCTGAAACAAAGTGATACTCAGTGGTATAACACACACTGTAGTATAGGATTGCTTGCTTCTCAATGTAATTTATTTGGGATATAGTAAGGTTTTTTGTGCTTACAAGCCTTTGTTGCCAAGATCTGTGACGAATGAGAGTGCACTGATATCAAGGAATTCCAGCTGAAAGAAAGACAAAAGGTTATATTGCTGATTTAAAATCAATTTAAATAAGTGTGTGTGTGTGTGTGTGTGTGTGTGTGTGTGTGTGTGTGTGTGTGTGTGTGTGTGTGTGTGTGTGTGTGCGCACGCATGCGCGTGCGTGCGTGCATGCGTGCGTGTGTAGGAAAATGGTACTGAGTAATATTTCAATAATAGTAATATAATAGTTTATTTAACCCTTTATCTCACAAAGGTGTAATTGACGTAATAAAGGTGACAAATTTGACGCAATTATTTTATCCCAAATGGTTGTGACTTTAATGCGAGTTGATTAGCATGCTCAGCTAATGTCAAGTCCCACTCAACTAGAAATGATCGAAATCGCCGGGTGCATACACGCATGTGTGAGGTCGTTATGTCCATCATAATGATAATGCAACAATTGGTGCGGTAATACGGATTGATTTGACATATTCATTTTAATAAATACTATAAATATTACTAATTATAACATCCCTAATGTGTGTGCATTTGTGTGTGCGTTTGTGTGTGTGTGTCTGTGTGTGTGAAGAGGACAGGCATGTATGCATTATATACAATATGACCCTCACCATGCTACGGTCGTTCCTACAGAAGGCATTCTCCAACAGGCCATTTAGATATTCCTCCAGGTATTTCTGCGAGGGTGTAAACAGAAATTGGACACACTGAAGCTGTATTGTACTAGCGATGGACAATCCAACATCATACTTTCAATGTATTCATCACAGTGATAGCCATTATATCAGCCTTAAAAGAAAGCCTTTAAATAAAACAAAAGAAAATGCAATAGTAGTTATATAAAAGAATAGTAGTTATATAAAAATAATGTATCTGCAATATTTTACTTTATAAAATGTATGCTTGAATTTGACACTGAAGTTTGTCAGACGGAGTGTAAATGGGATGGGAAACTAAATAAGGAGTTACAAAATTGTGGTAGAACATTTTTGTTCTACCACAAGCGACCACTCGCAGGGCCAATGGATGTTGGGTGGGTATTCTAACATCTGTGGCTGAGGGAACATGGGGTGCTGGGGGGGCTGGAGCACCTGCTCCCCTCAAACACAGCACCCCCTCAGACAGGAGCTACAAGCACCCCCTCCACCAGGCACAGCACGCCCCAAAACAGGAGGAAAAAAATAACATAAAATAAAAAATATATAATATCAATAATAATAAAACATGTCACTTTATTATAATGGAGACTAAAATAAAATATGCATTTTTGGTGGGGTGTTTATTTTTATATTCATCATTATCTCTGCTCGGCTGCTGACGCTGTTTCCGGCTATTTCCGGCTATTTCCGGTTAACTTTAACTTTACGCACGGTGCGCGCCGTTTGAATCCACCGGTCAGCTGGGCCGAACAGTGAGTGTTGTGTTGTCAGTCAGCATGGCTCAGAAGCGGATAAGTGATTTCTTTGGTGGGCCCAAGCCCAAAACAAAAGTTGTTCGTCCCAGCAGCAGCAATGTACAGGGGACGAGTGCTAACTTTGTTGAAAAGGATGATAATGTCGTGGAGTTGTCGGAGGGAGAGGAGGAGGAGGTTGTGGATGAGGGAATTCATCGCCGTCACCCCGGAGCGCAAGAGCACCTTTGGAGTATAACGTAGGCTAAAGCCTTTACTATTTAACTATAATATTTCTCACTAATATTTACGAATATGGGAAATATGCGAGAAATAATATAGTATTAACTAATTACTATGGCCGCCGTGCCAATTGAACTGCTGCCTGCTGCTGAAATTTAACGTGAGATATTATGTATTGTGTTCTGTTCGATTCTGACGGGGAGGGCTGTGTGACGATGATGATGATGATGATGTGAACACACGGGTTGCCGAACCCAAGCGCGCTGCGCTGTCAACTTGTTGCTGTTGGGACTTATAAAAAAATACCTCCTACTGGGCATATGCCCGTTTATGATGGGTTTGGAACTGTCAGTTGTTTGAGTTTGTGTTGCTGTTGAGCGTTTGTTGTGATTATATATCCTGCGTGAGGATTCTGTAGGCCTATTCATTCAGCCTCTATGTTCAAAACAAGTGATTTATGTAGGCCAGGCCTAATAAATATGCTATTTCACATTAGGCATCTTGTTCATAACTTGTGTGTGGAGAGGGAAATTAAAGAGTACTTTAACACGCAAAAATGCGCGTGCATGAAACGCGTGCACGCGCATTTTTGCGCACCCCCGCTTCCATGCTCAGCCCCTGCTACTGTAAAATAGTTCCCGCGGCCATGCTAACATCTGTGGCCCAGTGAGTTGAGAACTATATATTCACTGTATCCACAGTAGTCATGTTATGAGCTACTTTCTGTCAAGAAATTCAGTGCCATAGGTTGTGTGTGTGTTGTGTCATGACGGCCCCTTGGTCTTACTGGCAATCAGCCAGTCTTTGGTAGCTGGTAGGTACAGTATAAGCCTGGGAGAAGCTCAGCCCAGTGCTTTTGTCCTTACCATTCCATTCCATACTCTGTGTTTACAGTTAGTGAGTACAGTGGTAATGCTGTCGTGTTAGTTTGACTTGATTTTTTTTTGTTTAACCTAGTGTGGTTTGCCTAGGACACCGTAATGTCTGTGTGCTTCACTTTTGCCTTTTTTGTTTAGATTTGTTACTTGCCTTAGCTAGTGGCAATACAATTCTCTTTTGTTTTGTGCTCCACCAAAATGCCTTCCTTGTGTTGCTTTGCACTCTCTCCTCTAGTATTGTGGGTCTCCTCAGTATTGTGGGTCGTCCAATGAACATTTTAGAGGAGCAAATATTGGATATCTAGTTTTGGAAATCATGCACTCATGTTGAATGTATATTCATGCCGTAACATTCTTCAAACTGCTTTTAAACTTCACTGTTTGATAAGCATGTCTACATTTTGTGGAGCGTTGACATTCTCTTTGAACTGTAATGCTTGCAATAATTTATAGTAACCTCTGTGTATTTCTGCCCATCTCTGTTATCAAGGACTTTTTTTTATTAGTGCTTGTGTTGGAGGGCCAGGGCTATGAATGCATTTTACCGGTTTGCTAGAGGTCCGCCTCAGCCTCTCGTTCCCATGCAGGGTGGGCATCTCCTCAGACATGGCCCTCAGCTGCTGCCTTTCTTTCGCAAATCTGTAAGTGGAAATTTGAATATTCTGAATGCACACGCCTCAACTGAATGCTAAATCACAGGTCATCTCTCCCAATATCAGCAGGGCCACTCCCCATTAAACAAATATGCTTTGGCAAAGTCAGAGTCTCATTTTGCATGGCTGAGATAAGTAGCATCCTACAGTAGTATACACAGACCTTCCCAGAGGCAGGAAGTGGAGCATCATCTTGTGCTTGTAAAGGTCACGATGCAGCTCCTGGAAATGTTTGTACTTCCTTCTGACTGTCCAAGTGAAGTTTCCATGTGTGAGCTTCACAGTGTACAATGTACAGACACGGACCTGGAAGACATAATGAACTGATATCGATAAAGTCGTAAAAGCATACTGCTTTTCCATGGAGAGGGTTATGGCAGGGGAATTTCTGATAAAGCTTATTTTAGAGCTATTCAGTAACATGATAAATTGTAGCATTGGTATGAATAAACATGTTCTATAGGGAAGATTGCAGTATTAAAGTTTCTGTAGGTAAGAATTTTAATAAAACTAATCATAAAATGGCCCTGATATGTCAACAGACATTTAAAAATCATGTTCATTTCCAATACTTGTGTCACTGAGAGCAGTATGCAAGTCAGGATAAACGCGTTTAAAAAGTGCAGTTGCAGCCCTCAACTGATGTTGTTGTTGTCATTTTTTGTTTTGGCCGAAGCGCCACCCTCCACTTATCTCCCAATCACGAAGTCAGAAGTTTTTCGGCATCCAGGTTGCCAGCTCAGCTCTAGTTACCGGAGCAGCTGCTACTAACGTGTTGAACTTGAGATAAAGAAATGTCTAACCTTCCGAAACCTAAAAGACCTCGTTATGAATTGGAATTACGTCGTGACAAGGTCCGAAATAAAACTATTATTTGCCGGCGAATTTAGTCGCGGCTGCCCGTAGGCTACACATCTAAATGCGACTCGAATAAAACGATTAAATTCGCTTTTCCGCTCCTCCTCCCCTCCTACTGCTCTCCTCTCTGCTGTGTTGTCTATTTGTTCCTACCGTGAAGGACGCACGCAGGAGCCGATCGAAATGTTGGTCATAAAAGTTTTTTGTATCATGAGTTTGAATCTAGGCGCCGTGCTCTTTTATCTATAGAGTAGCCTAGATCAGTGGTTTTCAACCATTTTCATACCAGGGCCCACTATTTATTCAGCATTTGAGCCACGGACCACCACTCGAGGACATTTGCTCCACAGACCCTAAAACTGAAGATTTATTTTGCTTTGTGTGTGTGTGTGTGTGTGTGTGTGTGTGTGTTTTTTATTAAACCACAGTGTCCACTGTTCCATATTGCACGTCGCCATATCCAGAGCGCACATCACGCATTGGATGGGAAAGATGTAATGTCACAACCTATAGCGATCTGTTTTGGTTTTGAAACACTGTCTGTGCATTTCTCTCAACTACTGCAAATTTACAGGAAAATAAAACGTTTAGCGCTGTCCCTGCAAACACAACGGTAGGCTACAGGTGGAAACAATCTTAGCCTATTATGTGATGCGATATTGTATTGCGCATCAATCCATGGCCAAACTTCGAGCCCGAATCTTATTACGTCTTAATATCTCATAATAAGGCAGGCAGTTTGGTAGACAGTTTGTGCATAATATAGAACTATATATAGGCTACAGCTTTCTGTCTAGGGCAAGGGGTCTGGAGGGGGGAGCGACCCGCGCTCTCATGCTTAATTTAATTAGGATAACCCGCTCGTAAGATGTTCTTATCTTGCGGGCCGCGGACCCCCAAATGGATATACCCGTCATTGAAATGAAGCCACGAGAAGTTGGGAACTTTACCAAGTGAGTAGTCCTGGCATTTCTTCTTGAAATTGGCTGTGGTGCCTATAGACAGCGGGGAAAGCTGCTGCGCATTAATTTGTCACTGCTTGATCTATCTATTTGATTGATGTACGTCGGGGATTTTCAACAGGTGGTCCGGGGACCGCCAGTGGTTCTTGAGAGTTCCCGGTGGTCCCCAGGTAAATGATGGAAAGTTGGTTAAACCGGATGAAACTCTTTGAGCTCGTAAAAATGAAACCAAATAATGGACCCTTGCGGGTCCATTTGATTTCATGTTTACACTCTGGAGAGTTAAAATATACATAATGTGAATTAGCCCAAGTCTACACAACTAGAGAATGTTGAAGAATGGTCATAGAAATAGAATGGCCTGGTATTGTGGACAAAAGCAAAAGAAATCTTCAATTTTAGGGCCTGTGGAGCAAATGTCCTCGAGTGGTGGTCCGTGGCTCAAATGCTGAATAAATAGTGGGCCCTGGTGTGAAAATGGTTGAAAACCACTGGTCTACTTATAGGCTATAGACAAAAGAGCACGGCGACTAGATTAGGCTAATCTGTAGAGGGATATGATCTGATAGATGATATGGCATTTTTAATTTGGCTGAATAGACGATCAACTTGTATTTCAGCCTTTTAGCGCTTAGCCCGTCGGATTAATTAATTAATGAACTCGATCTCCGGTCATGACTCATGATACAAAAAAGTTTTATGACCAACATTTCGATCGGCTCCTGCGTGCGTCCTTCCATGGTGTGAATAAAATATATCAATGACAACGCAGCAGAGAGGAGAGCAGTAGAAGGAGGGGAGGAGGAGTAGTGGAAAAGCGAATTTAATCGTTTTATTCGAGTCGCACTTAGATGTGTAGGCCTACAGGCACCCGCCAGTAAATTCGCCGGCAAATATTTCGCCTTTTTTGGTCGCTTTTTCGAGTCGTTTCGCCTTTTCGCCAATGTGTAACAACCATTACTGTGTAGGATTCATCACTTGCCATGGAAGCTCCTGCAGTCTACGTTCCTGCAGCCTAGCTGGCAACCTCTAGTCGGGGGAAGGGGGAGGGGACACACCGCTCAACAGTATTTTGAAAGTGATTGCAGTACCAGTTCTGGCCACAATCCTACATACTGCACCTTTAAAGTTTCTGTAGGTAGTTCTGTTAATATACAGTATCTTGAATAAAAACTGTTTTTCTTTTTTCTGTTAAAACATAAAATCTCTACATTCTGATAATAAGCATTATAGTAAAGAGTTCCCCTGTCTCATCAGCTCTATAGTAAACATATAACACATTTTCAGTTTGGTTACAAACATTATGCAATCAGGAAACAGATCCCCATAAAGATTCACTTTATAGTATTAGTGTTTTATAGTTTCAATTATTCCCACATATTGTCTCAATAATTCAATCCCCCTCTCCTGGTGCGAGGAAATTAATATCCCAACATATATTGAACATATGTTCTCTGTTTAATACACAGCTGGAGAAACATGTTATCGAACAAGTACTGTATTGTTATATAATAACTTACTTTAATGTTATCACCTTTCAAAACGTTTGACATCTATTTATGTTATTCATTATATAATAACACTATTGTACAAGTAGTAACAATGCAAAAGTCACAGAAAAAGCAAACATTGTATGGCTCATCGTTATACAGTTTGTTAGATCAAGAAATCAACAGTTGCAGACCTTCGAGCGTGTGGTGTATCTCTCTGTGTTGGTCACTCGGCATGTGATTGGAGTATCAGGCAGTAGGGGAGGGATACCCGCTTCCTTCAGTTTTAAAAGCTGATGTACAACCATAAAGCCTCGGCCATTTGTGCCATCTGTGCATTGGAAAATGGAAGCTGGCACATTGATGCTTTGGCGACATAGCACTCGACAAAAATACGTCATCTAACAAATTGTCAAACATATTTACTGTGTATCAAACATATAGTATTAGACTTTTCCAATCTAACACAGTGATGTGAGTGATGTGATTGTGTTATTCTCACCCTTGTTCACCATGAGGCCATCTATCTCATCCGAGGTCAGATCGGTGTAGTCGCTTGTAAAGCGCCTTCTATTCACGACCTGTCCCTCTGAGCTGCTGGCCATTATCACTTCTTCCTCGACTTCGGCCATCACGCCAACCTCTCTGCCAGCTGTGCTGGCGCTGGGACAAGTTAAAAAATAACAGGAAGTTGTACATCAACATAAAAATGATTCCAGAAAGTCGTAGCACACAGATTTTTAGGTGACACAGCAGTTAGTTTAGTCCAGTGTAGTAATAGCTCCATGCCACATTTTCCCAGCAGCAGTACATGTACCATACAAACAGCATCGTTGTAGCTCAGAAGGTTTGTTAGTGATTAAATTGCACAATAGGATAACAATCTAGAGTACTGCTGGAAAGAATCAAAATGTGCAGTTCTTCGCCTTCATTCTCATCATTCATGTCTACCATGTATTCTTTTATATTGAATTAAAACTAGAAAAAGTGCCTTCTGGGCACAAGTCTCCACTAGGAGGATAGGAGTGGTCAATTGTTTTTGGAGTGACATCAGAATGTTTTTTGTTTTGTTTTAATTGGAGGATTTAGGCATTTTGTTGAAAAATGTTTTTCAGAAATCCACCTAATGTTGGCACTATAACAGGACAATTTGAAAAGAGTGGCATTTATTCCTCAGCCTTGTTAATTGCATGCTGCCTTTAGGACTCGAGGCTTTGTGTTCAAAATGGGCCAATTCTGCAAACTTTGGAAGGTAAAGTGAACCATAGGATGAATGAAACACGGACGAATTGCAAAACATACACTCCCCCCATGCCTTTGGCCTGATGGAGAAAGTAATGTTTTCTGATGAAAAGTAAGCATCTTTAAAATAAGTCTCTAAAATGTATTGACTAATCTATTTACTATTAAATGACAAGAGTTGATGCTTTAGTAAAAAACAATCTTGTATTTTTAAGTGCTAAGCAATCAATAAAAGCAAAGTACAACTTTTCAGTCTAAGCTGCTTGGCATATTACTGAGTGTACTGAGTGAGTGTTACCAGGGCAACCAGGCCATATGTGAAAGAAAGGAGGCAGAGACAGAGAGATAAATAGAAAAGAGATGGATTAAATCATGGTTAAAAAGAACTCCCCAGGAATTAATGAGACCATCATTTAAAGATGCCATGTGTGAGTCAAACATACATGATTGACTAATCTATTTACTATTAAGTGCCAATAGTTGATGCTATAACAATGTCGTGGGTTCATTTTAAATGCTAAGCAATCAATAATATATGATGTTCAGGTTATAATATAATATTGTTGTTATTAGTTATTAAAAATAATCAGAAAAAGGCTAGTTCAACTCTCTGCATAATAGATAGGCCTACATACTGTAGTGACAAATGCATAAGCTCACTCAAACAACTAATCATAATTTCAAAACTGTGCCACATGAATACTCTGCCTTAGAGCAGTGGTTTTCAAGCAGTGGTCTGGGGACCACCAGTGGTCCTTAAGAGGGTTCCAGGTGGTCCCCAGCTAAAATGTTGGAAAGTTGGTAAACCAGATGTAACTCTTTGAGAGCGTAAACATGACAGCGTAATCATGTTTACACTATATAGAGTAAAACTATCTATCTGTATGCTATGTTTGACCGCTTTGTTTCCCAAATCCAACCTGGAATTGTGGACAAAAACAAAATAAATCTTTAGATTTTTGGGGGGGTCTGTGGAATGAAAATGTCATCAAATGGTGGTCCGTGGCTCCAATGCTGAATAAACAGTGGGGCCTCGTACCAAAAAAAAAGTTGAGTAGAGAATAGATACAGTAGTAAAATGTTTTGTCCATAGTTCACACCAGTGCAACAAGTTGCAACTTGCAACCATTTGCAAGTTGCCCATAGAACCTGGGTACAGAGGCTACCATTGAAACAGAATTCCTAAACTGCTATGACCTACAACAGGACAATTCAGATCATACTGATTGATGGATGGAGTGGATTGATGGATTGATTGATTGATTGCGCTGCCTGTTGCCTTGCAGGGCTTGACCGAAATGCTAACTTAGACTAAGCCATTTCATGATATTCTCCTCAATGTAAAAACAAAATATATATTGTGTAAATATTTGAGCAGAGCCAATCTACATGACAGGTTTAACATTTGTATTACATGGTCCAGTTTTTGTGTGTTCAAGGCGGGGCTAGGCAATATATTTTAGCCTACGGATGTGGCATTCTTTTGGTGGAATTTATAATCAAACTTACATCTGCATAGTTGAAGAGGCAATAATGTTAAAAAGTGGTGTTGCCTAAGGTAGGTTTGTCCTTACCTACACTACATCAGGATTGCCATTTAACTTGCCTTTAAGTCATGATTTTCTTCTGTGGATTACTTTTCAGAACCAAATGTGCACGAAGCAAGGCAACAAAATCATGTAAGCCTAGTAGTGAAAGGTCTCTTGGGTCTCTCCGCCTGTGGTGAAAACACTGGGCCACTCCTTGGCTATCTAATGTTACCGTTCACATTGTCAGTCAACAAGTCATGAGACTCACAGCGGTGAAGTTAGTTTCAGGTTCAATTTGGGGCTATTAGTAAAGTTTCAATGCGCAGTTTTCTCGTCCCTCGGTCGTCTGACTCTCTCCACCCATCACAGAAGCACCGACATTTACAAATCCATGTTAAGTCTTCAATAGTCTGGCAACGCTTATGACATCATTCCTGGTTCTGTAGTAGGCCTACAGGCTAATAATTACCTTGTGCGTGTGCATTCATCAATCAATCAATGCGGTGCAATCACGCAATCTGTAGTTATCCATTTAAACATTACTATAGCGGCTGGCTAAAACGAGGCAAAGAAAGGAGCCGACTAACTATAGAAGTACTTCAGGCTCACCTATATAGGCTACACTTACTTTTCACTTCAAAGCGTGGCTAGTCCGACGACCGAGTCATACAATCGTCCGCTTCTGTCCTCTTTTGATATTAAAAAATAAATAGAATAAAAGAATGGAGACGGTTAAGCAACAGTCTCGTACAATTGAATCCCGATGTTTGGAACATGGGAGTATGTTCTCTCAAGTCCCTCCCTCTTTGCTGAACTGACTCTAGAAGCCACCCTGGCTGGCCCAATTATGCATGCACCACAGCAGCCACCCTAGGGAGCAGAATAATTCTTCATGCACAAAAACTTTATGGAAAAAGGGCGCATTTTTCTTGGACAACATTAGTGCATTTGATTGTTTTTCGCTGATATATATGTGTGACGTGTGTGCGTGGACACTAGTATAAACAGACACGTCGTGTTTAGCCTAATCTGCAGGACCATGCGTGCATGCATGCAGTCAAAAGAAGAGGACAAGTCTCAACTGGACGCAGTGAGTGTGAGTGAGTGGAGGAAAAAAAGAGACAGGAATGCAAATGGGGAGGAAGGGAAGGGGGTTGGGTAGTACCGGATCACTGTTGTTGATGTTGTGCAGCTCGGGGACAATCACAGTCACACAGGAGGACGACACAACAGATAGCTCTCTGGCGTTATTGTACACGCACCAACGATTTCCGTATGATTGTAATGGTGCGTTTTGTTTTCCTTTTGCTGCGTCCCTGGGATTAAGCAAACTCGGGCTGCACCGATTCTCTTGTAACCTCCGCCGGTTTCAAGTTCGAGTGAGGGAGGGAGGCACGTCAAAGGTAAACCACTGGATCCTCCTACTGCGCGAGCGTGACTTGGAAGGAAGAATGTGAGTGGATGTTGTTGATGGAGGATGTCTTATGTCTATGGGATCATACCTGCGAAATAGTAACCTCTAGCGGCTTGCAGGCGACAGCAGGCCGCGGGCGGTCATCACCTCACCACCATACCACGCGCTGCTCTCACTGCTGCAAGCCTACGTCGGACGTACACTGAACTCCTTACAGTAGTAGTATCAGGGGCGTTTTTGCAATTAGGCAGACTAGGCAGTTGCCTAGGGCGTCATGAGGGGGGGGGGGGTGAGGGGAGGGGCAACCACCAGACATGCTTTAAAAGGATAGCCGGTTAATAAGCCTAATATTGATAAATACATTATACTTATCCTGGATAACTAGAATTGAACATTTAAAACACATATGTTCATTAGTTTAAAAGTAGTACATATTTTATCCCTTGGGGGCGCTATTTCACAGGAGATTTTTCCTGGACCCCCCCCCCCCCCCCCAGGGAAAATCTTGCCTAGGGCTCCAAATTGCTTAGAAACGCCACTGAGTAGTATTGATCGAATATCTTCACCACCCAACATTACAGTATTAAGTCTGTCACCACAGTACTGATGATGCCAATCCTTCTATAATATATTTAATATACTTATGACGTCCAGCATGCTTCCTACTTTTGCCTGCAGTTATGTAGAGTATCTTTATGTAATTTCCAAAACTCCTTTGTCAATAATCTCTAGGCTGTCACGCAGGTGTCCCTGAGGGCTGTAAAATTTGTAGCCTACCAACTGGGCCATCCTGTCATAAAGACTCTACTCGGGTCAACCCCAGCCCCAGGTGGTCTTTCTGTAAATACTTGCCCACAATTAAAACAGCCCACAGGCATAGGCCTATTCCCAACACAATGGAAGTCATCAGTCAAGCCGACTTTGGCTGACCCAAAGCTGCTAAATAAGCATCTATAGAGATCCGCAGTGACGTCACCGCCCCGGTTCCGGAAGTCTTTTCCCAATTCATTTTTCTCATAGACTTTTCGAAAATAATTTATATCAAGACGATTACGCCGCGGACACAGCCAACTCGAGTCGTGACGAATCATGATGACACACACAAACTTTTGGGACAATAAAATAATTTCTAAGATGAAAAACGAAACAAAAAGTCTTGTATCATGCCGTTTTCTACTTCTTCCCAATTATATATTATATGACGATATTGTGTTTGTTGTCATGATTTGTCACGACCTGAGTTGGCTTTGGCCGCGGCGTAATCGTCTTGATATAAATTATTTTCGAAAAGTCTATGAGAAAAATGAATGGGGAAAATACTTCCGGAACCGGGCCGGTGACGTCACTGCGCATCTCTATTGGGTTGGAGGAATAGACCTGCGCAGTGACGACACCAGCCCTGTTCCACTAGTGGATTCCTCATTCATTTTCCTCATAGACTTTTCGAAAATGGTTAATAAAAACACTAAACACGATTGCGCCGCGGCCAAAGCTAACTCGAGTTGTGACAAATCATGACAAACACAATATCGGCATAATATATAATTAGGAAGAAGTAGAAAACGGCATGATACAAGACTTTTTGTTTCGTTTTTCATCTTAGAAATTATTTTATTGTCTCAAAAGTTTGTGTGTGTCATCATGATTCGTCACGACTCGAGTTGGCTTTGTCTGTGGTGTAATCGTCTTGATATAAATTATTTTCAATAAGTCTGAGAAAAATGAATGGGGAATCCACTCGTGGAACAGGGGCGGTGACGTCACTGCGCATCTCTATTTTGACCCCCGCATCACTTAACCTGTCCTAGGCTCAGTTTTAATATCAACTTAAAGTTAAATATATATGCATGACATATTTTGGGGAGGCATAAACTATGAAATTACACAACCAAAAATAAGCTTAAAGTGAATGTTATAAGTTGTCAGACTTGATAAAAATAAAATAAAAAAAAAATGGTCATGACTCATAGCCTAATGCATTTTGGGCATCACTGGGTCCATATTCCCATCTCTATGTTGATTGAAGGCTAGTTCTTCTTGCACACTGTGAAGAGGTCAGCTTTGATAAATTAAAAGCTATCCACAATTGCCAGTTTCACCCCCGTCTGTGTATAGCATGGATTATTTGCTTTCTTCCTCAATGCCCTTGAGATCAAGTCTCTTTCTGCCATTATTACAGCTGTCATGCTGTGTTTCTTTTTCCTCCTGTGTCTCCCCAGCCCTCTAGGCTACTCTCCCCTCCCTCCCTCAGTGAGTGTGGGCTGTGGGGCCAATCGAGTTCAATCCAGGGTGAATCTGCCTGTTGGATAAACCATAGTATAGTGTGGATGTCTCTGGGTTAAACAAGCAGGCTATAGTGCTTGAGTTTGAAGGTGGTTTATTTGTCCATGTTATCCATGTGAAGCTTGTATTTGTAAATAATTTTCCTTAATATCTATTCACACTAATTTAATAATAATTGTTATTTCTATTGCATCCTCTGGATGCTTGTACATACACTTGTATGTGAAGGATAGTTTCAGGGACGTTTCAGCTTTCCATCCCTCACCCCGTCTATATCCGTGGATAGTTTCAGCTTTTAGCAACCTGTTATACTAATACTATCACATTGTTCAGCTGTGTGTAGCTGTTGTTAGGTAATGCTGTTTAGTTTCAGTTCACGTGAAAATTACAAAACAGTGGCCTGGCAGTTGTTTTTGGCGGGGGCGCCATGGACCCCATACGATGGCCACCATGAATGCCCTCCTTGTTTCTGCCTGACACAGTTATTGGACTGGATGCTGTTGAGACATGGGCAGCCGAGTTGCCAAGATTAAGGTAACAAAATGAGCCCTCTGCCATCAAAAGGATCTAAAAAACCTAAAATGTCGGCTGGGTTCCATGCTTTTGAGGTTCTTGTTCCAGTGGAGGGAGTTTGGCCAGACGTCTCTCTGTTCCTCAGTCACAGAGAACAGTTGGTGTGTGTGGAGAGAATACATTTGCAGATGCTCAGGAAGGCGTGGGATGGCCCTGGTGGGGTGCTTATTGCCTAAATTCAGTGGAGGCTGCAGTGCTGGAGACAAGCTATGCTCCAGAGACTGGAATACTTAAGAAATAAATTAGGATCCCAGCCAGAAAGGCCTTTAAAGCCACAGTCAATTATTGCATAGCCGATTCTGGGCTACAATAAAGATGGAAATGCAAACTGTCCAGTCAGGTGCACTGCTGCTACTTCAAATAACTGATGGTGTCAACCATCAAATAACTGATGGTCTCAACCATCAGGGTCCAACTTACACTACACTCTTTGCGGAAGTTTCTCAATAGAAGAGTCATATGTTTCTAATTTTTAAAGAATCAAGAGGGTTTATTCAGCTGTGTCTTGTTTCCTGTGTCTGTCCCACAGGTACTCCCCAGGCCCCTCCACCCCCGCCCTATTACAGCTGCAGTGAGTTGAATCTGCAGGCTGGTTATTACACAACCGTGCACTGTGGTCAGTCATTCTACATTTGCAAATGTTGGTCTGATAATGACAGGACAAAATTAGGGATGCCAGGAGTTTGGTGTTTGAGAATATATTAGCCAGACAGATTGTGAACCAGGAGCCACCACCCATTCACCACTGTTGGGTGGGGATATGGGCCAAGTGACTCTTGTTATGTGTTGCATCCGAAGGGCAACCAGACTCTTGTATTCCAAGTAGTTTAATTATTATTATTATTATTCCGGGTCCGCTCACTTTTTTCGGCGCGCTACTCGTCCCACAGTTCTAGTAGCACGCAGTTGTGCCATACGTCATATCGAGCGGAAAAAATCAGAATGGTGTGCTTGTATTTTTGCTAAGAGAAATATTACATAGTTTAATTAATATGAATTAATTAGTGCATTATTTTGGCCCATTGAAATGAATGGAAAAGTGCAAAAAGTGAAGTTCAAGTATTTTTCCCTCGGAGACCGTAAGGGCTATGCTTACACAAATCAGGGAGGCCGTTTGCAATAATTTAAAAAATTAATTGCATTATGACATATATAATTACGTTATCGTTCGGCCAGATGGTGGCGCTATAACTGGTCACTGTACATTTTGGCCTATAACTCTTGAACCGTAGGTCGTAGAATCAAAATTGTTTTTTCCATGGATTCCTTGGATCATGACGCATCTCTCCATATAGGCCACGCCCATTTGCGTCAGGATAGATTTTCCGCCATTTTGATTTTTCTCCAAAACACACTTTTTGCCCCCATTCCTGCATATTTTGTCCAAATCTCACGAAAATCGGTACACATGATCTCTGGAGCTATCCGATCAAAATAGCGTTGGCAGAATTTTGATATCACGTATCGTTAGGCCGCAATAGCCTTCCGAAGTTAGTGGGAGGGGCCTATTTTACAGAAAAGGCCACAATTCATGCACCGAATGTCCAATCCACCCCAAAATTGAATCACAGGTCTAGGGTGATGGCTTCAACAGATTGCAGAGAGCAATTCCATTTTCAACCATAGGGGGCGCTACAAGTGCACGAAATGTAACTATTTTTTGTAAAAAATGTCCAATCCACCCCAAATTTGAATGACAGGTCTTGGCTGAGCCCTTCAACAGAGTCCCAAAAGCAATTCCATTTTCAACCATAGGGGGCGCCACAAACGCACAAAATGTAAGTTTGTTGCAAAAAAAACGCCATTCAGGGGGAATAAATGCCCTCCAAACTACTTCCACGTGACCCTGGGGATGACGTAAAAGTTCACATCGTAATTGGCTACCGGAAGCTGCGGGGAGGTCGACGCAAGCGACAACGGCAACCACACTTTGCAATTGTTAAATTGCGAATACTCTTGTTATGCATTGCATCCCAATGAAATCCCATGTCTATGCAGCCCACTGTTTGTTTTTTCAACCACTAGACTACTAGTTGTCCACGGTAATTAGGTCTGAAGGTGGTCCATGGGAAAACGTTATTATGGAATGAAATAAAGTACTTTGTTAAATGTGTTAAAATAATGTTCATATGTCCATAAAAATATATTTGAATTTAGTGTGTGGGGAAATGTTTGGAGATGTACAATTGCTTGCACAATACTACATTAACCGATATGCTGTTGAGGTAGAAACTACTAAATTATTATAGTTATTAATTTAATTCTATGCAGACTCAGTGGTGCCCAATTTTTAAACTGGGAGCACAACAATAATGTTGCAGTTGCACAACATTTAACCGCTACAAACACGTTGAAGTCACTGTAGTGTCCAAGCCTGCTATGCTTGAACACTGTGGTTGACTGATGGCAAGGAGGTTAATTGTTCAGACGTTTGATAAAGGAACTGAAGTCGAAATGTTGTCCGTTCAGTTAATAGTATATATTTATTATCACTGTTGTCATAGTCATATACTTCAGTACAATAAACATAAATAAACGGTCAAACACTACACATACCAAACACCACAGCTCCTTGAGCACAGTTGAAAATTGTGTGCCTCTGCCAACAACCCAGTATCACATGTCAAAAGTCAAATAGTGACTTTTTTTCCAGACCCCACATAAAGTCACTATTTGACTTTCCAAAGTCAAATAGTGACTTTCTGAAGAGGGCGTGGCTTTCCTTTTGTCTTGCAAAAAAAATAAAAAATGCATCAAAACAGTAGCGGCACTGATTCGAACCGCCAACCTACTGACTACTAGCCAACCTGCTTTACCTCCTGAACCACCGCGCCCCCTGCTGATTTGGGCATAGTTTTACTGATATTAGGGTTAGGCGTAGTAAAACTATGCCTAACCCTAAACCTAACCTCAGTAAAACTATGCCTAAACTTAACCATAACCTTAGTAAAACTATGCCTAAACTTAACCTCAGTAAAACTATCGCTAACCTTAGTAAAACTATGCCTAACCCTAATCTCAGTAAAACTATGCTGAAATCAGCAGGGGGCGCGGTGGTTCAGGAGGTAAAGCAGGTTGGCCAGTAGTCAGTAGGTTGGCGGTTCGAATCAGTGCCGCTACTGTTTTGATGCATTTTTTATTTTTTTTGCAAGACAAAAGGAAAGCCACGCCCTCTTCAGAAAGTCACTATTTGACTTTGGAAAGTCAAATAGTGACTTTATGTGGGGTCTGGAAAAAAGTCACTATTTGACTTTTTCCTGTGATACTGTGTTGCTGCCAATTAGCAACACCTGCTGCTTTATTGGGATGCATTAAATACTCAGTCCACCTTGGGTTACATCATCAATGAGACCTCAAAACTCCACCCTTTGGGGATGGAGTTTAGTGACTGTCCAATAGCAACTGTTGTTATGCAGCCAAAGAGGGTCTATTATGGTGACACTCACATGCAAATATTGGAATCACCACTAGATGGCATAGCTGTGCATCACTACAATATGGCGAAAATGCCTAATGGAACACGTCTGACACGCACGGACCACGGTTGTGCACGTGCATACCGGTACATGCATGTGCGCATATGCGTCATGACATTCACAATGAACATGCTTCTCATTTCTGCCTTGATCCCTTCATTAATATGATAACTAAATGAGTATAACAATATATGAGAGTATACGATAACACAAGATTTTGTTTTGTACAGCAATAATAGCATGACATTTTTAATGTTGTTTAAAGTAATGGAGGTTACATCATCACAATATTACAGTCGCTGAAAGATTAGCACCCCCAGCAGCTTTCCTGACATATTACTCAGTATGTGAACAAAGTTTATCTACTGTGATTCTGAGCTCCCACTTATCAGCCCACCCCAAAAATGTATACACCTGCTTTACTACATAAATTACATGCTACATTTATATTTTCCAGACGCTTCATCATCCACTGAAAGATCCTGACCGCAGCCAAGCCCTATTTGTGATCAACCCGGACACTATAAAAGCTTGGAGTGCAAGCTATACCTGTATAGGAGGAGGGGAAAGCCGAGGAGATGACGATGGACTTGAAGAGGGGGAAGAGAGAGAAATTGCTGCAAATGATTGGGTAAGAGTGGTGTGGGGATGAAGGAGAGATAAGATAGCAAGCTGGAGCAGAGACTGAAACGAAACCTGTTCAGCATTAAATTAGCGGTAGAGTACCTACTAGGGTGGGCTGGAAGAATGGCAGGGTGGGCAACAAGTTTTTTTTTATATATATGAAGTAGTGTTTTTCAACCTTTTTGACACCAGGGCCCACTATTTATTCGGTATTTGAGCCATGGATCACCATTTGATGACATTTAGCCCCACAGACCCCAAAACTAAAGTTTTATTTTGCTTGTCCAATTTTGGATGAAGGGGATGAAGGAGAGATAAGATAGCAAGCTGGAGCAGAGACTGAAACGAAACCTGTTCAGCATTAAATTAGCGGTAGAGTACCTACTAGGGTGGGCTGGAAGAATGGCAGGGTGGGCAACAAGTTTTTTTTTATATATATGAAGTAGTGTTTTCCAACCGCGTGTGGCCATGACAGCAGACACAGTCACACAGTCACACACACACTCTGTCTGTCAATCAGTATCTAACTCCCTCTGTCTCTCCCTCACTCAGAGTACACGCCCAGCTGGCACCTGCAGCAGGTTCCCAATTATCCATGCTCCACCTCCTGCATAAAAGCCAGCCAGCTCAGTCTGAGGGCAGACACAGACCCAGCAACAACTCTACAGCTTCTGTTAGCCTTTGTTGTTTCAGTTCTCTTTAGTTTAGTTTGTTATTTCTGTTTGGCCTGGAGATGGCCGGCAGCTTTGTTTTCGTTAGACCTTTTTACTTTTGAGTTTAGGATTAATTTGTTGAGTTAGGGGAGGGGTCGGGCCGGCTTCGACGTCCCTATAGGGGGTGGCCTGGGCCCCCCCTCCTTTTGTTCCTTTGGCATCTCCAGGTCCTCCTTTGTTCCCTTTTGTTTGGTAAGATACTCTGTTAAAAGTAATTAAGTAAATGTACTCTATATATTACTAGTAATCAGATTACTTAACTATACCAGCTTAAACCAGCCATGCTGTACCTGTACTAAATGTAATCAAATACTTTTGGGAAATAAAATCCTTAAAACTTGCTACTTTGTTGATGTCCTTCTCTTATGTCATGGTTTCCATTTGAGCCAATATAACTTTGTTATCTTATTGTTTGGAAACTGTAACATAATGGGGGCTCGTCCGGGATCTGAACCTCACCTTAAATCTGGCCAAATGTGAGTTTGGGCAGGCAACCGTCACATACCTCGGCAAAATTGTGGGTCGGGGTCAAGTTAAGCCTGTCCATTCGAAGGTGGAAGCCATCCTTTCGTTTCCTCCTCCTGCCACCCGCCGTGGTCTCATGCGGTTTCTAGGTATGGCAGGCTATTATCGAAGTTTCTGCAAAAATTTCTCTGCCGTCGCAGCCCCGTTAACCGACTTGTTGAGCCCGAAGGTGCGATACAAATGGTCTCCGAGCTGTCAGCACTCATTTGATGGTGTAAAAGCCTTGTTAACTAATGCTCCAGTTCTTGCTGCACCGGCGTTCGAGCGGCCGTTTAAACTCGCTGTGGATGCAAGTGATACCGGGGCGGGTGCGGTGCTGCTACAAGATGGGGATGATGATATTGAGCACCCGGTCTCGTATTACTCCAAAAAATTTAATCGGCATCAACGTGTGTATTCCACAGTTGAAAAAGAAGCGCTAGCGCTTATTTTGGCCCTAAAGCATTTCGAGGTTTATGTTGGCTCTTCTAATGAGCCTACCCTCGTTTATACTGATCATAACCCTCTCGTTTTCCTGAACCAGATGCGGAACACCAATCGAAGGTTAATGAGATGGTCTCTTTTCTTGCAGTACTTCAACGTGGAGGTCAGGCATGTCCGTGGAAAAGATAATGTCCTGGCCGATACTCTGTCACGCTGTTTTTCTGATGATTGAATTACCTCACGTTTCTCTTCCGGTATTCTCCATCATAGGGTGGGGGTGTTGCGTGTGGCCATGACAGCAGACACAGTCACACAGTCACACACACACTCTGTCTGTCAATCAGTATCTAACTCCCTCTGTCTCTCCCTCACTCAGAGTACACGCCCAGCTGGCACCTGCAGCAGGTTCCCAATTATCCATGCTCCACCTCCTGCATAAAAGCCAGCCAGCTCAGTCTGAGGGCAGACCAGACCCCAGCCAACAACTCTACAGCTCTGTTACTTTGTTGTGTCAGTTCTCTTTAGTTTCAGTTTTTTATTTCGTTTGGCCTGGAGATGGCCGGCAGCTTTGTTTTTCGTTAGACCTTTTTACTTTTGAGTTTAGGATTAATTTGTTGAGTTAGGGGAGGGGTCGGGCCGGCTTCGACGTCCCTATAGGGGTGGCCTGGCCCCCCCTCCTTTTGTTCTTTGGCATCTCCAGGTCCTCCTTTGTTCCCTTTGTTTGGTAAGATACTCTGTTAAAAGTAATTAAGTAAATGTACTCTATATATACTAGTAATCAGATTACTTTAACATACCAATTAAAAAACCAGCCATGCTGTACCTGTACTAAATGTAATCAAATACTTTTGGAAATAAAATCCTTAAAACTTGCTACTTTGTTGATGTCCTTCTCTATGTCATGGTTTCTTCCATTGAGCCAATATAACTTTGTTATCTTATTTAAGGAAACCGTAACATGGACTTGAAAGGGGGAAGAGAGAGAAATTGCTGCAAATGATTGGGTAAGAGTGGTGTGGGATGAAGGGGATGAAGGAGATAAGATAGCAAGCTGGAGCAGAGACTGAAACGAAACCTGTTCAGCATTAAATATAGCGGTAGAGTACCTACTAGGGTGGGCTGGAAGAATGGCAGGGTGGGCAACAAGTTTTTTTTTATATATATATGAAGTAGTGTTTTTCAACCTTTTTGACACCAGGGCCCACTATTTATTCGGTATTTGAGCCATGGATCACCATTGATGACATTTAGCCCCACAGACCCCAAAACTAAAGTTTTATTTTGCTTTTCCCAATTTTCCACAAGTCCATGCAGGCTCGATTTGGGGGAAAAACAGTCAAACATACAGATCAAACCATTAATCTCCCACATTCTCTAGTTGTGTAGACTTGGGCTAATTCGCATGATGAATATTTTAACTCTTGAGAGTGTAAACATTAAACCAAATGGACCCGCAAGGGTCCATTTGGTTTAATTTTTACGCTCTCAAAGAGGTACATCTGGTTGACCAACTTTCCACCATTTAGCCTGGAGACCACCTAGAACTCTCCCAAGGACCACTGGTGGTTCCCGGACCACTGGTTGAAAACCATTGATATTACCTTTCCTTGGGTGGGCCAGATGCCCGTTTGGGTGGGCTCTGCCCACCCCTGCCCCCCTCTAGATCCGGCCCTGGTGACTGACCTGACTGACCTGACTACTGTATTATTTATTATGCATCGCCCTCGTCACGTCACATATTTTAATTTCTCTCTCTCATAGTCTTCTCTTCCATTATTTCCAGTTCACACATAGAGCTTTGGATGTTCCTTCATCCACAAAAGATAAAATACAGTGCTAATGGGGTGAAATGTCTAATCTAGCTCACTTTAACCAGGGAGGAAATCATAGTACTGCAATACTTCATAAAAAATGTTTATTCTTATCAGAATCAGCATATACATTTACCGTAAAATAAATAATACCAAATACTGAATATTCACTACCCATGTGTCAAATAAATAATAACCAAATACTGAATATTCACTACTCATATCTAAAATATTAAACCAAGACAACAACAAATTCTTGAATTCAAATAACAGCTTAACATTCTAAACTGACCGCATTCAGAATCAATTATCCATCCCACTGAACATAATGTAATTTATGGACATCTCAGTGAAAAAAGAAAAGAGGAAAAAAAAACACCATATGCTGTAGGTGTGGTTATAATAGTTAGCAAGCTGATATCCTGGTGCCATTTTATGATAATAATATCCTCCTGTACATTATAAACTATCTTATCGTAGCGGTGGACGCTGGAAGATAGTGAAATGCATTATCGGGTAGGGATGAGTGATGGGCCTACCCGCCAAAAATCTGATAACAAGCATGTTGAGTATCTGTTATCAATACGTTTAGGGCTTATCACGTCTGTTAGCCTAGCATAGTGGCCCATGATGTCATGTTTAAACAATCAAGACAAGAGGCGATCAAGAAATAAAATGTAATCATCCGCCTCCTGGCACAAACATGTCGGCCTAAAAGTTTATTGATACCTGTCAACCAGCTCTGTGTGCAGGGTAAACAAAATGATGCTTTAAAATTGACAGTACACAATGTTACAAATATTATCCAGTCAAAAGTCTCTTCAATAGTATTTAAACAAAGTATAAAAGGTCAACTTGCCTTCCATCTGTTATAAAGGTACTGTATTTGAAGGCCCTAGTAAAAGGTTCTGTTCAGAATTAATTGTCGTCGCAATAGTGGGCTTGGCTCGATAAGGCTGATCATCCTTGATATTGCTAGTACCGGGCATACATCTCTTTCCTTTTAATTATTTCCTTTTTAAGATTTGTGAAATACAGGAAATGTCCTAATATAGCTTATAGTGGGCCTAGACATCAAAATAATTAATTCACACATCATAATGAGAAATGTTCCAGCAAATAACATAACGTCATTCAAAAACCAGTGGCACAATGACACAGCTACTGCTATGAAATTAGACATTGAATATAATAGTGAATACAACATGGCTCCAAATCAGAGTTGGCTGGCTGATGTTACATTCTCTCAGATTAAGATAAGACAGACATATGCAGGAGTGTCTGGGTACTTGATACTTTAATATATCATTGGACTCCCATGCACATTCTTCAAAAAATGTATTGTGTTGAGTGAGTCTCTGCATCTTGTGAGAGACACCTGCACTTTCTGCCCTGTTGGAGCATGGACCTCAGCAGTACTTAAAGTCACCATCATCCTCAAAGTGAATAATAGATTTTTTAAAATGATATTACTGTGTATTAAATCCCTGCTCCAAACACTCAATCCTGAGTTGTACCGTGAGTTGTACAGTTACAAGTACAGTAATAGTAGGGAGGTGCGAGAACCTATAGAGACTAAATAGATACTAGGTGAGGTAAAAAACAGATGATGGTTAACATAAGACTTTAATGGGTTTTATAAGTTTCATTCAATCGTGAGCAAATGGAAACTCTGCCACCTTGTTGAATTGTCCTGTGAGGAAGATAGCCACTGTTCCCAGAGAGAAGAGCAGGATAGCAACCCAGAAACACACCTTGTCAACCATCTTTCCAATCAGTACCCAGTTTTCAACTTCCTAATTGAAAGAGAGAAGATAAAAAGGACAATATGAAGCAAACAACAACAATGTTTAATGTGGATTTAATTTCATATATATGTATATTAAAAGTGTAGCTGATTCCAAAGGAACACTTACAGATCCAAAATCGTTTTGCTGCCTTGTGCTCTCGGCAATGAAGTTACAAGCATCCACACACTCCTTTATCTCAGGCGCAGCTTTGGCCAAGCTCTTATACAAATTGGCTGTGGTGCTGATATCTATCTCATCCACTAGAGGGGGTAAAACAGCAACAGTTAGATAAAAACATACACCATTAATCCAAATTCATGTATAATTTATACAGATGTACTGTATATGTGTTGCTCACCAAAAAAGAATAACAGCACTATTTTATGACAATCACTACACTAATTTATGACAAAAGGTCCCCAGGATCGTCAAAAGGTTGGAGAATGTGTGTGTGACTCCACATATCATATCATTTAACAACTTTGAGGTATCATAGCAGAGTCACAAATAGCAACAGACCACAATCAGGCCATATTCCTTTTAAGCCATTTTCACACCAAAGGGTCACCATGCAACTCTGGGGGTCCAAATTAGTGATAGACCGATTATCGGCCGCCGCCGATTATCAAATTTGATATTCATGATTTTATTAATAATCGGTATCGGTGCTCAAAATAAATAATCGAAAGAAGAGCAGCCGATTATTTGTATTTATTATAAATGTTCAAAAATGGTACATCGACCACTTTCATTGAAGATCCGGTAGATTGTGGTGGTGAGGAGATGTATAGCTGTGTGTCTCTGACTCTATCACTTCATGTATTTAATATTTATAGATTCATCCAAATTATCCAAAATGTATTTTCTCTTTTTCTATTATGTCTGAAGCTCTGTGCCTGTACTTGAATTAAAAAAGATGCATGTGATGGAGGGGAAACTGAAACACTTTTGCTGCTTCCGCACTTTTATTAGTAAATAATAATCGTATCGGCTGATATCGGCTATCGGACTTTTTGATGTTCCACTAATCGGTGATCGGAAACATCGGCCAAAAGTCTGATCGGTCGATCTCTAGTCCAAATGGTCGCAAGAGTTTTTCTTCCATTGGTGTGTTATGTTCCATTGACTTACTGTACATGCATTGAAATGCTTGGGACAATGTGCTGGGACAACGTGTGCCAATGTGCAAAAAGACTTATCCCACCGCAGGGACATGTGTTAAGACCGCCTTGACCCTTTGGTGTGAAAAGGGCTTTAGACATTAACATTCTATACTTTCTACCTATAAAAATCTAATAGTGGCAATATTGAACATGATATATAGAATGTTGTGATCATATTCTTATAACTAATTGGCAACTGCATTGCAAAATACCAGAATATATTTAGACAATATCAACAACAAGTAGTGGGATTAGAGTTCTTACTGAATGTTCCTGAGAAGCCGTGCCTCTCTTTCTGCTTATCGAACAGCATCTCGCTGCGCGGCTGTTTCAGGACATATTCCTCCGCTCTCTGCATCAGGCCAAAGGAGCTGCGTCGGCGTTCCCTCACGCCGTTCACCTCCGGACCCTTCTCTTCACCTTCCTCCTCCACCAGAGGGGGCATGCCCAGGTAGCGAGGCACCACCCGCAGGAAGATCTGACGGGGTCACACAAAAGGTACCACCAGCCCGCCCCTATTAGTCCACTTGTTTGCAACAGGGGCGGATCTAGGCATGGGCATTGGGAGGCAATACCCCCCTAAATGCCCAGACTGCCCCACCAAACGTGATGGCATGCAAAACAACAAGATATTTGGGTTATAGTGTTTATATTCAAAATTATTTAAAACACTACTACTACTACTACTACTAACTAACTACAGCTTTGTCACCACTAAACCAACAGCATTTCATCATTGAAAACAGAAAACTCTCTGAGTCAGACCTTTAGCTTTATGCATGCTGCCTGTCTGTTGTAACTTCAACAACAGCTGATGTTATTATTGATGCTTTACTTGTTTAATAAAAGTCCTGTAACCACAAATGGTATGGGTGCACATGAAGCCGCCCCTATACCATTTTCTCCCCCCTGGTTTGCAACCTCTTTAATATCAAGGTCCATAGGCCAGTGGTCCCTGAGAGATTTCCAAGTGGTTTAATTTTACGCCCTCAAGACTAAATTGTATTTAAACCGAATTACTTAATTTCCAAGTATGTACACATTTAGAAAATGTAGAAGAATTGTTATTTTGACCAACGTTTGGCCAGTTATCTCTCCTAAATTGTGGACACAACTTTTGGGTCCGAAAGACTAAACTCAACATCAAGTGGTGGTCCCTGGCTTAAATGCAGAATAAATAGTGGGACCACTGGCGATTTTAGGCTCTCACAGCAGGGGGGGGGGGGGGGGGGGGGGGGGGGGGGGGGTACCTAGGATCCGATAGATCTGTAACTTTTGAGAGCGTTAACTTTTGAGAGCGTTAACTCTTGAGAGCGTGTTTCATGTGAATGTGTTGTTTCATGTGAATGTTTAAAAATATTTCATTTTGCACTCTCAATAGTTAGAGAGTGACGACTTCTGCACTCCTGATCTAGTTTTGGGCAGGTGCGTTGGTCGAGGGCAGGCAAAGCAACAGACTTTAGAAGGCATATTTCGGCCTCACAGCCTTCTTCAGGCATATTGTATGCCTGAAGAAGGCCATAAGGCCCAAGCGTCGCTGACCTTTAAATAAGGCTCTTGAACCAGCAAGTGGTAGTGTGCGGGTCTCCTCCCTTCTAAAGCATTCTCAATAGTTAGATTATATTTAAACATCTACATGTTTTGGAACAAGACAATGAGTAGGCCTCAAATCTGATGACCTCAGATCTAAAACCCAAGATTTATGTTAAGGTTTTGTCTACAATTCCAAGCTGTGTTGATGTGGTGCCACAGGGGTCCCCAGCAAAATGATTAGGAAAGGGCCATTTGATTCCATCTTGTACACTCTCAGAATTAAATTAGCTCTGAGGATTTTACAGTGTAGATTGGAGTCCCAGAAACCAAAAAATGCCAGAAAAAAATGACAATCATGGCTTGTACAGAAGTGGTGTGGGGGTGCAGCGGATGGGGTTTGGGGTTATCATAGAGATGGTGTCTGTGCATCAATACGTACATGTTTGAGGCTTTGTGACATGGTGTGTGTCCGGGGATTGCGCAGGGAGAAGTTGAGCACCACAATTTGGTTGGTTGCGATAAGAGTAGTCACAGACATGACAAAGATCAGGTACCTTAGGAGGGAGACATTAAAGGATTAATTAAGCAGCATGGGGTCAACAACCACAGAGAACTAAAAGCTGGGATGATAAAGACTAAAAAAAGAAAAGGGGTTATTATTACAGTATGTAATGCATGAAGAACACACACTGACTCACTTGCCAATGAGAGGCACAGAGAGAGACGTCTCAGGGACCTTCCCGGCCACAAGAATCAGGAAGACAGTCTGGCCAAGCAAGACAGAGATGGACGTAGTCAGCTTCTGTCCACCAGCTGTGAAGGACACAATAGAGAGAATTAAATACTGGTTCATTTTTGGAACCAGACCTTCAAAACATCCTCCTAATCTGGGAACAAGGCATGCTATATGCACTCGAAAAATATGTTTGTGAGTCTTGTGCGTTTATTTTTTTTAAACAATGTCATATAGGAAAACTATTGGTGGAGAGTTTTATCCCACATGTTATGCCTAGCTGTGATTGGACCATAGCAGTTTGGGGAGGGGCTTAACTAAAGGAGTCGCTCAAAAGACATGATTTGTTACATGGTAAGTTTTATGTGAAAGCAACAATATGAAGAGTCATTTTTTGTTGGCTTCAATCTGTAACAGTGTACTAAATGCACAATTATTGTAGTAGTAGTAGTAGTAGTAGTAGTAGTGTTGCCATTGTTATGAAGGAAGGCGCTACAGACCTTGAGCAGGTAAGAAGTAGGCCAGGACAACCAGAGAGGACATGAGGACACAGGGCAGGATGACGTTGACGATCCAAAACAGAGGCTTTCTCTGGATGATCAGGTTGAACATGATGGACTGGTACTCCAGGTCGTCAGGAGTGTAGCGCTGGTTGACCACCTTCCTCCCCGGACGATGCACGATGGCCCACTCTCCGTTCTCTAGGGGATCACCATAGAATGCCAGTCTATAGATGAGCCACGCATACAGAACTATGGTGCGGAATATAAACATTTCATTTGAAGATGGCGGGGCATCGTTTTTTATAGTCAAAAGCCGCAAACGAAATAGCCAAATAAAAAACTATGCCTAAACCTAACCTCTCAAAAACTATGCCTAAAACGATTCACCTACCATCCAGATGTTCGATCGATATACATGCTTAAATGTAATCCACTCTGAATTCAATTGTAAGTTGTAAACCTAAACTTCTACCCTTAACCTCAGTAAAAACGCGCGCACACACACACACACACACACACACACACACACACACACACACACACACACACACACACACACACACACACACACACACACACACACACACACACACACACACACACACACACACACACACACACACACACACTATGTTTGCAATCATATTTTCTAATGAAAAGTGTTCAGTTTTAACAAAAGAATATCACTTTGTGCATTTGAGAGTTTACAAATGTAACCAAATGTACAGTACCTGTGAAGGCTGCAGGGTCGATATCTATCCACTCTATCGTTGTCCCTTCCTCATCGATAGCCAGGATAAGGTCCACTTCATTAAAGCTGTATGTCTGAGACCTGGATTAGGAGTGGTCACCAGAGACATGGCATAATATCATATGCATTCCCTAATTGTGCACGGGTCATTAACGTTATTGTCAATGCCCATTTTTGGCACCTAACTAGTCCTTCATGCTTTTAACTAGAAATTCTGTTCCAACTCTAACTTTCATCCTACTTAGCACATATTGACTACCATTTTATGTGTTTTTTTGTGTTTGTTTGACAGAAAAGTGGGAGAGAGAAGGGGAGTGGCAGAGGCTGTCAGGCTTGGAAGTGGAACCTGCAGCATGCCATCCAGCTGGTTTGGCAGACCACACCAACCAGTGAGTTGCATTATTGCATATTAAACCGTAATGACATATTGGACCTTAACAAACAAGTATCAGAGCCCAGTTGTTTTACGCTATAGCAGGTGTCAAACTCATTTTGGGGTGGGGGCCGCATTGGACTTAATGTGACTTCATGTGGCCGGAGCACCGCGGTACCAGTCGCGCCGCGTGCCAGTCGCGCCGCGGTGCCATCACAGACCAGTCACCAGACTGCAAGCATGCACACGCATGTTTACGTACACAGCCGTAATTTCTCCGCTACAGTATATCACACAATCAAGTTTATTATTAAGAGTAGCTATTAATAGTTATTAATGACTTTCATTATTGTTTTATACTTGTAGCCTAGATTAAGACATTTGCTATGGGAGATGCTATTTTTATTTACAGTGCGCCAATAAAACATTCAAAATTACAAAAAAAAAAAAAATTCAAATAGTGTCTTAGCTGAAATTTGGAAATGGCTACACAACCCATGGAATTATGCAGACCTGCATAATTGATGGATCATCGAACATTAAAAATAATGATTAATAACAAAACTAATCCTTCAAAATACAGTATATTTTTTAAACTCTGAATTGGATTATTATTATTACCCGTATTTATATTTAAATAGCCAAGCTGTGATCTGAATGATCCCTCAGTTATAGACCCTTATACTGGTGAAGTAACCTGACACCGCCAGATGGGGCAGCAGAGAGAGTAGGAGGGAATACTCCTCTCTCTCTGCCCCATCTGCGAGTCAGGTTACTGCTGAAGTATAGTTCTCAATTGCAGCGCCAGTACACCCCCCCCCTCCTTCCCTCCCCCCTCCACTCTCTGCAAGTCAACATTCCAATCAATTAAGTACTCTCAGCTGTGAAGCTACCAGACTAGTGCTCAGAGAAGAGAACTCAGAAGCATTTCTTAAACGACCATAACTTTTGATAGGAACGTGCTAGAGACTTACTTTTTTTTATAGACTCAGACATTTTTGCTCTACAAGCCGGGGCCGGATTAAATCATTGCGCGGGCCGCACCGGCCCGCGGCCGTATGTTTGACATCAGTGCCCTATAGCAACTGTTAGATCTAAACCCCCTATTAGACCCTAGTGACCACCTATTAGACTCTAGAAAACACCTATTATCCATGGGCTGTGGCTCAGCAGTCCAGGCACTCTGGCTGGTAATCCAGTCTGGCAGTGTGCCGCGGGTTTGACTCCCGCCTTTTAGTGCATTTCATCCCCCAATCTCTCCCCTCATTTTCTGTCAGCCTACTGTCTGTCCCTGTGGATGAGATATAAAACGAAACAGGGCGAAAGCAAACACTTATTAGACCCTAGCAATCACTTTTTACCCTAGCAACCATAAGACCGTAGCAATGACCTATTAGGCCCTAGGAATCACTTTTACCCTAGCAAAACAACCTATTAGAACACAGCAACTAACGGTTTACCCTACAAACATTCTTAGCGATGCCACACTGATACACAATATTGAAACTATGACTGATCTCCGATTATATGGGTCATAGCATAACATGAAATGATTATATTATATTTATATTGAACTCATTGCTAAATCTTTACATTTTTGTTTTGCTGTGAAAAGCAGATGGTAAGCTCCACTCCCAACTAACAGCTGGCGCTCGTAAAGAGTCAGAGACAGGCAGACTGGCTGCCCTGCAGGCAAAAGGCATTGTGGCATCAATATCGATGGTGTTATATCATACCTGAATACCATGGTGCAGTTTTGGTAATCAAAGGGGAAGAAGGTGATGTCAATGGCACACGTGCTGCGGTAGATGGCAGGAGGCAGCCAGTACATCCAACCACTGCTATCGATCAACACGTTGGCATAGTAGGCAACGTCAAATTTACCGTCAATGCTACAGAAACGGCACAGAGATGAAGTGATGGTTAAGATCCTCAGAGGCTTATCCAGAGACAGCTGATACAGAGACATGGCAAGCAAGGCTAAGAGACAGGATCACCCCCTCCTTAAATTACTTACTTGTTCTCAAGGACAATGTCAGGGAGCCACACAGTGCTGGAAGGCACACGAATAACCTCAATGCCATAATATTGCGATGTGTTCCATGTGAGCCGATAATCAGTCCATTGCTTTGGGTGGAAGGATAAAGAGGAGTCAATGAGGTAAATAAACATGTAGACGACGTACATGGAGAAGAAAAAACATTCAATAATAATATTAAACTTTATAAAGCACTTTTCAAAAACAATGTTTACAAAGTGATTTACAATGTCAACAGCAATTAAGAGAATAAACAATGTAGGAGTAACAATAAAAAAACAAAGCAAATACAACAATGGATATGAAAAATACAAAAATGGACATGAAAAAATGGAAGAGCAAGAGGTGTGAATACTCACAATCTCAATCCAGACATTGGTTGTTAAAGTCTCTTCCTTTTCGTTCTGTAGGATAACAATATATCAATGTAAAACAAAGAGCAGAACTGGAGTCATGCTGACATTATATGCAGGACGTAACAAGTCTGTCAATCCACAGGAATGCAAGCTCCATGCAAGCTCCATAAAGCTCCATTCTATATGGATTTGAATTGTATAGTGATTCATTACTAACAACAACCAGACATGAAGTACACACAAACCAAGTCCAGAGTTAAAGTTTAACTAAATGTTTGTACCTAATGAAGTATTAGAAGTGGATTCTCTCACCAGGGAGATTAGATTGGTGAGGGTCATTTTGATTTGGACCTGAACCTTTTCCTCAGGATTCTGTACTGGGCGAATATTCTTGTTGTAACCCTTGAACAGGTGACCGATCAACTCGGATTCCTCATTGCAGCCCACTGCATGGAGAATAAGATGAGAGAGAAGGGTTTCACGCTTGAACGGCGTCTACAGTTGACACACTATGCATTATACAGGTGTAAGAAGAAGCCATGTTTCAGTCTGATGAAGAAATCACTGCTGTGCTGGTCCACTGCTCCAAATCATGCCTTAATTATTCTCACAATGTAGGTTATACGGTATGTTCTTGGTGCTTGTGTCAATATTCCTGAGAAAGATCCTACCTGTCTATATACCAGTAAATAAGAGTTTGACTAGTGCATGTTATAGAATAAACACAAAACACTTGATTATATAAAGGACGAGCAAAGAGTTTTGCGTTCAAGCTTCTAACCAGTGAGCAGGCCTACTTACCATTGACAACAAAAGTCCCTAAAGTAGTTAAAACCAAAAATATCCAAAAGGAAATCCTCGCCATTGCCATGCGCTCTTGTGTTTACAGATTGCACTTTTCCTTTAGATTGTGCGCGTATGAAAGAAAGAAAGGCAGAGGTTATTTCCGAATGGCTCCCCGTCCCATATCCCCCCGCCGTCCCTCCGTCCCATATCCCCCCGACCCGCTCCCCCAGCTGTCGTTGTCGGCAGCTCGGATTACACAGCAGCCGGTGGGAAGCGCTAAACTTGATCTTAAAGTCACACTCGGGCTGTTTCACGATAATCGTCATTATCATTAGGAACTGGCAAGTACATGGATTTACACAAAGTCATTTCTTGCCTCAGAAAGAAACTCAAATCACATGCAGGCTGAGAACTATACAGTAGCTCTCATTGTCTTGAAAGGCGATTATGATATTATGACATTAAAAAAAATATTTGGCCACACATACATTCTCCAAAGTAAGACTTTGCATATGGCTGTGTGTGCGGGTGTGAGAGAAAGAGGGAGGGGGTTAGAGAGAGAGAGAGAGAGAGAGAATAGTTTTGAGTGCAGTTGAACAAGGTGAACAGGTGATAGTCTATGGTGTATTACATGCATCGGTGCCACTTGTTGCTTGCACAGCAGGTCTCCAGCAGCGACGGGGTGAGTAACAAGTTGATTGGGGTTTGACGTTGTGTTTTGATAGGCCTACAACTCTGTGTGTGCGCCTTGCACCGGAACCATGCATACATGCATGCCTGGCGTGTGCCCACCTGTGTGCATGTGTTTGCATGTGTTATTAGAACAACATGATTACCTAATGTTACTGTGTGTGTGTGTGTGTGTGTGTGTGTGTGTGTGTGTGTGTGTGTGTGTGTGTGTGTGTGTGTGTGGTGTGTGTGTGTGTGTGTGTGTGCGTGCGCGTGTGCGCGTGGTGCATGCATGTGTGTGTGTCACAAGTATTCATAATTGTGTCTCCACCGAAGGTGGACTATAAAACGCCCTCCGTCCGTCCCCCTGAATCTGTCGCACGACGTCTGTGCACATGCACTGTGCACATCTTTGTGCACGCAGCCTGTTCGTCATGTCGTCATGACGACGTTGTAGTTGATACCCTAGTACTAGTGGACCCTAGAATCTTACATAGAATTTGAATGGTTTTTTATTTACAACTGATATTAAATATTAATTTTAAATTTAGAAAAAACATTGATATCTCATCTATACATATGATATACCGATTTGATACTGTAACCCTTTTTTTTAAAGAATAATATCATCAATATCGTCATTCCGTCCTGTGTGTGATGTAATGATGACGTCATAAATCTCATAGCTGAGCCGGAGAAAAGACATTAGTGTTTATGAATAATATCATCAAGCTGAGCCCGGACGGTGGAGACCTGTGCCCCGTAGGGGCACAATCTTGTTTTGGTTAATGGAATGGTTCACAGCGTTGTTGTCCAACAGCAGTGGGTGGAGGGGGGTTTGGGGGGCAGACCGGTATTGGGAATGTGCAGTGTGAGTTCCACAGTCTGTGATGCATTTCTAAATATACAGATAGTGAAAGAGAGATGAGCTCCTAGTAACAAGAAACAGGAGAAGGCCCATGCCATGCCTCATTGCCCCCAGCCAGAGCACTTAATAACACCAGCAGGGTCTAGCAGGGCTATAAACACATGGAAACACCAGAATGGCACTACTGTAAGAATGTGTCTCATGCATTGCACTGTGTCAGTGGTTCCAAAACATTTTCACATCAAGGACCCCCCACCACCCGGAGCCCATAAGAGACGATCTTTACTGATCTAGCATTGATTCTCATAATTACAATGACCCCCAGTAAGACATAAAAAGGCTACCTACGGTACATACCGACCCCCATTTAATGGCATTTCTATCAATTGGAGTTTATATAGTACAATCAATGTTTGTTTAACTCCGAGGATAGTGCACACACCATGAAAAAACAGAGTAAATGTTTGAGCGTAAATAATCACGTTCTCAAATCAATAGAAAGGTTGTCATGACCTGTCAGAGAGCATGTTATCTAAATTACCACCCTGAAGTCTTTGCAGACCTTTGCCCAAAGGTGCAAACCTTTGGATAACATTGTTGGTTACTAGTAACAGCAACATTTTTTAATTGTAATCTTCACTGATTCGGCTACAGTGACGTCATGCATTTAGTTATGTAGGAATTATATTACATTATTGGATTAAATCACCTCCCATAAATGTCTACATTTAGGTTAAAGGTGCGATCTGTAGCTTTACTTTAATTAATACAACATTATTTTATGTGCTAGTTTTACAAAAACTAGCACAATATTCTGTGGTGTCATTACTCATTCATTGAGAAATGTTGGCCTTGGTGTCAGGAAGGACACCTGCTGGTAGACTAGGGGTATTACCACAATGCTCATAATATACTATACTGCATCTCCCCTTTGGGATGGGCGGAAGAAATGCATTATCTCATGTGGTTAGAACCCTGAGTAGGGCACCTGGCACCAAAGTTATGTATTGCAGTTCAGAACCAGTAAGATGGCTGAGGGCGTGCATATATCTGCCTGGTTGACAGCAGACTTCCTGGCAAGCATTGGTGCTTTGAATTGGGGGTAAGATCCTAGTTTTTGTGCCTATTAAGAACGGGGGAGACAAAAAGGGAGACATCAATAAAAAAAATCTGAGAATCTTAATTTCCTCAATGCCTAACATAAAAATCTACATTTTGCTGATATACAGAAAAATACAAAAGGGCATATTATATTCCTTAAACAAAATGACCATTGACAATACAGGGCCAGGCATCTTTGTATGGCCGTTCCTCGAAAATCCACACAAGCAGACAGCATTACATTCACAAAACCACCAACCGTTTTTTATCCGGTACCACCAACCGATTAGTTATTGTTATCTTTAGCCGGCTCATTTATTAACAGCGATTAATGATTAACTATTAACACCCCTAATTTGAGCTCGCACTAAAAAAAACAATACTTTGCTCATGTTACTCATGTTGCACATTCGGCCGCTCCCTATGGGAATGGAAGTCCTGAGTTAATTGGTCTGCCGAGTCCATCCATATGCAAATGCAGAAATGCATAATACCCTGTAGCTGCCCCAGCCAAGTATTCGGCCCATAATTTATTCATCAAGTCTTCAGGAACACAATCTAAAGGGGCCCAGCAGTGCCAAAACCTAAGAAAAGGAGTTTCATATAATTATATTTGTAATACCAAACATTAAGAGTGTACTCCTCGAAGCACAGATCTCCACCAGCTCTTCTTATCTACCCGAGGTCTTGTGGGTAGTTAGTCTCTCACTCGCATGGCCAGACCTTTCTCAGCTCCACCTACTCTGCCTCAGATGAGAGAGTAGGCGGAGCATTGAAGGCTAATTTGCGAGGCAAGTCATGGGTCATAACAATCAGGCCATAAGGAAGCTGCGGGAATGGACAGGGCCTCTATGGGGAGTTGTGTCACGGTGGTGAAATAACACGACCTATGGTCAATGGTAATTGGTCAAAGCGTGAAGTGGCCTGCATGTTATACAGTAGTGCCATGACATTGAAAATGTGGGCATGCAATTTTTACGGGAATTGTTCCAGCAGTGATATGTTCTCATCAACACTAAAAGTAATAATCCATCCAAACAGAATGTTACATAGTTATTGTTACTCAATTATCACTTTTGGTCATGTTTTGTGAACACTTTGGCCAATTAGACATTATAGGCTACGTACCGTCAAAATGGCCTGTATTTGGCCGTGGTCATGGACCCCATCCAAAAATACAGTACAGGTATATTGTTCCAGGGACCTCCAAGAAGCAAATGCATGAGTTAAAACAATGCTCTCTCTTTTTGTTTTGTTACAGTAGCAAAGTGCTGCTTCACAAATACTTGGAGACTGAATGCCTCTCTTGAGGTTACCTCAATGAAAGTTGTAGTGAAAGCATACCTTGTTTGATTTCCCAGGGTTTGCCAGTGGGTGCAGGTATTTGAACAGTCGAGTTGGTCCAACTGTTCCATTGAACAGGTTACACTCCAGTTGGTCTAACTGTTCCATTGAACAGGTTACACTCCAGTTGGTCGAACTGTTCCATTGAACAGGTTGCACTCCAAATGGACTCACTGTTGCATTAACCTTCAGGGTGAGCCATGCTGTGTGCTACAACACAGGTTTTCAAAGTGGGGCCTTGTCAGTGAGTCTGGGGATTATTGCAAAAATAAAATTAGTAGAAATCAATTCCCATGATTGAATACATTATTAACACGATTGTTAAGAGTACTTAATATTTCACAATAGGGAAGCTACAACAGGAAAAGGACATGCACACCTACTGCGACAGGTGCGTAGGAGAGGGTTGAAATTCCCAACATCAAAAGGAAAAAAAAACACCCGCACACTACAATTGCAGTGAACTTTGCCCTTTGGCAAGGTTTTGGCCTATGCAGACTTTTTTTTTTTTTTTTTTTCAGGAAAAAAAAGATACAGCCTTTTTTTTTTTTTTTTTTTACAATAGGGAAGCTGCAACGGTGACGCCATTGGCATGGAAAAGTGTGGGAACCACTGTGCTACATTATTTACAACTACAGACTGTGTAGCTGCAGACACTACTGACATTAGACTTGTTATTACAACTTTCACTTTTTATACAAATTGAATCATCAGGGCTGATCATTTTATCTCATTATGATTCTGATGACAAAATCTAGCATGTGTGGAAGAATAAAACATCAACTGAAATACACACATACTGTACATCTACAAACTAACTGTTCCACTTAAACTGGTGTGGTGGTAAGGCAGCAAGGCAACTTTTTCTCAAGACCGCCAAATGCATGCTGTTATTATGTACGTTGTACAATAATATTACCTGTATATTTGAGAACTATTTCAGTACATGGCCATCAAATTGCATGCTAAATTTAGATGAAAACATACATTACTTTTACTACAAAATACCCTGGTTTGGTTTATGTGACACCTACTTTAACCTGTTCTTATCAGAAGGGATTAAAGCAGGGTTTGGGTTTGTAGAGTTGTTTTTGTGGGGTTGGAGTTCGCAGAGCTTTGTGGGGCCAGACATTTCAAGTATTCCAAAACGTGTCACATGTTTTCCCAAGGTTCCCATCTATCCTCCCCGCTCAGCCACTGCCTATTTTCAAAAGCTGTCGTCCATTGGCTGCACTGAATAAGAGCCTCATGACCAGCCCCTCCTTTTCTTAATGAATTCCCTTGCTTTCACTTTCCCGCTACTCTCCAGAGAATACCATTGTTGGATCTCTCATGGTGAGCACATGTCCAGACGGAGTGTTGGGTTCAATGTCTCATCCCCTCCCCCACGGACCTGGCAGTAAACTCTTGGACATGATAATGTCCGATAGAGGAACACCCTTTATTCTCCACGTCACTCTTTCAGCCTTTACAAACCTCAGACTTTAGACTTAAACAAATTTTATCAGGATGCAGGCAAAGTCCTATATTAGGAATGAGAGCCAGATAACCACACAAAATAAGAAAGTGTATTGTATGTTTATTAAACACACGGAAAACATCTGTAATTTTTTATCAGCTCTGATCCTTGAACCATGATGGGTTCACTTGGTCTTAAAGATTTCATACCACATCTCTGTTTAATCAAATGACCAAGTTGTGAAGGCAGTGTTTTTTGTTTTTTATGTTTTTTATCTATGCCCCACTTCTAAATCAATACAGAAGTTCAGTTTGTCTTGGCTTTGTCATTTTGGCTTGTGACTTGGATTTCAAACATGATGTGTGACAGAAAGCCAGTCATCAATCTGTTGAAATATAGGATGATTTTTACAGCTGCTGTTGGATTAAAATGTGTCCTTTTACGCTCTCAAATGTGATGAGTTGTGAAATGTAGAGTGAGATAGGTGTTAAATATGATGGTTGTGGGGTTTGGTGAGTGAGTGAGTGAGTCAGAGAAGGGAGGGGCTGTGGGAGGAGGGAGGAGGGAACATAGGTCCAGTGTTTACTTGAGCCAGACAGGAGTATAACTCACACACTGTATATAGAAGATGGGGTTGGTGGGAACAGGGTTACTGGCGGACGTGCTGCAAAGACTTGTTTTTTATCAGCCACTGAACACTGCTGATCTCTGGACTCTCTCACGTTGAGCAACAACAGCAGCAGCAGCAGCAGCCAGACCGGCAATTCAGAAAAGTTTTGGGACACAGAGAGCAGGGGGACCGACAGAAGCAAGTGACAGATTGGCAAGAGAGAGGGGGGCTGAGAGAGAGAGAGAGAGAGACTATAAAACAGTGGTTGGAAAAATAAGTTAAAGATTGATAGCACTACTGACCTGGCATTGGCAGCTTGAATCAGAAGTATGGTAGTGGAGAGGAGAGCGACTTTTTAGTTGATGATTTGGGGAAGGGTATGAATGACTTGAGGGGACAGGAGGGGGGCTGTAAGCAGTGGGACCAATAGAGGAGTGGTTGTGGTGACGGCCGGTGCGAGTGGGGGGACAGGGACTCATGTGAAACACAGCGGGGATCAGAAGATAAAAGCTGGCTGACACTAGACAGGAGGAACAAGGACTGGGCTTCAGCATGGGGGTAAAGAGCAGGGCTGTGGTAGCCATCATAGTTCTACTGCTGTTCCTCGGCTCAATGTGGATCCGTGAGTATTCACTTCTTGCCAAAAAGCTAGTGTGTGTGTGTGTGTGTGCGCACACACATGCACGCACACATACGTGCGTGCATGTGTGTGAGAGAGAGTGGGGCTTTATGATACTAATAATCCACACAAGCTTCCCTTGTTTGGAATGTATAGGCTTTAGGTCAGGAATGTGTCACATGGCGATGTAGTGCAGAATCAAGCATGGTGGTACTCCCTTTTTCACTTTTAGTTTTATACAGATGTCCATGTAGTTCTCTTCTTTTGTTTTGTAGTCTGTCTGTGTCTGTCTGTGTGTGAGAACTGAGAAGTGAAATTGCACAGAAATGCAGGTACAGTAATGCTGCTGTTGGCTGTGGTTGACTACATTGATTTCACTTCAACCATTACACTCATAAACAATGTAAAGATTGGGAATCTTTGCTTGCTGGGCTATCAACATGCGCTATTCACACCCTAGGCAATAGAGACTATCTGGTGGCCATAAGATAGCAACCTCATTTGTTAAATTAAGTTCAATTTTTATTTATTTAAGATATGTTTATTCTCAGTCGTAGGCCTAGCCATCACAAAAGTGCTTGAGATGGTCAACCGAGGTCACATACTTACGTACTGAATATACTGTGTTAGCATCTGCATTAAGATATTACTAAAGAATAGGCTACTTAAAGGACCAACTCACCACTTTTCAACCTGATATTTACATTCTTATTATAGGGGCAACAATATCTTCCATTTCCATATTTCAACTTTTCAGGAAGAGAAAGACTGCGGTTTCTATTAGATTGGATTCCCTATCAATGATGCACATGGAAGACAGGTTTCCAAACTGTACACAGTAGAAAAATATTTTGTAATGTACATTAGTGGGGACCTATTATATGAAGATATGTTGAAAATAAAGTAAAGTGGTCCTTTAAGCATTCTCTGAAGTGTTATTAAGCACTTGAGAATGACAGTATACATTTGCAGAAGACAGATTAAACGGCCCTAAGATATGCATGCCGTCATAAATGAGGTAGAAGTAGTTAAGACCGTAGCCTCTCATATCTTCATGGAGGAGTACACTTTGTGTCAGAAACACATATCTACTGTATATGGCTTACAGTTATACCACTGAAGTACATGCGATTATGTACAGTTACTTGGATGGGGGTCAGGGTTGTACTTAGATGTTACAACAGTCATTCATGAAAGAGGATATTCAAAGACTTTTTGATATATTGGAATAGTGTGGCAGAGGATTATCTGTCACAAGGAATGTCCCATGATCCATGGAAACATCAAGACAACCAAGTACCTCCCAAAGCTTTTGAAAAGGTTTAACCACTTGAACCCTAGAGTCCCAATTCTGGGGGGAACATTTGCAAGGGATTTTCTATAGATGGGTAAAGAGCAGGGTTAGTAGAGAGCCAACTCCAGTCCAGTTTACCAAGTATAAAGGCGTCAAGTATCGTATTGTCCCGAATATAAGACGACTCGTTTATAAGACGACCCTCATTTTTCAAGACCCATTTACAGAAAAAAGAACATTGAATGTCAACTAGTATAGTCCCTGAATATAAGACTACTCCATTTTTGGGATATTTCCATTGGGAAAAAATCATAGTCTTATATTCAGGTCAATAGGCGTCAAGTATTTAAAAAACATATTGGCTTATGGATAGACTTCCTTTGTGCTTCCCTTTACTTTTTAGTTTTTATCATTTCTTTTATATATTGTAATTGTACCACACACATGGACTAGTGCCACCTTGTTTGAGGGGACCTCTCTTTTACCCATGATTGTTTAACCAGTGTGTACATGTGTTTTTTATGCTGCATGTGTCATTGTTGTTTTATGCAGTAAATGGTTTTAATATGCAGACATGTTTTGGATGATGAATTTTATTATGGGCCTGTGCTACATAACATAATATTTGTTTTGACCCAAATCTAGGGAGAGAAAAGTGTTTACATTTAAACCAAAATTAGCATTCCAGAAATGTAATACAAGACTAAATGGCGAAAATCTTCAACAAGGCCTAGGCCAGACCAACCGACTCGCTATGTGAAAACGAATTGAACTAAATGAAATTAACAAAAATGACAATCTAACCAGCAACCTCCCTCAAATATAAACTGATTCAACATGGGAAATGAAAGATATGGCAGCATTTCACTGCGAAACTTAGAGCTACCTTAAGTGCGTACACAGTATACAGCAGGGGCACCTTTTTGACTTGAGAGCTAGTTTCACAATGACCGACTCAAGATCTACACATCAAAAACTATTCCATTGCTGAAAATAGTTTAAAAATCCATTCCAAGGCCCCCTAGAAAGTGGGAGATTTGAAATAGCGACAAAAGGTGTTATACTTACTGTTAGTGTTTAAGAAAAATGCACTTAAAATGAACAACATGGGGACAGGGGGTTTTCTTGTATATGCTACTACTTACTTTAAAACAAAGTATTTGGTGTCTGAGTTTACAGTCCTTATTGTAGGGGACTGTTATGTGTTGCACAGACCAGGGCTGCCCAAAAGGTAAATCGTGATCTACCAGTAGATCACGATTTACCTTTTGGGCAGCCCTGGTCTGCACACACAGTAAACTGAATGAATGCTAGCCAGAAAATGGTTCAGCAAATGGAGGTGATGAATGGCATAGTGAACTTCTCAGGCATGTATGCAGGCTGGTTAATTGACAAATGAAGCCCAGGGCGTGTTTTCCATCTCCAGCCTCATAGGGCCTTAATAATATAATATAAATTAAGATGCAGACAGGACAAGAAAGACATAGATACAGTATATAGAATTGTGTACCTAGATATGGTAAAGTTGTGTTGTGAATGCCATCTTCTTCCTAATAACCATACAAACGCATTTTCCATACTGTTGTATACACAACATATTGTGAATAACAATGACTTTGCCGAGTCTGGAAACCACAAATATCACAAGACTGCGGGTATGCTATTACCAGGATCATTGTAAACCTTTTTGCACTAAATCCTGGCACTAAATCACTCTGTGGTGCCAGGAATGCCATAGTTGGCCAAGGGAGTATTTGTGCAGAATCCACATCCTTCTTTAATGGGCAATCAATTGATCAAATTCTTTGACATTACAATTTTATTTCATATCTCTGTATTTAGCAAAAATAGTCTTTTACTTCTTGAAAAGCTTAGTCTTTGTCTATAGGCTAATGCCTACCATTATTCAAGGTTGAAAGTGATTGTGTCGTGGATTCTACTATTTAACCAATGAATGATCCCCCCTTCTATTTTCCCCTCTGCAACATTGATAGCAAACGTTCTGTAAGAACAGCGTCATAATGTACTCAGAAATCTAACCTAACTTTGTAATTTAAAGGATCACTTCACCACTTATCTTCATGTAATTGGTCCTCAGTCCTCACTATTGGTAAGTCACCCTTTAGTTCGACTCCAAAAGACAGAAGGACAAAACTCCATTTTTCCCCAAATCAATCCAACTTCTATTTTTTCAAACTTTTAATCAATAGATTGTTGGCTTTTGTTGATTGCTTGGTCGTAAACCTTAAAGACCAAAAAAACAAAAAAAAAAACAAAACAAATGTTAACCATTTCAAACAAGAACATGACTTTTAAACAATCAACTGTCTTTTAATTAAATTACTTTTTAATGTGCATCATGTATTTGTATTTCTTAATCAAATGCTGTTTTAAACAGTGTTTTTAAATAAATGTTCTCAAAGAGATTGAAACAATACATCCTTCAAGCAAAATACTTAAGCAATAAATACCTAAATCAAGTATTTTAAATTAACTTAAAGCCAACATTTTAATGATCAATTAAATGAATGATTGATTTAACATTTAATGAATGATTAACTTTCATCCAGTCATTTAAATGGAATAAGAAAGGTAGCTTTGTAACTTTGAGCTTGTAGATCTGATCTAATGTAAGTACTTCCTGTGAGTTTGTAAATCTGCTCCGGGTAAATTGACTAATTGTTCACTTTTAATCTTTAAATTTTAAATAATTACCAACTTGTCTTGTTTTGTAAGAATATAAAGAGTAACTCAAATGAAAGCTTCTAGTCACAAAATGAAAGTATCACTACAATGTGTTCTTCCCCAGTTCAACCTGTAGAAGCTCCGATAGTAAACATAAGCTCATTGAAGCCATAATTTAAACACATTAAACAGTATTGAAAATATGTAATTCACTAAATAAGACAAAACAATATCACTGACCAATGGTGTCTTTGGACTTGGAACAGGACATCAGACTTTGTTTCTTGTCTCTGGTGTATTGTTTGTTTGAATGCCTTACTGAGTAGCGGCCATCTTGCTGATACATTCTGGGGAGTGTAGTTTTTGAGTATGCTCTGTTCCTGATGTTGACCATATGGAACATGCCTGTCAAAAGCTCCGTTCCTGACTTTTGACCAAACACTAATGTTCATAATAAAATACCACTCATTTTATTTATACTCAGTCTGTGTCTCACAGGAGGGCTGTAGGCAGTCCAGAAACCCGTCTTCCATGCGCATCATCATTCAGCAGATTTTTTGTTTAAGCAATACGTTTTTGAAAAAATAAGTATATTTCTATATTGTCAGGAGAACGACGGTTTCCATTTTTGCATTGAACTTTCACAAATGTAAAGCCTGTAGTTTCTATTGGCTTGGATTCCCCACCGATGATGCACATGGAAGACGGGTTTCTGAACTGCACACAGCCTTCATATGAGACACAGACTGAGTAGAAACAAATAGTGGTATTTTTTCACGTACATTACAGAGGACCCATTAAATGAGTGGTGAAGTGGTCCTTTAATGATTATTTCATCCTAAAGAGCAAACCATAGAGGATTCTTGTGTTGTTGTTTTTTCATTTAACTAAACTCTTTAGATTCAGTGTCTTGGTTTAATGAATTTGCATTGCTCCCTGTTTTCTTTAATTCATTTTCATTGCTCTCTTTCTCTCTCATTCATGTTAAATCGCAGAGGGAGGGTTGGACTACCACTGGGATTCTTGTATGAAAAGTTATAATCAGTTTGGCAAGGTAAGAGGAGGGAGAAAATTACAAAGTCATTCATAAAGTTGTACTTCAAATCTGATAGATTATGTGAATCCAATGCATTTACTGTAAACAATGCCCCCCTCTCTCTCTCCCTCTCCCTCTCCCTCTCCCTCTCTCTCTCTCTCTCTCTCTCTCTCTCTCTCTCTCTCTCCCTCTCTCTCCCTCTCCCTCTCTCTCTCCCTCTCCCTCTCCCTCTCTCTCTCTCTCTCTCTCCCTCTCTCCCTCTCTCCCTCTCTCTCTCTCTCTCTCTCCCTCTCTCTCTCTCTCTCTCTCTCTCTCTCCCTCTCCCTCTCCCTCTCCCTCTCCCTCTCCCTCTCTCTCTCTCTCTCTCTCTCTCTCTCTCTCTCTCTCTCTCTCCTCTCTCTCTCTCTCTCTCTCTCTCTCTCTCTCTCTCTCTTCTCTCTCTCTCTCCCTCTCCTCTCCTCTCTCTCTCTCTCTCTCTCTCTCTCTCTCTCTCTCTCTCTCATCCACACACGCTGCCTCCAGCTCCCTGAGCCCGACCATCTGTCCAATAGCAGTGAGAGTCGAGTGGACAGCGACTCGATGGCCTTGCAGCATTGTCCCGGTCAGAAGTTTCAGGTGTCGCTGCTCCACGCCCACCTGCTGGACGCACAGGAAACTCCCTCTGATGTGCTGCTGCAGCCGTACCTCGCCAGCTGGGACGAGCTTGTCAAGTAAGCCAGCGGTTTTCAACCTTTTTGATACCAGGGTCCACTATTCATTCAAATTTGAGTCACAGACAACCATTTGATGACATTTTCACCACACAGACCCAAAAACTAAAGATTTATTTTGCTTTTGTCCACAATTCAAGGATGGATTTGGGAAACAAAACAGTCAAACATACAGATCAAAATGACCATTGATCTTCTACATTCTCTAGTTGTGTAGACTTTGGCTAATTCACATGATGAATATTTTAACTCTTGAGAGTGTAAACATGAATGGTTTCATTTTTACACTCTCAAAGAGTTACATCTTGTTAACCCACTTACCATCATTTAGCTGGGGACCACCTGGAACCCTCTCAAGGACCACTGGTGGTCCCCAGATCTCCGGTTGAAAACCACTGAAGTAAGCTCACTGGAATGAAGCAGGAACCACTAAAACGTTTTTGGCAGGCATTTTTTATTTAGTCAGTGCTTAATTAGTCTTTCTATCCTTGATAGTTTGTGTATTTTTTGTCAGCAGAAACACAAAGAGGTTTTGGTCAGTTTTAGTCGGTGGACAATGAAACATTTAGTTCCATTTTAGCAAAAGAAATATACTATGAAAATGTATTTAAACTAATTTCATTAAGTCAGACTATGATAACTAGGTACAGTATATGTAAGGTACGGTTAGTGTTCTTAATACTAGACCTGATTGCTTACTTTTCCTCTCAAAAGCAACAACAGTGTTGTTTTAGGCAGGCAGGTGTCAGAGTTCATCTTAGTCCTTTCAAAAGAGGTTCTATAAAATGTTATTTTACTTATAGTCAGGGCCTGACGTAAATAACACTGCCTGGATTTTATGTTTTGTGCACCAAAAATAGCAGTTTTTCATGTTTGCACTGCATCACACTACAACACTACTGCAAGCTTGTAGATTAGCTACTTTTGGTGCACAGACACCCAGCTAACAATACATCAGGCTTAAGCTAAGACAGATACTGAAAAATATATAGCAGCGTTAGGCGACTGTGAGCCAGTACTGACCCACCAGCCATAATATCTGGCCTGGTAGGTTATTTTGTAAATTATGTTGTTTCTCACCATATCACAGAGGAAACCTTGAGCTTCTATTCTATGAAAGAGCTGCTTTATCTCTGTTCGAAACAGATTTTATCTGGACGGATAAAAATTTGTAAATAATTTCCAGTATGTTAGACTGTCCCGCATCCCATCTAGGCTATAGTGTCCAAAAAGAGTATCTACACTTTGAGAATGTTTTTATCCATGTTGAGAATAGACAGGCAGGCTTTTCAAATTGTTTCTCTCCGCAAACCTTGAGCAGAGCTTCTATTCTCTACCTCTGGGCTTGTTTTTCTCTGTTCAAAAGGGAGTACGACTGTTTGTGTGTCCAGATAAAATGTTGTTCACATTCTTGAAGTGCATTCAAAAATGTGACCTGCACCTGTAACATTGGATTACACGCACACGCAAAAGCATGTGCATACACACATGCATGCGCGTGCGCGCACACACACACACACACACACACACAGACACACACACACACACACACACACACACACACACACACACACACACACACACACACACACACACACACACACACACACACACACACACACACACACACACAGGTCCATTGATTGGAAGCCAAGGGTTCCGAAAATTTTGGTTAGACTTTAGAAGGTGTTTTTAGAATCAGTCTTGGGTATAAATCAGTTAAAACAGCCAATAATTGTGTTCTGGCATAAGACCTGAATTGAAGTTATTCTGCTGTTGCAGGTTCATGGATGCTCTGGGCCCAGTGGTCGGACTGATATCTAACGAGATACAAACCAAAACCGCTGTCATCCGCCAAATGGCCTTGATATCAAAGCAGAACCAAGACGCAGATTCTGGGGCCAACAAAGACGCAGTGAATTCACTGAACATGGGGGGCGACGAGTCCTCACCCCACTCCGGCGCATACCAGTCGGTGCGCAGCATGATCCAACATGAACTCAGTGAGGGGCTGGTGAACTTCCAGCGCTACACGGACTCCGGGTGTCGCACTCTCCTCCGCCTGCACCGCGCTCTCTTATGGCTGGAGAGCTTTCTGGAGAAGCTGGCCGAGACCCCAGTGACGGCCCGGCTTCGGAGCCCCTCAGACCTCTGCCGCGAGGCCTACCAGGGCACCCTCTCAAAGCACCACACGTGGCTCGTCCGCAAAGCGGCCGAACTTGGCTTCATCGCCATGCCCGAGCGGGCCTTCTTCTTTAGGCTGGTGTGCGTGCAGAAACAAGAGGAGTTCAGCGCGGTGCTCGGCAAGGTGGTGAAGGCCATCCGAGACGTTTATGACAGGACTCAGGGGATTCTGGAGGAAAACGGCATGCTGGATTTGCCATAGAATGTGAGGAAAACTGCAGTTACCAGCCCTAGCGTTACCAGTACTGTTTACAGTGCTACTGTATTGGTAATTTGTGCAGAACAATTAGCTTCATACCAGCTGGACGATCATTTCTTGCCACAGAAGGTGTCGGGACTTCACTGGGCAAAATGTGAATGTCTTTTGAGTTATGCTAAACCACAGGAAAACACATCTTAGCATGGTTACCGTGGTTACTGTGTCTAATGTCTTTTAGTCCATCGTTACATCATTATTCATATCGTTCATGCAGGTCTTAATGAAATTAACTCATCAAAGGCACCCGCTCCGTTCACACTGGGTGTGATTTTTTTTTATTTAATCATTCACTATTTATGAGAGCAACATTCAGCTCCCAACCAAAGGGCGGTGGGAACAATCATTTGATATTGAAACTGTTTACTCCTCTAGACATTCCTCGCCATATCCTGTGAGATAATGTCTGGTCCTGCAGTATTAGTGGAGCAGACACTATTGAGTGTGTTGATCTGGCTGTATGGACTCTGTACTGTCCACAAAGAAAACACCAAACATGAGACACCACTAGTTTGCCTTGTTAGGCCTATGATAGTGACCTGTTTCAGCTGAAGTTGACTGCTGACTAAATGTAAATGTTCCTGTTTGGAATAATTGCTCTTTTAAAATAATTCCAATATATTCTTTTGCTACACTGACTGAACCTGCTAGATCTGGGACCAATCAACCTTATGATTATGCAGTTATTATATTGAACATGAAAATAAAATAGGGTATCAGGAAGGCTCTCCTTAAAACATGCTCACCCCCCCCCCCCCCCCCCCCCCCACCCCCCCACCCCCACCGACCTCATGCTGACCATTGGGTGGGGCAATTTAGGTTTAAACATTTAAGCATAGTTTACTTAGGTTACACCAGCTGACTGTGTTTTAAGGGGAGCTTTCCAGTATTCTAAAATAGACTATGGAGTTTTACTGAGTTCCATAACATTTTTTTATTGTAACGTTTCTTCATCATTTCCAGTCTTGCTATTGACCATATTCACATACTTTATGCTCAGTGGGTGGGAAACCACACCTACTAAGCAAGAGGAAAGATGTCAAAATGAACGAGAAACAGTGAGATCCAACCACGACTATAGACCAGGTTTCTTACCTATAGTGCGGCTATAGGTCATAGGGGATTAATCGTTTCTCTAACACCAATCCCGAAACATAACCACAAACACACCACCAACCTGGTCGTCCCACGGAGCCCAGGACGTGCAGGGCAAAGTTACACCGACTTCCCCTGACCCTAGTGTGTCTAGAAATCCAAACGTGACCTGGTCAACCTGGTCGCGACTATTGAGCAAGTGGTCACGATGTGCGCAATGTGGTTCTACCAGGTCGACCTGGTCTCAACTAGTTTTACTAGTAAAGTGAAGTGGCTGTGATCTCGTCTATAGTCCTGATTGGATCTCACTCTTCCTTCAGCTTCAACGTTTATGTCTTCACAGGCCACAGAAAGGCCATCATGTGAATATGGTGAATGAGATACGCATTTCTCTGTTTTATGACTTTTCTTGACTATCTGCATTGATTATTGTGATTCATGTGCCACCGTGAGTGCACTACCACAGGCTCCTTGTTATCTTAGAAATAATGATTAACTAACGTCTGTAATTTATTGAAATATGGGGAATAGTGTTTACAGTAAGGACATCATTACTGTGTTAATGTACAGTATGTCCTTACAAGTTATACAGATTCATGAACAAACGTTAAGAATCTTTAATGATGAAGATTGCATGACAATATTGCACAGAGATGTGGAAGTGCATTGTAAAAAAAAAGTGTGCGTGTGCGTGTGTGTGTGTGTGTGCGCGTGTGTGTGTGTGTGCGCGTGTGTGTGCGTGTGTGCGCGTGTGTGTGTGTGTGCGCGTGCGTGTGTGTGTGTGACTGTGCGTGGGTGTGCATGCGCATATGTGTGTGTCTTGAAAACTGCATAGTACAATTCTGTGTTAATATATCTTTTACTTTGTAACTTTAAGCATGTAGAAATGGAACCAAATGGACCAATTCGTACTCCTGAGTTTAAATGAGCACTGAGGACTTTAATGTGTGCATGTACAGTCCTTAGTTACTTGTGCCGCCTTCTATCAAACTATTTTAAACCCACAAATACCACTAATTCCGGGTAATCCTCACACTCCGTCCTCTGCGTGCACTGTGGCCTGCAGGGCAGAGCGTGCAGAGCAGAGCAGTGCAGTGCCAGGCAGTGCTGTGAAGCCCAGCGCAGTGCAGTGCAGTGCAGTGAGGCCAGTGCAGCCCATGTGAGCAGTGCAGTGCAGTGCAGTGAGGCCAGTGCAGCCCATGTGAGCAGTGCAGTGCAGTGCAGTGCAGTGAGGCCAGTGCAGCCCATGTGAGCAGTGCAGTGCAGTGCAGTGCAGTGAGGCCAGTGCAGCCCATGTGAGCAGTGCAGTGCAGGCGGTGCAATGCAGGCAGTGCAGGCCCTCTCCATTCTCTGTCAGTGAACCCAGTGAAGAAAGGGGAGATAAGGGTATGGAGGGCAGAGAGCAACCAAGCTAGAGAGAGGTCGAGTGAGGGTCAGAAACCGTGAATACGACTCTGCTGTAATCTTTCAATTCAATTTGTCTAAAAGTCATGTAGTCAACACGAATGTACTCTAACTAGCTAACTAACAAAACGAATATGGCATATTTATTTGTTTCTATGGGTATGAACTCGGGTACTACTGAGCTATTTAATTTACTATATTTTAAGGCCATCGATAGGGTGTGGAATGACGGCATTAAGCCTTTATACTTGACTACTACACATGTCTACATTTTCATCAGTGGGGCTTAAATTACTTGTCATATGGTAGTTATAGCAATTTTACATTTCTACTCTTCATTCTCTGGTTCTTTGTCATCAATATTTGATCATTTCCCATCATTGCATGGGTAACTGAAGGTCTGTAGAGCTGTATCGATCACGGTGAATGAGATTACATATTATATTGATCTGACACTTCTGACTTTTAACTTTAGAGTGGGTTCTGCCTCGTCATTCCGCACTTTTGACTTTGCTATAATTTGCACAGCAAAAATCCCAATAAAGCCAAATGGAACCCACAAGGGTAATTTAACACTCCAAATTGACGACGTACAATTCATGACAAATCCTCATGAAAGGAAATGTGGGGTTATTTAATGTCCCCCTGAATTATACTGTCCACTGCTGTTTGGAGAGGAAAGATTTACTGAGGAGGAAAAAGAAAAGAGAATGGCATTGAGTTCCCTTAAATTACACATATTTATTTCTCTATCTTTTTGCAGTAAACATGAGCAAAAATATACATACAGTAACAGCAAAATATAAAGATCCAAACAAAATAGAATCATCGGCCATTTGGACAAGAGTATCCCAACAACGTCCATTGATTTCCTCCTCATTGTTGTCTTAAATTATCACAAATAGGCAATATTTTTGGGGTCGCGGGTGGATGGGGTTTACTGTGTTAGTTGATCATTTGAAACAAATATACCTGTAGTTCACTCTACCAGTGGTGCCATAAAGGTTTTGTGCTGTAATGATGAATGTTTGTGTAAACTTCTATAATGTACCGAATGTACTGTGAAAGCATTGTTCATTCCTTAAATGGGGTTGTATTTTCGATGTGATCCAGTTAATGTGAATTATCTCATCTTTGCTCTTATACATTGAAGACCATCTAAAGACATGCTGTATTTGCCTGAAATAGCAGCCAGTAAGCTTCCTGTTAGTGATTTCACAGCAAACATTGATGGCAAACTTAAATTATAATGGGGGCAAGCTAAAATGGCGTATTAAATAAAGACTGGTTTGCTTTAAACCAAAAGTTGTTACGTTTTGTAAGTCAGTATGTTTATGATGAAAACCAGCTTCCTCCCTTGTAATATGTTCCCAACTAATACATTCTTTCCCCCCTTACAACAAAATAGCAATAGAAAATACTCTTCTTTTTGAATAAAACAATATTTTTCTGTTCAATCTTGACAATGCACCATGGCAAACATATACTGTATCTATATGTGAATGCAAAACATATGTGCTCTTGTCCTTTCTGCCTCACTCTAGATGACTTGTGATAGACCTACTACAGCCTTTCCAATAAACACATAACACATTCACACAGGAAAGAAATATATTGCTTTTAGGAGAAATATCTCCAAATAATCACAGAAGAAACATGACAAAATGGAGATAATAAATAACATTCTGTGACACTGGGGAACAATGCAATCTGTCCACCAGGAGGCACTGTTGACTTTTTGAAACCTGTTCTTTTTGTGCGTATGGTTACATAAGAGTATAGGCCTTGTATTAACTCAGGGCTGTGACCAATCCATCCACCTGTGTCTCCACTGCTTTAGCTTGAGATGGGATCCTTTGCTTTGATCTGCATGGATTGATATGCAAAATGCACCACAATAGATGCAAATCATATTGTTTGAATTGTCATGGGTATCTTTGGTTGAGGTAATGTTTTGGGATATAATTAAAAGAAAAACTGTATAGTTAAAAGACAAAAGTAAAAGAAAAAGGACCCAATCAAGTTGTTCAAAATTAAATTGGGATTTATTTGTTGTGTATATATGAACCAAAACGGATTAAACAGTGGTGTAAATCATTTCTGAAACTACTAATTGTGAAAACAGGGGTTTGAAACTGTAGGCGAAGGAGCCAGCACCAAAGACAGGATAAAGAACTTCAATGTGCCTTCTCTGGATTAGCTAACAGATTAAGAGATTACTGTGAAATTAACCAAGCACAGTAGGATTGCCACAGAAGCGATGTGCATAGTGCCAATCCAATGGTTATCTGCACAGGAAAAAAAATAAACCCTCTTGTTGTTATAAGCCATGATCAGTGGCAATTCTTATCATTACATTATACCGTACATACCAAAATGTATTTGATCAATCTAGTGCCTATTTGACCACAGTAAGGAATATGCAAGCATATTGACAAACGTGCTATTTACGAAATCAGATGTCGGAAGCCAATCCTATAATAATTTGAACGGATGCTGTGTTCAAAATTTTAGCCATGACATGGCTGTGTCACAGTAACATTGGCATAATGTCACCACACCAATGCCAAGGTAATATGCCTGAGTTCAACAGTGCTTAAACGGCATCCAAAGGTTCTGCCACTAATGTAAACAGACATTTCTGACTATGTTTGTCGCCCAGATGAGCACCATAGTACAGTGACTATATATATATATTTAGTAAACCGGCCAAGCAGAAGCTCAGATCTGCATGCTTCAGTCCTCAAGAACTTGGTCTGAAAAGCTAGCCCTGTCGTGACAGCTCTCTCTCACCCTGATTTCAGCCATGTAGCAGTGTATTGAAGATATAAAAAAATAAAATAAATGTTTCTCCCCAGTTTTGTTCATTTCCTACAGGTCTCTAAGACAGGGGTTTAAAAACTCAGATGCACTAAGAACGTCACAAACTCAAAATCCTACTTGACCTTAAAGAGAAAGTGTGATGTACAAATCAGATCACTTTTTTGGAATGGTGATATGAGGCGTTTTGTCAATATGAGTACGATCCACAAAAAAGAGAGAAAAAAACAGAACAAACTTCTTTCTACCTCACAATCCCCAGAACTGTACAATAATCAAATGAACTCATTTTCACACAAAAAAAGCACTCCCAGTGCAAAAACAATTACAAAAAGTTACAATGACACCTATTTCTGATATGCTCAGACATATGAAACAGATGCAATAAATGCAAAAATAAAGAATCAGTGACTAAAGGTGTTTGCCTTAAGAGACACAAGAAAACATGTCTTGGCTTTATGAATAAAATAAAATGTTATTAGGAAATATAACATGAATGCTGCTTAATTATTGTTCCATTTCATTTTCCTCAGGGTCCTTCAACCTGCTGCGAGTAAACATGGAGAATGCCTATCTTGATTCTCTTGTAACAGCCACAAAAATATGTCAGAAAACTTTGGTAACAAGTAGAACTAGTTTAAAAATTTTCATCCATTTCACATTACTGCTGTTATGTGGCATTGCTGGAGAATATTATAACATAGGCCTATCTTACCACTCTTAGTACAAAGAACCGTGGATTTTAAAATGGAAAGAAGAAAATGGAAGGAAAAAAAGAATAAATTAAGCATCCTTTTATAGGATACAACTTCCCTCCTCTTCCGAATGGAATAACATGGCGACTGGAACATGACGGTTCATAACGTCACTTAAATGAATATTGCACAATGCATGCAATTTCCCGACCTACCATATGAAATTTGAATGGAAATGGAACAATCACCCACATACAGTGCACATAGATTTTTGCATACAAACGACGCATGTTCAGGCGCGTGCAGACACACGCACAGTCACACGCACAGTCACACACACGCACACACACACACACACACACACACACACACACACACACACACACACACACACACACACACACACACACACACACACACACACACACACACACACACACACACACTTAAAGGTGTTTTCTTTAACTCCTCCTCATGAAGATGATTATCTTATCTCATATTAGAATCGTACACTCACACACACGTGCGCGCGCGCACACACACACACAGACACACACACGGTAAGATCCTATGTGACAACAATACTGAGGATTTTACTGTGCAGAGAGTACCCTGCATGGGTTTTTTTATCAGGTCACTGCAGTGCACAGTGCAGCGCCATGGTCCCTCCTGGTGGTCAGTGGTCGAACGTATAACCTCACTTCACACATAGCAGAGAGAGATGAGACAATACACACACATGCAAACGGCTCCATCTCTGCATCTATCATCATCACATAATAATTATATACGTCAGTTTGTTGGATTATTCTTTCAAGTGCAACAAAATAGACATACCGATATAAGGTTATGATATAAATAGATATACACCGTTTTTTGTATTGTATTTGGTGCATATTCATTTTCAAGGGGGATACTCAGTGGAGGAAGTCGGCGAGAACGAGAGAGAGAGAACAGCGTTTAATGTTGCTGGCCCTCACAAACTATATGAAATGTTCATGTCCTTTAGTATAATCCCCCTATAGCATGTCATGCAGTATAAATAGACTTCACCTCAAACTAATTTACAGAAAATAAATTGTTTCCCCCATGAAGCTCGGACAGAAATAATGACAGTATTACCACCCTCGGTTCTTTCCTTCTCTCATCGTCAAACAAGGGGACAAACAGTGCCCCAAAAAAGCTCTGGGGGGGCTGTAAACAGGTTCTACATAGAAGACCCAAGGGTGCGAATACTGTCGTGTGGTTTCTGTGGGTGCACATTTTGCTGCAGAGAATGAAGAGAGTAAACTGGTACTGTAGTTTTTCGGCATTTTTCCGGACGACGCGCAGTTTAGTTAGTGTTGATCCTCAGCTTGAAGGACACTCTTCCGGCGAACTTGTCTCTCTCGGTTCCCAGGGGAATGTTGTTGGCGTTGATCTTGCACTCGATGTTAACATCTTCGTTGGTGGTGATGTTGAGGAACTTGACGGCGACCAAAGGCTGAGAGTAGTTCACCTGGGGGGAACGAGAGCTGCTCAAATGCATTGTAACTTATTATGTTCAAGTTCATTTTAGTTAGACGAATAAACCTTCAGTACCTGAGCTTTCTTGCCATAGTAAGGGTAGTACATCAAGTTAAATGTGCCATTGGGGGGGAAGTACGCCAACTGTCCAATTTTGTCCGAGTCTTCTTTCTGTGGGTGCAGGACAAATTTGTCAGATTTGTCATGGCCTTAATTTAGGCATTTAAAATAGCTATCATGAATCATACGCAAGCTAAGAACCTAACAGTGGAATATCTAGTAGGCCTATAATAAAACTGCATACACACTAAGTTCTATGCCTGCATAGAATGCTAACATAGCTACATAAGTTGAGCCTAGGATGAGCTAGGATGGGAGTCGGAAGAGGTTATAGGACTACAGCGGAAGACTAATTGTAAGTCTGCGGTTCTGATTTGCAATGGGAAGCGCATTCCATAGTTTTATAGCCAGAAGGGAGAAAGAAGCGGCCAGGGCGTGTGGAGCTGCGTCTTTAGTGAAGGTACTTCCAGCCCAGACTTTAGAGCTGATCTGAGCGTGCGGGAGGGTTTGCAGCATTCGAGCTTGACTTTGCAAGATATGGGGGGTGCCATACCTTTGGTGGTACCAGTGAATACCTGTCAGGAGCCTTTCATAGAAGTGGAGGTGGAAATCAGAACTTATAGTTAAAAATATGGAATGGATCAAAAGGACACTTAATCTACTTCTTTACTTACACTTAAGTCTTTCTATGTTCTATGTTTTAGAACATGAAAAGAACACACATTCTATTTTTTTCGTCTACACACAGAAACGTTCTCAGGTGGTGGTTCATTGAGCCCAATTTAGATTTCGTCCTGCCAGATGCAACAGACACTCTTGTATGACGAAGTATAAATCAGGCTGTCAGAAGGCTACAGTGTACAGTTCTGCTACTGCATCCCACAACATATACTGTAATACCACAGGGTAGGTCTCCCGTCGCATTCTTACCCATTCTTTGCCTTCCTTGTATCTCTGAGAATACATAGTGACGTTAAATGATAGCCTAGCATATCATGCACAATTGATAGCAAATGACACCATGTCCAAATATGTGCATTGTCCTTATGTAGGGTTTGAAATCACAGGATCAAGAGTGAATTAAAAGTGAAAGATCAAATGGTCACCTTTGCCCCACAGGTGACATATGGAGCCTGTCCATCCTTCCCTGGCAGCATGCCAATCACCTAGTGAGAAAAACAGACAATGATGGTGATAAGATCATTTGCAGTTTTGGAATTTGCAATATAGCAATGTCGGTGAACAGTGAGCACCCCTCACCTCACATGACAGCGATTTCTAAAGGGATTATGACATTAAACAAAAGTTTTTGTCATTTTTCTTTTTGGGTGGGGGATTCTGAGCTCACTTGCGTCCCAAAAACAGAACTTTTTACATTCAGTAGATTTTCGAGGTCTGGATCTTTCTGTCCCAAACAAGTGTTCTGATTTTACAGATGAATCTGATACATTCTGCAAATCCCATATATATTTATCAATGAGATTTGCCAGCAGATGTCACTGTATCCATTGTTTTGCTTGTTTTCATTGCAGCTCAAAAGCTTTCCAAACCTCACAGAAAACTCCAGACCACAGGAAAGTGTTCAAAGTTCAGATTTTCGAGGTGTAATTGAGATAATAAAACCTGAAACAAAACAAAAAAAGGGAAAAAAAAATCTTAAAACCTTAATCCAAAAGTTCGACCTGGAATAGGGATGTTGGGGTGCATGTGGTTTAAGTAGTTCATTGGTCTCAACCAGTCTAATTATTTTATCCCTGTGATTCCCAACAATTGATATCTCGGTAAAAGTCTCCTAGCAACACCATCCCCTTAGCTCTTTGCGCCATACCCGATTCAGCTTGATGATGATGCATGGTTTGCCTTCTTGGAATCCATAGTAACGATCTTCAAGTCCAGAGCAGATCTCCAGGGTGGTGCGGTTAAATTGACAGGAACGCTTGGGGTTGTTCTTCACGTCGCCACTGTCGTCCTGCTTAAAGTATTGGTCCGGTACGCACTCATCACTTTTCTCCACCTGGACTGAGTTGTTGTAAGCTGCAGGGAACGGAGCAGGCATGCATGATTCTTCTATGTTCCATGAAACTATAATGTTGAATCAAGACCAGGGGTGCCCATACTTTTTTGACTTGAGAGCTACTTTCAAAAAGAACGGCTCAACAAGATCTACACATGAAAAAAATCCATTTCAAGGCCCCAAAGAATGTTTATAGTTAGTTATAGTTATAGTGTTTAAGAATAATGCACTTAATAATGAAAAATGGTGGGGGAGAATTGGAAGGTTTTCTTGTATATGCTACTATACTGACGTTTGAAAACAGTATTTGGGGTTTGAGTTGACAGTTGGTGATGTTGAATTTAGTCTCTTGCACCCAAAGCTAATAACTTTCACATTTTTGTCCACAATTGGGAAAGACAACTGGCAAAACGTTGGTCAAAACAACAATTATTCTCCATTTTCTAATTGTGTGGACGCTTGAAATCACGTAATTCAGATGTTTAAATATAATCTAACTCTTGAGAGTGTAAAATGAAACCAAATGGACCCGTAAGGGTCCATTTGGTCCATTTTAACGCTCTCAAGAGTTACAGATCTATACATTTTAGGGGACTGTCATGTGATCTACCTGCATGGCCTGTGTGATCTACTGGACTGGTAGATCACGATCTACCTTTTGGGCACCCCTGATCAAGACCAAATTCAATCATGACTCTGGGCTAACTCAAAGCAGTACACCATTTGAAGCCAGACATCTGGAAATGAAAGCCAGAGAGGCGAAGAGGGAGACTCACGAGCGAGGAACCTGTCCAGGGCTGAGGTGTGAATATCCCAGCTCTCAGTTCTATGGATGTTATAGACAATCTCAAGGGTTTCAGGTTTGGGCCTGATCATGAGGCCTGCAGAGAGACAGGTGGGTGGAAGCACATGAAAACACAGTCAGATAACTCACGAAAAGACCAATATTTATTACAGACTCAGAATGCAAGTGTGCATATAGTATCTTACACTGGTATTGGGCTCTTCTACATTTTCTCTCTGCTCAGCACAATAATACACCATCTGACCATCATTAAACATTAAGAGCAGGGATGGTTAAATTAAGAGGTTATAAGGGTTTTTTGTTGTTGTTGTTTTTTTTTTGCTTTTTTCTTTTTATGATTTTGATTTGGAAGTCTGTATAAATATATAATGTCTGTATAAATATAAGTATTGGGAGAGCAAGATGAAAGGACGTGTGTGTGTGTGTGTGTGTGTGTGTGCGTGCGTGCGTGCGTGCGTGCGTGCGTGCGTGCGTGCGTGCGTGCGTGCGTATGTATGTATGTATGTATGTATGTATATAGTCAAGTTTTATCAAGTTAGTCTGTGTCGTGAAGTGTAACATGTCAGCAGGGAGATATAGAATACCCCCCCCCCATGGAGAACAGAAATAACAGAGCCCACCGGTGGTGCTTGGGTGGTGTTGGTGGGAGCAAACATCACATACTGTAACAACCAGAAACCATAATGCAGAAGGAAAGCAGGAAGAAGCAACCAGACTAGAGAGCTTATATACCCCGCCCAATTGGTCAGCTGACTGCCACATCAATGAATGACATTGGGTCTTGCACATAGTGAATACACCCACATCAAGTGCAGCATATTAACCCCTTCAGTATGTGCCCTAGAGCACAGCATGAAACCCCTCGACTATATCTGACTGAACTAACTACTATCATAATGTAAACTACGACTCATAAGCAAGTTCAGCTTTTTTGACTTTTTAGTGATTGTGATTCATATGCCAAACAGCACTCAACATACAGTATAGCAGATGTAATATAAATAGCAGCTTATGGTAAAAAAAAAAAAAAAAAAGCAAAGGTCCAGGTGATTACTATTTAAGGAAAACCATGGCCAATGGATAATGGCATTCCAACACTCTATTGTTCAGCTAAAACATGCCATGAGATGCTATTACTATAAATATAGTTAACTTAAAGCTGTACTACTGTCATTTGGTCGAATCTGTATGGTAGGGTGTCATACAGTATGTAAATTGCAGTATTCACATACTGTATACTCAAGATGCATTCCATGTATGGCCAGTACAGACAATACTGGCCATATATGGAGTTGCGTCAGGGGCGGGTGTAACATTTCCCAATTGGGGGGGCAGAAGAAAGTGTTTCAAACACTTTTAAATATTAGCACTGATATATCTTGGGTTGTTTTGCATGCCATCATGTTTGGTGGGGCAGACTAGGCATTTAGGGGGGCCCATGCCTATGCCTAGATCCGCCCCTGAGTTGCGTCCTGAGTATACAGTGTTTGATATTGTCCAATCAACATTTAGGATGTCAGTACAGGTAACACTCCATATCTCCTGCAGAGACCTAAGGGTAGGCAGCAGGAGGCATGTAATGTGGTTAATACAGAGCTACTGCACCTGGAGTGGCGAGCCTGTCTTGCCAAGTGGGTTTGTGTTCATCCAGAGTTTGCAGCATAACGTACATGGTGAGGGCAAACATGCCTGCTAGGAAGATGTAGAATATTAAGTAGAAGAGTAGGATGAGACCTGTGGGAAAACAGAGGAGGATTGTCAAGCACTTGCATCGCCAATGGAGAAACATGGAGCTTCACCACTGATCTATATAAAAAAAAATACCAGTACATTCTATCCATTTTCATCACAGAACATTCAATTAAAGGGATTGTGACTTTAAAAAAGGGGGTATTGTAAATATTCTCATTAAAAAAAAAAACTGAACTGTTAAGATTCAGTAGATTTTCTGTGGTCTGGGGTTTTCTGGCTCAAAGGAGTGCTCAGATTTGCCAGCAGATGTCACTGTTTCTACTGTTTTGTAGCTCAAAGTCCTTCCAAACCCCACAGAAAACCCCAGCCCACAGACAATCCACTGCATGTTCACAGTTTAGGTTTTCAGGTGCAATTGAGATCATCAGCAAGTAACAGAAAAACAAAAAAACAAAAAATACATGAAAAGAGAGAATGGGGGAATGCAATTCCTTATTCAATATACATTGCATTTGGAACAAATTAGCAAACATATGAAGGATATCAGTCAATCCCATAAAATGTGCATTTATAAACCTATAGGTTAAATTTAGGCTATTTTTTCTGTCAGCCCCTTCGCTGTTCCCACACACTTATGAACCACAATCCCTCTATGCACATAAAAATACATATCTGCATTGCCTCCCACACGTTCTGGCAATGCATTCACTACACTCCACAACCAGCACTGCTGTGTGCTTTAGTAAACACCCCAACAGTGCCCTCCACCATCATCTGAAACACTTAGAACTAAGCCAGGATTGAAGGGCTGGTCTTCGTCCAATTTAATTATCAAATTGCAGTGATGACGGAAGGACAGCCGAGTGGGAGGAAGAACGACAGACGGAGATAGAATAGGAGGGTGAACGGGGACCTCCTGGAGATTAGGGCAGAGGGTCAGGGAATTACATATATTAGCAGTGTAAGCACTGCAGACATACTGTAGTAAAGCACTGTTACCATGTCACAGCACTGTGTTGTGGAATAGGCTGCACAAGGCATTGCTTTAGGCCATAACAATGGTTTTTAACCTTTTTCATACCAGGGCCCACTATGTATTCTTCATTTTAGCCACAGACAACCATTTGATGTTGAGCCAAAGAATAAGGATTTTCAGAGATAACTGTCAAAACGCTGGTCAAAATAACAATTCTTTTACATTTTCTAATTGTGGAGATTCTTGAAAAGGAAGTCATTCAAATGTTTAAATATAATTTAAATCTTGAGAGCTAAAATTATACGAAATGGTACAGGTCCATTTGGTATTCTTTTATGTTCTCAAGAGTTATCTATAAGTGTCCATTTGGTGACCATCTGTCCATCATTTAGGTGGGGACCACCTGGAACCCTCTCAGGGACCACTGCTGGTCCCTGGAGCACTGCTTGAAAAACACTGGCCTATAGCATGCATGGAAATAGGACACTGTTGGTTGTACACTATTGCTGTATTACTGGCTCATTCCATAATCAGAAGATGAAGGCATTTCAGCCATTAATTAATATAATTAATTAATATACAATAGAAGGCTTGATTGATTTTATTAAAATTGCTCTTTTTGAGAGGCACTAGCCCTTCCAGTGCATGGCTTTCAAAAATGCTGAATGTTTCAACATGTATATTATTTATAATTATAAATTCCCAGTCGCAGGACTTTAATGTTTGTTTGTTTTCACGGACATGACAACATCTGCATGCCCTCAAAGACCCGGACGCCTCTCACCTCATACAAGTGTGATAGTGATGATCACGAGGCCTGGTGGGAACAAAGCACTTTACAAGAAATGCCCTTCCAGTTATATGATACTGTAGAAGAAAATCAAGCGAGTTAAAGTAGTTTATCTGCCAATTGAAAGCATCTCTCTGTGGAGGGTTTGACACATTAGCTAGTTCATTACGTTCAGTATTTATAGCAGACTTTCCCAAAGACATGTCTCAACCATTCTTATACAACCATGTGACATTTTACAACATGGTCTCAGACTTGTCTCAGTCTGCAGTGCATGAATACAATCATTTACTTGTGTAATTTTGGTCCACAGATCACTTCCATCTTTTGGTCAATTCAGGGCAATGATTCATATGCTGTTCTTATTTTGATTTTGCTTCATGACATACAACAAAGTACTGTACCCCCAACTGTACTCAGAGTTGAAACAAACCATGATGATTAACAGATTCCACAGAGGCTCAAACACATACATGTCAATAACAACCGTGGATGACATTTTAAACAGTCCACGCTTTTGTCTGATGGTCAAAGCCGATGGCACACTACCAGCCGCTATAACCCCTCGCCTGGGACTGTGGCCGTGGCTCTCTGCGAGATATGCAGTGTCACAAAAATAGAGCTTTGAATGAATGCTCTCTCTGTGGTATCAGGCCCATGTCCTGACACGGGTCTTGTCCACGGTGACCGTGGTTCTCACTCAGACACATTCAATGGCCTGAGGCCAACAGTCCTGTGGCCAGTTAAGGTTAAACAGTGTCCTCCAGACAGTGAGGTAAAGGTAAGGTCTACACACAGCTGCCTATATATTGGCATAAAACCATAACAATACCCATACTTGCTTGCAGCAGGCATATATCAACTACATCAGGAATCTCCAGACTTGGGCATAATGGCACCAGAGACCAACAGATGCAGATATCTTTTGGTAATCGGTTCAAGACCACCACTGGTCCAATGACTGTGTTCCTACTGTGTACTTCTCTGTGATACAAATTCCAAGTTTGGAGACGATACATTGGGTGATTTTTGAGTTACTGTATGTGTAGGACACACACACACGCAATGCACAAATTCTGTGCATTTATAAATAGATAGTATGCAATACCCACTGTCATGACTCTTGTTTTAACCATCTGTCTGTCCCTTGTCTGTCCATATATGGAAATCTCTGTGTCTGAAGAGTCAAAAGTCAAAACTGACTGTCAAAGGCGGGCTGGTTGAGTAATCTACAGGTGTGGAGACTGGAAGAGACTGGACTGACAAGGCAGTTCAAAATCAAATTTGGATTACAGACATACACAAGCACACACACAGAGATGTGGGGCAATTATTCTCAGATATTTTGAACATTTATGATAGTGTATATGAGAAAAGTGCATTGCCAACAAAATTACCTTCTCTCAAATTTCCTTCCACTTTGCTGAGGCCAACAACGAACTCGCACAACTAAATATTCTAGCCTGTCAGCAAATTAAGTCTGAGGCTGTAGGCCCTCTCCCCACAAGACTAAAGAACATAACTGGGAGAGTCCAGGAACCTTCCGCTTCCAAAGCGGTCACTCTACCCCTGAGCTACTCCACCACATGCCTGCCTCAAAGCAAAAGAACCCTCAACCCTGACTCCTCCAATTAGCTATGAAGAACCAACCATCAGCAGTGTGTGTGTGTGTGTGTGTGTGTGTGTGTGTGTGTGTGTGTGTGTGTGTGTGTGTGTGTGTGTGTGTGTGTGTGTGTGTGTGTGTGTGTGTGTGTGCGTGTGCGTGTGTGTGTGTGTGTGTGTGTTGAGTGCTGCAATGTGCATACATTTCGGGCTGCAGTGCTGTGCACTCTTAAGATTAATGTAAAGCTGGCGCCAGCAAACGTCTCGCCAATCTAACAAATAATTAAATACAACCCGATGAGTCAGCCAACATACAGTATACTGTACATATATGGCCCAGTCTCCTGGACAGGGTCCATGACATAGGCACCATGTAGGAGATGAATGAGACAAGGCCTGCTACTTGCCAGCCCATAGAGCCCCATTGTGAACTTGAACATTTTGAATACCCTAAAGTTTTGTTAGAAATGTTGAGTATGGGTCCCCTGTCTCACCCTACTTATAGCTACTTAAAGCAAAAAAGAAATTTAGAAAATGTTGTCTTATATCGGATGATAATGGTACCCCAGGTTATTATGCTAGTTTGGAAAATTGCCCAACACATGCAAGTTAGCACATGTTGGGCAGTTTCTAAATGCTTTTCTAATAGAAAAAATAGGGTACACAAAATGTACAGTTTCACATTTATGCAAGGAGACTAGACTACACAATGAGACACAATGTGAGGGGACATTGTGAAACTCAAATATTCCACTGTGTTCTCTAGTCTTGAGAAGTGCACGCATGCACAACAGGGTCAAGAGTGCACACTGGGTGTCCAGTTCACAGGCTGATGATGGACGGCTCACTTTGATCTTCATTTTCCTCACAGCACCAGTTAAAAAAACACATGAAGTCTGGCTGGGAGGACACAGTCAGCATCCGGTTCTTTCATACACTATAATAGTGGTAGAGAAGGGCTCCTTCTTCTCTCAGAACTGATTAGAACGACAGGTCGCACATTTGGCCTTGAATGGTTGGTTGCTAAAAAAAAAAAAGCTTTGAACTGGAAATGAAGGGTACAGATGAAAGGAATAGGCTCTTTGAATATTTATGCCTTTGCATGTGGGTGTGAAATCTCAAACATGAATACTGTACTGTTTTATCCTAGCTTTTCATTGTCTGCTAAATTCATGTGTATATTTTTTACCGTTTGAAAATGTGTACCCTGTCACTTGCTGAAAATAACTGATTTACAGCAAGCTACATTGTCATGTGATGATAGCCTGGAACTCGGACGAATATGACACAGAAAAAACAAAATCCCTGCAGGGGAGGTAATCTATAGGCTTCGATATTAGTTTGGCCATGCCAGGCTAATGCGATGGAGTTTTACTGTCTGTGACAAAGATCAGTTGTTTTAAGATGCTTTGGTGGAGTCAGTCTGCAGTTTCACTGCATTTTTTAACCACTAGAATTAATCAATAACATTAAGGCCCTCTACAAAATGAGAAAGGTTTGCCAGTAAATTTTGTACCATGGAATGAAATGGCATTTGACTACCTGTAAGATACAATGTACTGTAGAGGCGCATATAGGGCAGGTTTGTCCTTTGGAGTGTAGGGGAAGCCAGTAGGAAATGTTAAGTCGAAAGACCAAGGTCTACACAGTGTGGCTTACTACAGAAATATCCCAATTAACAGGCCTTAGAGAGAGCACAGCTTAAAGAGGCCACTAGTCCTCAAAGCACCTGGTCTGAGCTGGATTAAGCGATGCATTGTGGGAGGATTCCTGCATAGATACTGTAGATCCAGTCAATGATTCTGGACATACAGTAGCGTACACTGGAATAACTGTAATTGTGATAGGACAATAGGACATGGAGCATACATCAACTGGATGTCATTTTACCTAAATTATTTCCAGTTGTGATCAAGGCTACAAAGAAAGAAAATGGTAAATGCCTAGTAAATGGTTGTCATTAACATCACTTTCACAAACCAGTTCCTGGAAGTACCCAGGCCTACACCAGGTCTAGTTGACGTCCTGAATCGATACGTTCCTCGCCAGCCAATGAAGACATTAGATTAGGATTAGAATCCCTCACTGATTTACTCACACTTGGGAGGGGTGGGGTTGGAGGCGATACAAATAGAATTTGGCCCTCGGATTTAGCCAGATTAAAACGCTCCAATGTCATTTGAACGGCCACCATATGCGCCCAATCGTTCCATACACGAACATTTGAAATGGATTCTTGAGGGGTGTGTGTGCGTGAATTAATTGTGTTAATCGTTACAACAATTCTGGGCTCACATTATGTTTCCAAACCCATGGAACAAAATAAGGCATAATGACGAATGCAATTATGCAATGAATGCATAGCTATTTGAATCCCCTTGTACAATCGTTTGAGGTTTAACACCAACAAATGGCTGCCTCCTCCCATAAGCTACACCTCAGAACCAGAACGCCATGCAGATAAAGAGCTGAACAGTAGCCTATACGCTATAAGAGCGGACGTATAGGCTATATAGGCCTATGGGAAAATATAAAATGTAATATTTGGGCTCTCCCAGATAAATATAAGGCAGCCTCCACCCTCATATTAAGCGCATTGCAGCAGAAAGCCCGGGCAGTGACAAATTAATAAATAAAACAAGGCAGGGGTACATTCTGCCGGCAATCAGCACCAATTGAATGCTGATCAGCACCACGGTGCAGTGGACAGCGACCATGCCATAGCGTTAAACGCTGAATTATGCGCAGGGATTGCTTTAACACGCCAGACGCATGTTATATGTTTAGAATTCTGCTGAAATCTCCTCTAAATGAAGCTTATTTTCCTTTCTTTTTTTGGCACGAGGCCGAGACGTTTATCTTTTCTCCCCCTTTTTTTCTTAGGGCCAGGTGAAGAAATATCGATGCATTGCTGTACCCATTATCTCAACAAATTATGTCATAGCCAAGGCTAACCTATAATGGTGGTTGCTGCTGCATTGCAAAATGTACCGGTATCTATGGTAGAGTTCTAGCTGCATTGCTGTAGGATAATAATGACAGTAGGCTCACAATAGCAGGTTAATATCACATGTAATATTGTAATTAATAGAATTCCGATATATAGTAGACTTACCCCAGCTCGACGCTGTCCTGCCACAAAATTCCCGCGTCCTGGGGTTCCATATAAATTCACCCCATCCACTTTTCTCTCCATCCTTCGCCATTTTTTGATTTTATTTACAGGTACGTTTCGATTGATGCTCTACACTTGATATAATAATGACAGGACAAAGAGACGTGATCGTTGCTCTGACAACTGAGCAATGTGTCTCTGTGTGTGTGGTCAAAACGAAGACACGCGCATAAAATTCCAGCGGTGTGCCTGTATAGCCTATCTAATAACAGAATGGAAAATAAATCGACGGAGCTGTGGTGTTCCTACACACCCGGTACACCGACTACAATATCAGCCCTCCCCCCAGCTCGTGTCTGCATGCCGCAGAGTTTTGATGAGTGGTGCAGAAAGCTAGTGATACTGCGGTAAAGCAGTCCCTCCGCCTCTCCTCGGCAGTCGCTCATCATCATTCCCCCTCCCTCCTCCAGGGGTGGGAGAAAAAAGTACTCAGTCGTTTTACTTAAGTAAAAGTACCATATAGTGGAATTTAGAAGCGAACAAAAGTACGGATTCGGAAATGTAGCCTACTTGAGTAAAGGTAGAAAAGTATTGTTATCAAAATGTACATGTAGGCTACTTAAAAGTGGATCTATGGCAGAATGTCACATTTCACAAAATCTATTGAAAATAGCTGATGTAGTTATTCAAATTGCCGAAATGTAGGGTTGAAGTGGTTATATGTATGTATTTGCAAATAATATCTAATAAAAAAATAAAAATAAGAAAAACATAATAATATCGGTAATAATAATAATAGCAATGTAGTAGTTACTAAATTGCTTTGGTGAAAAATTACTAAATTGCTTTGGTGATTATTATCATTGTTATGGAAAACATACAAACAATTGTTGTAAGGTATGAGGTAAATGTACAAATTTTGTCTCTGAAATGTAGTGGAGTAGAAGTAAGTCTACGAAATTGGAAATAATCAAGTAAAGTACAAATACCTCAAGATTGTACTCAAGTACAGTACTACTCAATAAAACTACTCAGTTACTTTAAACCTACTGCCCTCTTCCACTCACTCACTCACTCACTCACCCCATGCCCACCCCCACCCACCTCACTGCCTCCACGCCTCCCTCCCTTCCTGCTTCCTATACTGTCTCTCATCACCAAGAAGCCAAAGTCCTGTAATAGCCAATCGTCTGCTGCAGTGCATTGCATGCACACTCTTCAAATACCCGCCATGGGCCCGCTGCCATGCCTGCAAACACTAAGCTACCACTAGGCTACTGTATAGGCCTGGTGCAACGGGTGCATGCTGGCAGCACAATACAATGCAGGCCAATCACCCACTCTCATTTGCTAGCCTAATTTGCAATAAACCTGGTAGAGAATTTGCCATGGGCAGGTACAGCGACAATAGCAGTATTTTAATTAATTACATCCTAAATATGCAGACTTGTTACTAATAGAATACCGTTGTTTAAGGAGAACTACAGCAGATGGTTGCAAAGCTTTTTGTTTTTAAATAATCGATGGCTTGGCTAAGTTTATCTCTGCATTGCGTGACTGAGCCAAACCTCTGGTCCTCAGGCTCTTCAGCCAGGCAGTGTCTTGATAGTTCAGGGATTAGACTTACGCTACAGTATATACAGTATAAAATCAGTGACAGCCACTATCTATCTCATAGAGCTTATTAAATCCATCTATTTGAAAGAATATATTTGAAGAAGTGCAGCTGAAAACAGAGTAATTACAATACAACAGTTTCAAACACAAACACAAGGTTTAAATCAACTCCAGTCTGGTAAGTGCCTGGTAGGCTAAAATTTAGGCACAGGTGGTGCAGGCTACATTTGATTCAGAAATCAAGAAGTAACCCAAAACAAGAGGGTTTAAGACAAGTAGTTAACAATAATCAGTTACGTCACACACCACTCACTAACCTACTGCAACCACCTAATAATAGCATACACCATAATAGCTACACTAGCAAATGGGGTGTGTAGCCTACATGAAGGTTGACTGCGTTACCCCAGCACTGAAGAGTGGATATAGTGCCACTCAGTGGATTGTGGGAAGATTGCAATCTGTGTTATAATGGCAACTCTGTCCATCCATAATCAGTCATACATAATTTGCACCCATAGATAGATGTCTATGTCTCAACCTTTGTCATGTCTTGTGGTCAGAAACATGTCATTGATGGTCAGTAATACACTATTATCATGTCAGTATCATGGTCATAAGCATGTCCGTATCATGGTCATAATCACGTCAGTATCATGATAATAATTATGGTCATTATCATGTCAGTATCATTGTCAACATCATGTTACCATGGTAACATGAGGTCCTCTTTTCAGAAAGCAACAGTGTGTTGTACAACAGAGTATAAATTAGGCTTCAGTAGTCTGTCCTGATATGCTTCCATCTGTACATAAACTCAATTCAATATTTACAGATCTAGCCAATCAACCCCCCAACAGACCACTCCTCGTTTAGCCTCAGAAACCCAGACATCCTAGTTTGAATCCGACGTCAATGGAAAAAAGGCTAGGATAAAACAAAGAAAATGTGCTCTTGAATAATAATAAACCACTGCCTGCCAAGAGTCAGTCAGCACCCTCTCCTTTAAAAGAGAACGCACGACGACGCATGTATGCATGCACAAATAAGCTGTGAAATGACATGAGAAACAAGAAAAAATGCTGAAATTCTATTCATTGTATAAAGTTCATTATATAAAATTTATTTAATGACAATATCAATGCAAATATAGCACTACAGTGATTTCCAAGGTACACCGTATCTTACCATATCAATATAGTATGGCACTCATATAATGGCCACTGTTTTAGTAGACACATAAAACCAACAGCTTCTGTAAACTATTCTGGAAATGATGCCTAGTTCAATATCAGTCGTTGGAAAAACAAATCATAATATGTTGTTTATCAGTTACCATAGATTGGGCTCAATAGTCATTATGTTAGAACAGTTTCAGTTGAAGGAATCTCTTGCATGCATTGCACTTGCCCATTTCCCCAGCCTTGTTTGTTTGGAAAGAAAAAAAGGCCTTGAGGTTTATCAACCTTGACTCCCAACAAAAACACGTGGTATTTAGGAAAAAAAGGGGGGAGGGGGGGTCGGTGTAAAGAAGAAAAAAGGCGAAGCAGTGTTTTTATACTAATCCGAACATTGACCATGTCTTTTTCACTGTGTTAACTGTAAATATCAAAACAACGACGACCAAGAGACATTCAAGTGCCTTAATACTAGTACAGAGCCTTTCACTCTTCAAGGTACAAACCTCATCTCACGTGGCTTTCAGAAATAAAACAAATATGTAACAATAACCACTATACTGATAATGTTAAACATGGTGACACCATGTATAGTTGAATGAACACCGGTAGTAGTCCAAGATAGCAGCAAGGTTATGCAAAATGTCCAGACAATGAGCGAAATCTCAGTTTTTGAAATCTGTACACAAATTAAAAACTGAATGTAGAAAAAGGAAAGACTAAAACAGGTGTACCGCTTAAAGGGAGTCTTGCATAAATATGATTGGACAACTGGACTGTACCTTTTGTTCAGAGGGCTTATTCTGTGTATCGGTAGATCTTTAAGTGACGAATGGACTGCCCCGCAGCAGAAAAAGTACCTAATCATTTTAGAAAGAAAAGAAAAAGTTATGTTTATACAATATATGCTACATAATACGTATTGATTACAGGTATGAAAATGGAAATAATTGCTACATTTCAATACAGTTTTACATATCTATTTACAGTACGTTAGGGTGTTTTCCTAAGTATATTATGCCATGTTTTTGTGCAGATTGTTCCAGCATTTTGAGGTGATCAATATTCACAGTCCTATCAGTTGCACCATGATCTACAGTCTGTGGTGATTGTGGTGTCAGTGCTAACTTCTCATGGGGTGGAACAATCACTTATGTGCAACTGTAAATAAGCATGACATTACTATGAAAGTTTGTACAATTAGGCTATGTCTGTCTGTATTTGGCTGGACTGCACAGTATGTGCTATCTGTCATGAAACCGTCTCTAATTATACCCAACTCAATAGTTTCTTTTTTTTAAATACAACCACATTATTTCATTATCATATTCACAATCTGATGTGTATGTAAAATTCGGACATGATCCTCGCTAAACATTTTTTTTTACAATACTGTATGTCTATTGTGACATGCAGAGAATGACACAGTAAATATGACTTGTTCAAGTCTTAGATATGTTAGGCTAGTTGACACAAGTTTGAATTATGTTGCTCCGACGTCGGGAGTATATTGCTATAAAATTGCAGAAACATTGAGAAAGTAAATATATTTACATTACAAATATGCAAACAGTTAGGTAGCATTTACTCCTCCGTCATGATTATTGGCATCCACAACGACAACCTATTGGTACCAAGACACATCAAGGACCTTCACGTTTTTTTTCTGGGAACAATACATATGTGTATTTTTCTGTCAAACAGCGGGTTAAGTGTGCCATAATATTATTGTGTGCATTCTTTCAAGACACTCTCCTCATACGGAGAGAGAAAAGGATTCTGTATATGCCTGAAGTCATCAGGAGGGAATTTGGCAACACCAATCAAAGAATACATCTATATTATCTGTGTTATTAAATCTGTATTCTGTCGATTTGTACTGTGGCAATAAATATTGAAATCATTGGCAATTAGAACACGTCACAAAGGACATACATAGCAAATACAAAGTCAAACCATCTGGATAAGAAATGGACTTAGTCTGATTGTAATGCTTATTTTTACTTCATTCCTTTTTTTTCCTCAAGAAAACGTTGATCAATCACTGTTTTTTTTGCCTAAACAGAATGAAAGTCTTTAGGAACTTTCACTGGTGACAGTTCTTCAGTCTGAGTTTCCATCAAGCATACAAGCGTTCCTCCTCCTCGTCATAGATGTGCTTCCTCTGCGACGGTTACGCTGTGACTCCTGCTTGAGAGAATCTCAAATATCTCAATCTCTCCCGCCATCTCGGACTATTTTGTTTTGTTTATTTTTTTGGTTCCACCACCATCTTCATCCACTAGCCATTCTCTGCCCTGTGTGTCGACACACTCTGATGCTTCACAGTATCTGGCCCTGCCGTTGTGGCCTCAGATGGCCGTGTCCCACACCACGGCCTGAGGCCTCTGGCAGGGTGGCGTGCCAGTCTTTCCGGGCTCAGGTGTCCGTCTCCAGCTAGGGAGGATTGGCATGCTGTCCTGCTTGCACAGGCTCTTGTCAGGCCGCCGGTGGGCCTTGATCTCCTTGCACAGGCAGCGCTTGCGCTCAATCACCTCCAGCAGCTTGCCGTCCCGCTGGCTCTGCGCGGCGGAAGGGGCGCTGCCCCCGGCGACGGGAGGCTGCCCCTGCGCCAGCTGGGCCAGGTGCTGGAACTGCAGCTGGAGGTGGTGCTGCTGCTGGAGCTGCTGGAGCTGCTGCTTCAGCTGCAGCTGCTGCTGGTGGAGCTGCAGCTGCTGCTGCTGCTGCTGCTGCTGCCGAGACATGCTGGGGCTGCATGGGGCGCGAGGCTGTGGCAGCCCGTGCAGCTAATATGACAAGAACAGCAAGGTGGAAAAGAAGTTTTAACTCATTTTCTTTTAAAACTTACCTAAATATTAGTGTGTTACATATATGAAAAGGAAAAATAAAACAAAACAAAATATGCCGGATGTATGATGACGTAATTGTGTTTCTGGTGTCTTCAGACTATTCTGCCCTCTAATCCCCTGTGCAAAAATAGGGACTTTAATCGTACGATGGAGACGTCCCCACTACGGCAACAAGACGTCTGTGCTCCATAGATAAACCTGCTTGCCATAGCAGCCGTTACTACTATGGAAAAATGTAACCTTTAACATAGTATCACCATGGTAATCCGTCACCGTTGCGGATGGCTGTTTGCTTAAGGTTTTGACTACTATTGGGTCATAGCCCCCGTGCTTCCACCAAGGGAGACGCTGTATAAAGAGTAGCTGCTTAAAGTCCCTAATATCCGGGTTACTAGTCCCGGATGTACTCTCTCTCATTGGAAATGGCTGGTTTGACGAAAAAACGGACATTGAGGGATAGAACCACCCTGCTCAGTTGGTCCAGTTGTTATTTTTAAACAAAATAACAACTAGAGCACTTTTTGGGGGGAATAAATAAAGGTAAGAAAGCCCTCTGGGGTGGAATTCTCCTTTAATACATAGCCTAAAAGCTGTGGTTCTCAGCATCTGCCACCAGGATGCAGTGCTGCGCCGTCTGGCGGGGCTATGTGAGGGAGGGTCTGCCCAGCACATGCAGACAGCTTCTGCAGCACACTCAAACTGCGTCAGCATTTGTTACGCCGCCAAGACTCCCGGGTAAAATGTGCTGCCATTGGACTGCGCAGTTCGCCACTCCAAAATACAGTACGGCATACTCCTCCTCATAGCCTCACTCACATCTGCTGTTCCTATCTCTGCTTACGTCACGTTATGCATCTTCCCCGGGTCCTATTCTTTTAAGGCTGGCCACAACCTTATTCTGCTCAGTGGACATATCAACCAGCTATAAATAGATCTGCAGGAGCATTGTCTCCAGGCGTGTGTGTGAGTGGGGGGGATGACAATACTTACTGCTCTCAATTGTGTGTAGCGTCAGCGATCATAATGACTGTGTTTATGCTTTAGGTACAAGGCGGATTACTACTGTATGTTCACCTGAGTCAAGGCCTCCCATGCTGGTAGACTGTTCTGCCTCTGGACGTCTCCTGAACCCGCCTGCCTCACACCAGAGGTAGAAGAGGACCGGCCCAGCCGTCCCACTTCTGAGAGAGGGAAAGAGAAACAAGTGTTAGATGGTGTTCTCCTTTATTTATGGCATCTTATGCAAACGTATACTGTATGATAATATGCATACTGTAGGCATAGTTTTGTATACAATAGTCTACAATATACTGTTGCTCTATATGCTATGCTGCATCACTTCACCTGTGATATAAATTCATCTTTGACAGAAAGGTCACGTCAAGTTAGACAGACAGATCGATCGATTGATATATCTCGATCTAGATCTGGGCGAAACAAAATAGGTAAGAGCAGAGAGGTAAAATAAGCGAAAGAAAGTAAAAGTAACAAAAATAAATATACTTAAAATATGACCCTTGCCATCTGCACCTGGTCTGACTGAGTTAACATTGTGTATATTCTATCAATAAGTATAGCCTAATGTCAAGTCGATCACCTTCAGTGTAAATGGTATACATGAATATAAATCTATATCCTATGAATGGATATTGATTATGTACAGAGAATATATGAGAGTGGCATACTGTGTTGTTGAGCCTTCAATAGCAGGTATCCAGATAATACATGATTTCTGAAATGTACGTACATCCACGTGTAAAGGAGTCAGTAACCCATGAACAGAATAGAACATATATTCAGTGTTTTAAAAGAATAACTGCACTGCAGAGCCATTGCAAAGACCAATGCAAAGCTTTCATGTGGAGAAGCGGACTTTATTTCTGTTCCTCCCGAGGAGGACAGATCCCTAGAAGGAGCGAGCTAACCATGACCTATACAGCCGAGACGAATGTTGTTGGATGTCACTTGCGAGGAGCATACAGATACAGTCAAATCATTTATGGAACACTTCACGTCTTGGCCACACTTCAACAAGTACCGTATAATAGCCTGTTGAATGCAGATCTATGTCAGCCTAAAGATTGATAAGACATGCAGAGCTTCAAAGCTCTGCTTGACTTGAGGCAGAGGCCAAATTGTGCGCAAGGACATCCAACTTGCAGAAATTTGGTGCGCAGTAAAGTCCACAGAATGGGTAAATTTGGTTAGACTTGTACACTACACTCACTAAGTTACAAATGGATACATTATAGCTGCTGCAGAGCAATGGCCAGGGCCGGCTGGCCAATTGTAAGTGGAAGTGATTAAAGGAGGAACATGGAAACTAGCAAGAGGAAGAAGACAAATACAAGGAGGGCTGATAAAAAAATATATCTGATCTGAAATGATAATGGAACCTTAAACTCATTAAGTCTCTGTTTCCACAATACTGTATGTCTTAGTTAGTTAGATAGTTAAACAGAGGAGGTCTGGCATCATTTGGTGTATTAATATAGTGTGTTGCATAGTACTAGTATCTGGTAAAATTTGACAAATGTGACCCCTCTTTCACGTCTCTCTTCCCTACTACTACTGGGAAGTATTCCTTCTTGTGCACCACTGCTGATCAGATGATTGTTAATCGCTGATCATGATTTGAGGTTGAGGCATTTCATTCAAAATCAGCCACTCATCCAAACTTCGGAAGACAATCTTATCCAGTCAGAAAGTGTCACGTGGCAACAAATATAATTTTGCACGCTTTCGCAAAACTTAACCACTATGATGTGAAGATTTGGGGGGCAAAGGTTATTCCTGGACATTTTACATTCAGGAGCAAGGTGGCATTAAGCATTACTATGATATTAAAAACTAGCGATTAATGAAATGGGAGGAATGGGAGTTTATTTCTACCATGAACTCACTGTAGAACCAGAGCGGCTTGCCTTCCCTATAGAGCTGAGCAGTTCCACCAAAAATAAAATAATAATAATAAATGATACAAGATAAAAAGAATAAAAATTAAAAACGCTCAGAGAGAGAGAGTTATGTTTAAGTCACTCCACTGACCACATACAGTATTTGACAGTAGGAAGAGCACAATCACACAGATGATCCCATGAGAATCTAACTAGACACACAGCCTAGGCCTAGGGAATTGTTCCAGGACAGGCACTGCCTTACATTGACTTCCATATTAATTGTTAAAATATGATGACTCATTTTGGCTGATGTAATCTTATGCAATCTGTCTAATTAGCGGCACATACTAGTATTTGTTATGCAGCCTTTTTATATATAAAAAAAGAAAAAGTCTCAAAAAGCCGATCTACAAACAGAGCCTAACAGTGTTTTTCCCCCCAAAACTGCTTCCACACAGAAAAACAGTTGCACACACATACACTACATACTGTATGGATGTAAATAGGGCCTAACAAACACACACTGCATGTACATGGCGATACTTGTCTGTCTCTTTTCCACATTTATATATATATTTATTTCTCTCAGCAAGGGCAATATGTATAATATCAGCCAGATGATGTCTTACATTGTCCTTTAGTGCCCTAAACAAACATTCAAGTCCATAGACTTGGCTGGCAAAACATTAAATCATATACCGGTAACTGCCCTTAGCATAACTTCAGGGGTTTTCAACTAATTGTGAACCAGGGACCACCACCCTGACTAAGAATCAACTTGGCGACCACCATCTTGGCTTAAAATCAATCTGGGGAGCATGACCTGAGCAAGAATCAACCTAGCTGGGGACCACCACAGTTACCCTTACTCCATTCTCTACTATATCCAACCTTCATTAAACTCAGATCAACTGATATACAGTACTGACAGAGTAAACACATGGTGACATGATTATACTTGTTTTATTATGTGCACATTTTGGAAGAATGATCATCAACCAATGAGTCATCAGGCAAGCTTTCTTGGGAACCTAACTCCCTTTCCTTGGAATCGCTGAATCAGACTTGATCAGACTTCCCCAGAGCTGACAACACTCACACGCTTCCATAAAACAGTTCACACAACTTATGTGGAAGAAAGTTCAATCATACAAAATTGTCACATTGCTACCTTACTAAATGCAAGTTCAGGGACCAAATGAGAGGGACCTCTTCACCGATCACCTGTTGCAAACCCTAGGCATACGTTAAAAGTCCATAGCTATGACGTAATTTCAAAAAGACAAAAAAGAGCCAACTCAGGAATTTAGAGGCATTCAAATCCAGTCAGGGCCACGCTATAATCTCTCATTTATCAGCCAGTGCCAGCTATTGCACCAATGTAACATTATTTTGAAGCTCAAATAGTCTGCGTTGTTGTCAGACTGGATTCACTACAAATTGGCGACCTTTTGTTTTTTAAACTGGCAGGTGGTGGCGTTATTGCTTTGGTGACTAAGTCAACCAGCGTCAGTCAAAGGATTAAGAGGTTATAAGTCTTCTACCAGTGTTTTCCTACCTCCATTGCGACAGGCAGGGAAGGTCTGACATGGCAGAGGAAGGCCTGCTCTGGGTAGTGCTCTGAATCCTGGGATACTGTCCATGCCGGCGAGGGACTCACTGTGGCCCCTGCCCCCAGTCCTACCGAAATGCACTGGGATGCCAGAGTGGCCTCCTGCAGACCCCACACCAAGCTCCTCTTTATCCATCCTTAGCAGGGCATCGGCACTGCCGTTCCATGCCCGGCCATCGTTCTCTGAGAGAGACCCCAAAAAGAAGGAACAAAATGAGTGAATATAAGCAACAAGGTTACAAATAATAACTACGAATATTTTATTCCTCAATGTCATATATAAAAGCCGTCCCTTTTTACCCGTTTATGTTCAAAAATATGTGCTCTCATTCTCTCTCACATTCTCTCATACTCTCATTTTCTTCAAGGTGAAAAGTTGAACACAGAGTAAAGTATAGTCGCGTTCTCTCGTGAAAACCCCATGCTTTTAACAGAAACTTACTCTCTCTATCTCTGCTCCCATGGCTAAAGGATAATTTCCTCTGCATGGGCCAATAAGATCCGTCATCCGCAAAGGCCAGACCAGCACTGCTGTCCCATGGCATGAAGCCAGCCTTTGCCTGGATGGAACTAGATCCTGCATTATTTTTAGTCGCCCCGTCCCCACCCCCGGAGAGACCTGAGGCTTGGTGCAGGGCAGAGGGCGTCTGAGAGCTCGCTCGCAGGCTCTCATAGGCCGGGGGTCTCCGGAAGCCCCCGGACGGGTAGGTCCACAGCAGGGGGCTGTCGGAGGACGGGGGCTTGTAGGCCGGCAGCCCGTGTGGGGTGTGAGAGCGGAGGTGCGGCCGGGAGTGAGGCCGCTGCTGCTGCGAGGAGGACAGAGGCGTCGGCGTGGAGCTGGCACTGCTCTGAGATGTTTGGCTGGTGCTGGTGGCGGCGGAGGCGGAGCTGTGGTCCATCTGGGAGGAGGAGTGGCCTCCTCCGTCTCTATCGCGTTCCCTCTCTCGGTCTCTGTCCTTGTCCCTCTCTCTGTCCCTATCCTTGTCTTTGTCCCGGTCTTTGTCTCTCTCCTTGTCCCTGTTTCGACCTCTGTCTCTCTCCCTATCGCGGTCTCTCTCTCGGTCGCGGTCTCCGTCTCTATCTCTGTCCCTCTCTCTATCGCGGTCTCTGTCCCTGTCCCTCTCTCTATCGCGGTCTCTGTCCCTGTCCCTCTCTCTATCGCGGTCTCTGTCCCTGTCTCTCTCTCTATCACGGTCTCTGTCCCTGTCTCTCTCTCTATCGCGGTCTCTATCTTTGTCTCTGTCCCTGTCTCTGTCTCTGTCTCTTTCCCTGTCCGCTTTATCCGACTTCAGAAGAAAGCTGACCGACTTCCCGGGAGCCTGTGTCTGCGTCTGCGTGGTGGCCTGGATGGCCGCCTGCGAGCTGCTCTTGGTGGGAGCCGGCGAGTCGCCCCTCTCCGGCTTACGGTAGTGGTGGTAGTGCGAGGGCCGGTGGTGTGGGTGGTGGTGGTGGTGATGGGAGAAGGGGGAGGTGGACTTGGAGGAGGGAGGCAGCGGTGTGGAGTGGCTCCGGGCCCTCAGCCCCGGCGCCGGCCCCAGCTGGCTCTCTCGGTTGTGTTTGTCCTGCTGAGTGGCGGCGGACGACGATGACGACTCCTTACCGGAGCCCGACAGCAGCGCCGGCAGGGAGGAGAGAGCGGAGGTGGAAGAGGAGGCGGTGCTGCTGCTGGCTTGAGTCGTGATGCTGGAGGAAGATTGAGTCCCCGGCTTGGCCGAGGCCTTGTGCTGGACCCCGACCCCGCTAGAGGCGGCGGCCGGCTGGGGGAAGGCCAGCAGTGGAGGGCGGTGCTGCAGGAGGTTGGGGAAAGGGGCGGGGATCTTAGTGCTGGCCGGCTCTGCGTCCGACTTGCTCCCCTGCAGCAGGTAAGGGGTGGGCGCCCGGGGCGTGTGCGGACTCGACGACAGGGCCTGGGGCACGGGGGTGGAGGACACGGAGGAGGGCAGGGGGGAGGAGTGGGACGCCGACGCGGCCGACTTCGACTTGGAGCAGGAGGGAGAGGAGGAGGACGGCCGCGGCAGCGGGGAGGAGGAGGATGAGCTGCCGACGGATGACGCCGACGGCGTGGAATGGAAGTGTTTGGAGGATTTCAGTTTGTCGTGTTTGACGGGGGGGCGCCGGTGGGCGGCGTCCCGCTCGTCCTGCTGCGGGTACTTCATCTCCTCGTAGATGGCCTCGCTCTGGTCCGAGTCCGAGTCCGGCGTGGTGGCCTGCACGGGGGTGACGGGGTGCGGCGTGGCGGTCTGGCTCTCCCTGGTGAACACCTGGCCCACCATCTCGATGTAGACAGGCTCGTCGTCGCCGTCTCCTCGCTGGGGCTTGGCCTCGGCCGCTTGGAAAGGCAGCGACGCGGTGGAGGGAGACGGGCGGGAAGGCTGGTCGAAGGACAGCTGGGTACTGGGGCTCCTCTTGGGTTTTAGCGGAGGAACCTTCTTCCCTCCCACGTCTCCTCCAGATTCAGATTTCTTCATGGCTGTGGGAGAGGTGATGTGTTACAACAGGTAAAGCGGAAGTCCACCCATGTTCAACATTTTACGATGTCATTGACGTACCTTCGAGGTGTTGGGTGGACATGATAAAAAAGTTCCCCTATTCTGTGTTCCCAATAAATGGAGGTCTGAAGAACACCACTAACATGGTGAAGCATCATCAAGATGTATTTTCACCATGTTAATGGATTTCTTTAGACTCTTCGTTTTTCTGAGAGCGTACAAATGGAACCAAATGAACCCGTTAGGGTTCATTTGGTTGCATTTGTACACTCTCAGAAAAAGTAACTAATTAAATATTATATATTACTGTAATATTATTACTTTTTTCAGCAAAGGTAAATTAAAGATATTACTCTGTTAAAATGTTTAATAAGTAATATGTTTCTCTGCCAAAACACGCCTCATTACTTTTGAGCTTGTTGTTGCATGTGAAAATAGAGCAGATTTACAAGCTATCAACAGATAACAACAGAGATGCACTGTAGTTTGTAGATCCTAATCCACCATAGCATTCTGCACACATGACGTACACTACAAGTTATTGCTGTTGTCGTAAGTTGTCACTAAACAGATTGTGTTGTACATCTCTATTCCTTTGTGGGTGGGAGGGGAACTTAATATAGTAATATATAATATATTATTCTTTGATTCAAGTAATAAGTAAAGTGATATTATTACTTTTTCTTAGGGGTCATATGTAAAGTAAAGATAGAAGTAATATTGCCCAACACTGGTTAATAAATTTATAGTAGCTATAGCAAGCAGCAATCCCAAAAAGATAAAGCAACCAAGATACACAATAATAAACATTGATTGTCATAAACCTAACAGGGAGAAATGACTAATTTGTTTTCTTCGGATAGAAAATATTTCCATGTTGATGAACTGAAAATTATTTGACAAGTAATAAATAAACATCACACCCGCGTGAAGTGAGGAGCTGCCCTTATTGTCATACATACATACATACATACATACATACATACATACATACATACATACATGGGCCCCAGGTCATTTCTGTGTTGTTGACATGGTGAGGGTAGACTGGAGATGGCGTTTATTTTTTGGGGTGTGAGGCTGATTGGCTTAAAGGGTTGAGTCCCAATGCTGTAGGAGTCAGACTCCATTGGCATGTATAGAAATGCAACTTCTGTGACGGATCAAGCAAATAATAACTATTCGGAATGAGTGTAAGTTTCAGTTCTCGACTGATCCTCATGGGCCTCTACCGTATTGCTGAATGTAGGCTTAGTGAGAAACAATTTTTGTTAACTGCTAAAACTGCTACAATGGTAATAAACAGTGCATAGGATAGGATAGGATAGGATAGGATAGGATAGGATAGGATAGGATAGGATAGGATAGGATAGGATAGGATAGGATAGGATAGGATAGGATGACAGGAGTCTGTGTAGCAAAGTGATATAGGGTACACTGGTGTTTCCCCGTATCTGCCCTCAGTGCCTTACATAGAGCCCCGCGCTGTTTTTCTCGGCCCACTGATTTTTGCAAAAGAGTGATTTGAAAAAATATTTATATCAATTATTTTAAGACTACAATCAAAGCCATCCAGTCTCCTGGTAAATTGTGCATTTTTTATTCTGTCAAAAACAACTAATCAAAGGGTATTTGTTAAATGTAATATAGCGTGGTGTTGTGCGCGTGTTCCTTTTGTGCACACACCCGCGATTCACCAGACCTTGGTTCTGTTTGGCTTTTCTTTTCAAGCTCACGTTATCACATGCCTCTTGATCAGAGCAGAGCTGATGCTGATCCAGGTGTTAATGTGCGTCTGAAAAGCCTGGGTTTTTTTTCACAGGATCAAAGGTGTTATGGTCATGATTCACCACACGACACTGAATGGCTTGATTCTAGGCGTTAAATAAATGATATAAATATTTTTGTAAACCTCTGTGGGAAAAATGAATGGCAGATTTTTCAGTGGGAAAAACAACACAGTCTATAGATACTCTCCAGTCCAGTAAAACAGGAAACAAACAAAAACAAACAATCGGTCTGTAATGCAGATATAGTATTATTTCTGCATAACTCACAACACCCCATCCCAAAAAGCCTTCATACCGTTTTTCTTATCTGAATGTTTGGCTTGCGGGTGAGCAGGTGGGCCCGCAGACGACGATGGGGCGTCGAGGGGTCCCCTGGGTTCCGAGGAAGAAGCGGTGAGCCGGGTGGTGGGGTGGCGCTTGGGCTTGGCCGGCGGGCAGCGGCCGCCGTGCTGCGACTGCGTGTCAGAGTAGTCGTCGTCTCCATTCTCCAGGCCGGCGTCTCCGGCGCCCACGGCGTGGCAGGACTGCGAGCGCGGCGCCATGGCCGAGGCACAGGAGTGAGGGGACAGGTCCTGGGAGGCAGGCATGGTCATGAAGCCCATGCGGAAGTGGCGGCGGAAGGAGGCCAGGTCGCGGGCCTTGCCCACCGTGGCCGAGGAGGGGTCATTCTGAGCCGAGCTGGGGTGGGGTTGGGTATCAGGGCACAGGGAGAGAGGAAAACAGTCTGGCATTTAGCAATTTGCAGTTGATAGTAAACTAAACAACAGTGAGTCATTTAATTAGGTGTCTTGCCTCTCTGTGCTGCAGAAAAATCACGCACGCACACACGCGCACGCGCACACGCACACACACACGCACACACACACACACACACACACACACACACACACACACACACACACACACACACACACACACACACACACACACACACACACACTCTCTCTCTCTCTCTCTCTCTCTCTGAGCTCATTAGGTTGAACTTTCTCCACTCATCAGAAAACACCTTTATAAAATCAGATTTATAGTTCAGGAGAACATTTATGTGAAACAAAATTAGTCAATTAAGAATTCTGGATTTGGGGAACCGGAGGCCTAACCCACAGTTGTAAAATGTTCAAGGAACCACAAAGCAGAAGCAGCAGATATTTCTGGTAATATCTGTCCAATTCCTTTCTAATCTTTCTCTCATCTCAAACCCATTCCACTAAACTGAAAGCATTATTGCTGTTTCCCGCTGCCACCCAGAAAGAAATCACTGTTGCCTCAGTATTCTTAGACCACAGTGTGTTTTTATTTAGCAACAGTCTCAGATTTTATTTCAAGGTATGTATTGATCTATTATTATCTATTGCCTCAGCAGAGAGATGGGGGGAAAAATCTAGGTATCTATTTCAGTGTGTACATGTGTGGTGAAATATGATACTTCCATTCTCAACATCTAATCAAATCCCTCATCATTTGTGTGGTTATTATTACATGCAAACAAACGTTGGGGCTGGATCTGTGTGCCTGGTGTGGTGCCAGGGGAAAGCGACAGTATGCAACGTGAACGCTCCTCGGCTCGATTACCACGGCACTGTTGTGTTGAAGAGCCGTTCTTATCTGCAAGAATGCCGATCAATTGGGCATTTCAGGTCAAACAGTGCTGTTCTTTCGATGTGCCTATTCACTCAGACATTTAAACATCTCTGACGCATTATGGAAGAAGCGTTGTGTACAAAGTACATAATGTGTACATTATGTATGAGAATGTGAATGGGGGCACACTTGTCATAAATCAACATAAATAAAACAAGGCCCTGTTTAGCCAACAAAAGAAGCTGTGGCGCTCAGTAGCTACTGTAGCTTACAGTATGGTTCTAGTTTCTACTTTCTATCTGTATTTTTCTTTCCCATCAACCAACCTCTCATGTGGCACTGAAAAGCAAAAACCACATGAACCCCATCATCTCTATTCTGGGCTTGTTTTAACAAGTGAACATCCAGTGGAAATAGATCTGCAGATCTAGAAGTTCACAATGTGCAAGAAGATGTAGAAGTGTAGAGGGTAAATTAATTAATTAAACATCAGGTATGTTGAACCAAGGCATTATTTGCATCTAGCTGCCTTGATTATTGTCATGTGCTACTGAGACAGAAAACATGAAAGATGTGAAATCTTTTAAAGCCACTGAAAACCACACCTAAAAAGGACTTTGTTTGTGTGTGACTTAAAAATAATGTTCTTAGACATGAACATGATTTTATCAAAGAGAATATGGCTGTGTCCAGTCACAGTGGTAGCGCAAGTCACCACACTGGCGACTTTTGTGATGCTACTTTCATTGTAATATTCTGAGCAGTAGTATGGCAAATTAAATTATTCAGAAAGTCATATACAGAAAGTCAGTATTTCAAGGAAAGATTTTTACAAATCTCTGATAACTTGGTTGTGATGGTATGAATCAGAAAGCTCTCTTTTGTAATGGTCCACCTGGCCACCACAATAATAATACCGGTAGTTTGAATTGATATACATGTTAGTAATGTTAGTAAACCTGCTGATACTTGAATATGAATATGCAAAAAATCATTAGCCAATTGAATGCAATTTTGTCCAAAGTCATGACAATAAATACTCCATCTCTGACCTTTACGTTTTTCTGTGAAACTCAATTATCAAGAAATCTGGAACTGAAACCTCAGCTACATTCCAGAATTTTAATTAACATTAGTTTAACCAATCTTACAATACAACACACAGTAATACTTCTGTAGCACATTCCCCCTACTCTTCCATTGTAGGTAGTATACTGGTTGACAATGTCAATAAAAATATTTGACGCAGTCAGCGCCCGTGGATGCGCTGTCATGTGTAATGTATAGGCTGAACATAGCTGGAAACACCTCTCTCTGTCAGGAAAGACATACCGGTGGTATGTTATGGATTGTAGCTTTAAAAGGTTTCAGAGCATTCCTGTATAGCTGTCAAAAAATGACAAGACTCCAGTACTAACCAAATTCACACAAGCCTATGAATCACAGGGTGGCCAACATAGTATATTGTCTGTGCAGTCCAGCATTCAGCAGCATCAACATCACAAACACTTTGCACTCAAGAAGATGACAAAGACAGACAAAAGGCTTTAAAACAGTTTTTATGAGAGGTTTGACGAGAATACAGATGTTTCAGCCTGTGGCTCATCCGTGTAAAATGCCTGTGCTCTTATCAAACCCTTATAAAAGCTATTTAAATGTCTTTTGACTTTCTTAGTAATGTTTTTGAGTGCAAACCTCGAGCCTGCAAAGAAAGTGTCACCATATGTCTTCAGCGCAGACAAGTTCTAACTTTTCCAGGGAAATAAAAACATTGACATTGCTGTGTTGTGGCATACTGTGTAGATGCTCATATTCATGCATCAGAAATGTTCGAACTATTTGATACTCCTCTCTGTCTGTTCCAAGACTAATGCCCGTTTCCCATGGTTCTGCAATTTCCTTGGTGACCCTGCACTGTTCCTAATCACCACTTATCCTGTCCGGTATGGCTCATCCCCAACGCCATGTGTCCATGCTTATAGGTTGGTCATTCATGCTGTACTGCCCTACACCTCTGCTCTGCAATCCACTTTAGTGCTGTCCTGAAGTTTGACTATACTGCCAACATAAGTGCTATAACACTTTACAGTTTGAGTGAATCTGTCAGCACTGGCCTTCTCTTTTTAACAAGCTATATAAAACCCAATTTATTCTACTAACCGCAGCTACATCAATAACCACTTTGCTTTCTTTCTTTACGGATTTCCTTCACTGTGTAAAGGCATATGGTGAAGTTGCATATGTGAGAAATACTTCAATTCTGATTTGTTTCCAAAATGAGAATATTCATTAACAGGATAGGACATTTCGGGTTTATCCTTGAATGTACCTTCTGACCAATAAAGTCGATTGTTTTTCTTACTGTAGGAAATGATTTGATCATTTTGTCTGTCTATGAATCTATGAATGTATTAGCACTACTGCACGTACTGTAAATGCATTTGTGATGTTTCACACCTGTGATGTTAAAAACGTCATGTGTACGTCTTGACTCCTCTCAATTAAAACCGAGGGTGCCTCAGACCTTATACATGTCTTTAGGTCCATATTAATTACATAAAACATGATCACTGTAATCGTTTTTCTGACAGCTCCCACTGTTAAGCAGCGCTTTCATGTTTTTCGCATGTGGACAGCCATTCACTTACGGGTCGACAAGTATTGTTATTACCTCTAAATCTGTGGTGCTCTCCATGGTTTCGATCGGAAAGTCCTGTCCTTAATTTGTGACTTAACCAAGCAACTCGTTTGGAATATTAACGCCCCTAAAGCCAGATCAGTACCTACTGGTACTGACAGTGGTAATGAATATGAAGAACTATTTGTTGTTGTTGTTGTAAAACTGGGCTGATGTGAAGTCAAGTGAAATATGCTGCATGTTTAAGAATAACTTGCCTCCAACGTAAACAGGAGGATGCCGATAGGGCCTCATCTCAAAAGCTCATCCTCTATTCATACAACAACAACCACACTGATATTTCCTTATCTTTCATAATAATACCATATTTTCATTTATTTGGAAAAGAATTAACCTGGTGTTTTAACCGTTTTGGACAGGAACCCCCTTTGGGCTTCTGTACAGTATTCAAAACTGCTATATCCATGCATCCATACTATAACTAAGGAAATGTCTGTCTGCCTGAATGAATGTCTGAAATCGCCATAACTCCTCACTGGCTGCACCAATTGCTTTGACTTTTCACACAGGCCGCAATATTAAGAAGAGATTAACAAAGCCCTTTTTTCTAGTTAACAAATTGTTGATTAATAATGCATTTTTGGTGCATTAATTGGTCCTGCTTACATTGCAACACAATTCCTTTTTCAGCTGGGCAAATAGCAACACACGTGCGCACGCACGCACACACGCACGCACGCACGCACGCACGCACGCACGCACGCACGCACGCACGCACGCACGCACGCACGCACGCACGCACGCACGCACGCACGCACGCACGCACGCACGCACGCACGCACGCACGCACGCACGCACGCACGCACGCACGCACGCACGCACGCACGCACGCACGCACGCACGCACGCACGCACGCACGCACGCACGCACGCACGCACGCACGCACACACACACACACACACACACACACACACACACACACACACACACACACACACACACACACACACACACACACACACACACACACACACACACACAGGTCCTACTGTAAACAAAGTTTTTCAAGAAAATGAAGGTCAGGATTTAGGAGTTTTTAGAAGAGGAAAAAGGTGATTAAGTGATTAATTTGACTGATGTTTCAGCCTGTTGGCCATCCTCAGAATCAATGGCAGAGTGAGAAACACATGTGGCTCCATTTTCGTCACAGGCTAAACCCGTTATCCCTTTTTTACTATTTTGAAAAAGTTTTTGGGATAGTTCAATGTGTCAATCAATTGACATGCTGTGAGCCTTTAGACTGGCCATTTCAACTATTGAAAATGTTTTTTAAAATAGTTTATAAAGGCAAAGAAGTTAAGGGATAAAGGGTTTAGAAGTGACGAAAATCTAGGCCATGGTCTCTCCTTATATACGGTAGGGGTAGGCCATGTCAACAATAACACGCATGATGGGGATTAGATGATCGTATGACAATCATGTCTGTTATAGATATTGTTGGGGTAACTATCGAGGGGCCATTTCAATCCAATAACGACAGCCATTATCAACTAAGAAAATAACAAACACATGCATTTGAAACCATGGGTTAGGCATAACATGTGGTAGACAAACCTCTCCACCAATAGCATTCCTATATGATAAAACATTGTTTTAAAAAATAAATGTCACGTTTTTTCCACTGCATAGGGCATGCCTTGTTGACGGAAGAGATACTGAAGGTCTGGTTCCAAAAATGAACCAGTATTTAATGTGTAATGTCCATGATATTTACATTGGAATGAATGAGCCCAGATGGAAAGTGTACTAGCCTTGGGTGGTCACTTGGGAGAGGGCGGGGCTTACTGAAAGGTCTATTGAAGAATTACTGTGTTCCATTACAATGAATCAATATATTCTACCATACTACATTGGCTAATTAGAGGTTTAAATTCATCTCATGCTCACTCCAACCAGGCATCTCACCTCTTTTTACTGCCCTCTTGGTCCCTTCCCTGGTGCCTCCAGTCCAGGCGGCTCTTACGATACAGCAGGTTCATGTCGCTACAGGAGCGCTCTTCCTCGCAGCCAATCACAGCACAATGCAGCCGCTTGCTCCGCCTCTCTATGTCACGCAGGAAATGCTCGACTGCCACATCCTGGGAGGAGCCAGAGTTCATGGTATAGAAGACCAGTCGGTAGAAGAAGGGGATACAGGTCACAGCCGGCCTCCTCCAAATCACCTGGATATGGAGATAGAGCAGTAGTTTTCAACCTTTTTCATACCAAGGCCCACTATTTATCCTGCATTTTAGCCACAGACCACCATTTGAAGTTGAATTTAGTTTCTCGGACCCAAAACTAAGGATTTAAAACTTTTTGTCCACAATTTAGAAGAGATAAACTGGAAAAATGTTGGTCAAAATAACACTTCTTCTATTTTTCTAATTGAATTGATTCTTGAAAATTGAGTAATTCAATGTTTAATGTTTAAATATAATTGAACTCTTGAGAGTGTGTATAATGAAACCCTTACGTGTCCATTTGGTTTCATTTTACACTCTCAAGAGTTACAGATCTATAAGTGTCCATTTGGTCACCAACTGGTCACCAACATCATTTATCTGGGGACCACCTGAAATCCTCTCAGGGACCAATAGTGGTCCCCGGACCACCTGTTAAAAACGAGACATTGCATGCACTTTTTGGCCATTTACAAATTACATTTAACCCTTTTTTGGTTTTCTTTTGTTTTTTAAAGAAAACCAAGCCAGATATAGCGATGTGTAGAACCCCACATTATATTTCAAATTGCTGAATATATTTGTTTATTGTATATACTGTGCATAGGAAGAGTGGACATAATGCATCGTTGTTGTCCACCATCTGTTAAATTGCAATAGATTACTGTCCATGATGCTTTGTTGTTGTTGTTTGTCATTTTAAGTGCATTCACATCAGACAGAGTACGCCATGACATCTTGTTAAATGCAGGGAATGCGTTTTCCGGTGAACATGGAATGTGTTTTCACATAGTAGATACACACACTGTTTGCTCCAATAAAGATTAAAGAAACGTCATTGTAAACAGCGAACAGTTGTTTTTCCTATGATTTGAGCAAAGATTTGTCATTTTAATATAACATTAACAGTGTGTGCATGCAATGCCCATGGGCATAACACCAGAAGGAACACATCTGGCGCCGTTTCCCCAAAATTCAGCTCACATAAATGCAATCTATGGTGCGACAAAAAGGTGGAAAGAACATACCATACGTTTATGAATTGTCTCACTAAGAAAGTTTTCAAGGGGTAGATACCCTCACAAAAACATGCTGTAATCCTGGTCTCTAAACTACCTCCCCCTGGCCAGCCGGGGCGCCTGATGGAGGGGACTGGAACTGGTTGGAATAACGTGTTCCTTCCACACGCTACGTCCAGCCAGGGAAACTCCCCCCTGTTAGGTGAAAAGAAGGCAGTTTGGACTCCTCATGCATTGAAGGAAGCATGAGGCCAGTCCGCTGCCTCCCCAGGTTGGCGGAGGATGTGTAGAGCCCAGGATCACATTAGGAATTGGCACTGGGTGAAAAAATGGGTTACAAAATCGTGGGATAAAATATTTAAAAAAAGAAAAAAAAGAAAGAAAGTTTTCAAAAACTGGAAAGAATTACCTAAACCGGTCCCGGGACCACCAGGATTCCAGGTGGTCCCCAGCTAAATGATGGACAGTTAGTTAATCAGATGTAACTCTTTGAAAAAATGGACCCTTGCGGGTCTATTTGGTTTCATATTTACACCCTCAAGAGTTAAAATATTCATCATGTGAATTTGCCCAAGTCAAGACAAATAGAGAATGTAGAAGATTAGTGGTCATTTTGATCTGTATGTTTGCCTATTTTGTTTCCCAAATCCAGCCTGGAATTCTGGACAAAAGCAAAACAAAAAAGGTTGAAAACCACTGACCTAATCCCATTAAAGGCATGCAAACCAATGAAAAAAGTTAATTGTCACCACCAGCCATAGGCATGGGTAGATTATGTTTTGCACTCCGTCCGACTGTTCGTCCATGTGTGTCAGTCCTTCTGTCCAGCTAATCTCCACCACTGTTGGCCTGGTCGATGCCAAACTTTGCACACACAGTCCCTGGATGCCAATGACAAATCTCTGTGCCAGATTCTCCATGACCACGAGACCAATTATTGCCAAACACATTTCTTCATATAATTTCTTCCATATTCCACCTCCACGTTTCAATATTCTACCTAGATTGGCTAAGACTGCTTTTTGAAGTTTGAAGGATTTTGAAGAAAATGCCTCAAATCTTGAACAATTTGTGTGCAATCACTTTCACTGTATACCTGCACATTCCCACTGGGCAGAAGAAGAAATTATATCAGCCTCATGGCAGCGCTATTACTGGCCAATTCATGTTTTCACCGTGGAGCTGTGTATAACTTTGTATGTGCACTCCCCAAACGCCAAGAGAAAACCTGTGGCATACATTTTCCACATCTGCCAGTTATCGTGCCATCATGAGGCCTATATGAAATGGAAGACTGTACATTTCTGAACAAATCAGTGTTGTTGCATCCCTTCAGGGACGTTCAGTCTATGGGACGCTAGTCTATTTGTTTTACAAACCTTAAGCGAGGGACAGACTGCAAGCTCAGCATGTCTGCAATTACATGGCTTCAAACCTATAATGTTTTCAGATAGAAAAATAGCTTACTGATTACATTTAAAATGAGTAATACACTTACTGTTTCTAATATATGTAAACGTCATGACATCAGCTTATGCTGCAACCTGTTCCCATTTGCAGATATGACTCGGCACTGCTGGTATCAAACAGGAACAAACCGCAGGTTGAAAAGTGAATCAAAGAACAAGATTTCCATACAGGATCTCCTCACCGTTTGTCAAAAACACCTTGAAGACCCTATCAGCTAGGAGCCCTCGGCTGGCACAAGGTTCCTTTGACTATACCTGCACTTCTTGGTACCTCAGCACCCTTAAAACAAGGCTCCAGACTTCCCAAAACAAACTGGTTAGGCTACTACTTGGCCTCAGTCCTCAAACACACGTCACCCCTACACGTTTTGACAGGCTGGAATGGCTTAGAGTTGACTACAGAGTACAGCATCTTTCCAATGGGTCTGGTCCACATAGATTCACTACACCACTAAGATAATCATGTACCTGCTATATACCTGCTAAATATCCACACCCACAATACCAGAGGGAGTTCAACAAACGATGTGCATCCAAGATTCGGCTCAAACAAGGGGCTATATTCATTTCGCTCCTATGCCACCGAAATGTGGAATGCCCTATGCACAGTCATTAAGACAGGCAAATCCCTTCACTCCTTCAAAGCCGCTCTAAAAGCGGAAAATATACCTCACATACATATATACATATGTATGTATATATTTTCCCCTTTTCCTGTTTTTGGCTAGCAGTGTATATTTGACCCTCTCTAAATGTTATGACATTTTGGAAATGATGGACCCCACAGTTAACATTATATTGAGTTGAATCAATCCAAAATAAGTCTGTATGTGCTCTTGAATGAGATTGAGTAGTTATGATCAGCTGTGTTGCAAAGAATGAATGAATCAAACAGGTGAATTAATGAACTCAAGATACTTTGGTATTCATGCAGGCCTTGATACGTCATCACAAGGCTCTTTCTCGTTCAAAGGAAGTAATTAAAATTGGCTTTTTATGGAATCATGGATAAAAATGGAAACACGATGGTCACGGATAGGCTGTAAAAGTGTGAAAAACATATTTTACTGCCTCTCGCTATCTTGCATACTACAGTTTGGATGAAAGTGTTTTCATCACAGTGTAGGTTTTTATGCTTCACCTGGGCTCATATAGAAATATTCTCCTTAAAAAATCCTTAAAAACCGCGGTGAAACCCCTTTCACCCGGAGTATGTAAGCATACACGCAGGCGTTGTGAGTCTGAGACCAGATCACCTGCTTTCAGGTGACAGCACTGAGACTAATTGATTTGAACATGACACAAGTTATGTCATCAAAACTATTAATAGCAGTGGGAGAATCATAGCTAATTAGTGTCATTTATGGCAGACAAGCCTGCCCATTAATAGTCTATAGAGTAGTCTATAGGTTGGGCCTCTAAACGCAGTCACAGCGATGCAAGTCGACAGAGGTTGCATTTTTTATTTTGTCCCAACCTCCAGTGTATCACATGCAAACTATTTATATTTTCATTATCCACTTATGAATATTTGAGTAAGCACAGTAACTCAGCTGCGGCGCAGCTCCGACTGCAGGCCTTAGGGTGGCCTAGCTAGGGTAGTCCGCCATCCAGACAGTAATACGGTTTGTCATATGTAGTGCATGCACAGCTTCCTACACACGCTCACCCCATGAGAAGTCAGGCTTGTTGTGGGGCAGATATTTGAAGGCCCAACTGTGTTTTCGCATTGGGAGACAGGAGATTGTGAGTGTGCAATGCAATTGGCTAAGAAAAGAGCAGCTGTCAGCTGATGCATGTTTCCAGTATTTTTCCATCCATGTTAAAATGGGAACAGAGAGTTTGAAGTGTTTTTTTGGAGGTGGGCACTGGGATGTCTAAAATTAGTGCTCCTGGCATTAGTTTGTTTTGAGTTGAACTGCATTGTCAAAACTGGATCAAGTGCTTTGAATGTGTTCTGTGGGGCATCCTGGCCCTGTAATCGCCTAAGCCGGTGCAAATAGGCACTCACATCTTCATAGGTTGAAAATAAAAATGGCTGATCATGGCTGACTGTTTGTGGAAGATCATTGGCTGTTTCTCCCTTCAATATGACATATCACTCTGATCTTTACAGGATCAGAGAAGAGGAAAAGATGCACACTATTAATATTATTACTTTTAATTTTCAAATATTGTTTATATTATATGGTATGTAAAATATGTATCCAATCAACAGTATAACAGCATAGTTAAACATGACACTAGAGTTAGAGATTTCAACCACACATTCCATTACATAACTCTTAAAACATGCATGCAATATTAATGCTTGTGCGGTGCCACCAATTCACATAGTCAGTTATATGCATGCCTTATACTACCTAGCAGATAAGAGCTAAATCAACCACATGAACTGGGCCATGCATTATGTGGAGGTGTGTAGCGGTGTGATTCCAACATGAGCGTATGTGTAATCTAGTATGTCAGATTGGACCACCGCTATTCCTGTATTCCACAGCGCTGACCACAACCCCCCACTGCTGTGGCTTCCATGCTGGCTAACTCAATGTTAATTAGGTTAGGGAGCTGACTGAGACTGTAAGTTGGGCTTTTGTTAGACATCAGCTTTGATTTGGGTTATCGGAATCAAGCAGCTGAGAGCCGGGGCATATGTGCCACCGTCAAAATGTAAATATACACAGTATAGCTTCATTTTTAAAACCGACATTGTAAATCCATTTGGGTCCATTTCTCAGTGTTGAATTAACCATGAGGATTTTACTATGTATGTTATGTTGTAGGTACTGTATAGTGTGCATTTGTGCAATTGGCCAAGCTAAAAAGAAGTGAAGAGATCTTCACTTCACCATGAGCCATCAAGCATGCTCATCAAACATGTAAGTGGACACAATGTTTCTCTTACAACAACATATAGTATCGGTTAGTAGCCTATAATATAACAGAAAAGTTGTTTTCTTTGGGCAAATGGTGTGCGGGTCGCGCACACAAGCGCATCATGATTATGCATGTGTCCAACGTTTACTTTAAAATACAAATTGTGAATACAAACAGTTCATGAGACATGTTCAGGGTCAGAAATCATTCGAATCCCCCTCATTAGAATTAGGGGCAGATGGAGGCATGATTCACATAGCTGGATCTGAATGCAAGGCTGCAGACTTAAGAGTACCCATTCATGCACGTAAGTACACAAATCACACACACGCGCGCACACACACGCGCGCACACACACACACACACACACACACGCACACGCACACGCACACGCCAAGCTGTATAATCACTAATGCTGCTCAGTAGCTGCCATGAATGCAAAGAACTGAAGGTAATAACATCATATTAAATGAAATATCTATTAAATTGAAATTCATTACCTTTAACTACATATTTAATGGTTATATAAATGCAATTACTATAAATGATTGTCTTTCACATTCACCAGCACCTGTTTTGTGAGATATCTACAGGATTACTATACAGAAAAGAATTCAGAATTCATTTAACTCATTTTGGTTCCATGTGAGCTCTCAGGGGACACTCAGGACTGTATGACCCTCAAAATAATCATAATTGAACTAGGAATTGGGGCATTCAATTTGTTTTAATTCACTCTGTTCCATGGCCAAAATATTGTGAAAAAATAGCAAATCTACAAGCTCCCAACACCCTAACCATCACTTAAACTCAATAAAACTGTCTATACCTAAACGTATTCTCAGAGGAATGGCAGCTGTGAGTGTGCAGCTAAACGTTTTTTTTTTTTTTTTTTTATTTTTTTTTTGTCTGTGAATATATCATGTAATATTGCATTTTCTAAAATTCAATATACTGCATCAAATTTCTCCTTATCATCATTTGGAATAATTTATTAGTAGTACAAATGTGTTGGAGGTGTATACTATTGTGCAATACTATGTGATTGTATTTGTGTTCACACACCACTGCATGCGATTCCAACATGACCTCACGGCCACACTGTAAACGGCAGTGTGATGTTCAGCCTGACGGTGCTGCAGCTCAGCCTCAGCCACAGTAATGGACCAGGAGAGAGGAGAGAGAGAGAGAGAGAGAGAGAGAGAGAGAGAGAGAGAGAGAGAGAGAGAGAGAGAGAGAGAGAGAGAGAGAGAGAGAGAGAGAGAGAGGTTCAAAAACAGAGCGGCGCACATTGAAGAGAAGAATGAGCAGCTGGAGACACGTAGATGGAGAGGAGAGGGAGAGGGGAGATGGAAGGGGCAGTGGAGAAGATGGGGGGAGGCCAGAAAACAGGGAGGAAGCGACCATGCAGGCCGGGGATAAATATGATTAGTATATAAACGTGGCTGAAACAGACGGACGGACAAGAGCCAATATTTAAGCCAGGAATTTTGAGTGTGCAGAAATAAGCAAGGAGTCGAGGCAGAGGAAGAGAGGATAGAGAAATGGTGAAAGGGAGCTAGACGAGGAGAATGGGGGAGGGATGTGAAATCAAGACTCTCACACTAGTCACTGTGTGTGGTCTCCTAGCAACACTGTCAGCAATGCATCTCTTCCTAGCCGCTGAATATATGCACAAAGCAAGATGTTAGCCTTGTCGTTCATGATTATATCCCCGAGTAAAAGTTAACATGCTGCAGATCTGATTTAACACTTCTAAGCATGTGTTTGAACTTACCACGCCATTATCTGTTAATTACCATTAGCATCGCTAGACAGTGTTTAGCCACAAAACGGCATCCGTGGCACACCACGCTTTCAACATGACACGTCACCTTCCCATTCTATTTGTTTATTCTAATAAAATTAACAATAATGAAATGCATAATGTAGTCTATGCAAGTAGCCGTGTGACAATTAAAATACAACCCAGCACTGCGGAGAATGAGTATTTCAGAAATAATGTTCATTCTGGATATAGAAAGAAAGGCAGACATGGCCACATTTGAAGAAAATAAACAAATTACAAGATCGCTATGCAATGTGTTGCTGCTGTTGTTGCTGCTGTGTGGCAATATACCTGTATATTGCAGAGATTTGGGGCTTAATTTTTGGCAAGCACTAAACCCATTATCCTTTTTCTTAACTAATTTTAAAAACATTTTTGAATGGTCCGACTAGCCAATCTGCACTGTGGGCTTGTAGGCTGGCGATTTCAACTATTCAAAATATTATTCAAAATAGTTAACAAAATGCAAGTAAATTTAGGGATAAGGGGTTTACCCATGACGAAAATGGAGCCCTTGGTCTAGAGGGGAAAAGGAAGGGCCCAGGAAAGACCTCTGATAAATCAGCGGATTCTACGGAAAATCAAGCGAGTTTTGCACAATAATCTCACCTCCTCTAACCCTAAACATAACCGCAAGCATGTCGCCACACTGACACAGGGCTTAAAACAAGGCGGCCATGGCACACGGCCATGCTGATCGAGGATTTCCGGGTTTTCATCTTATCAATGCCAATAAATACAATTACAGGCTACACAGGCTACATAATGTTTTAAACAGTGTGTTTGCACAGGTTTGTGTGTAGGTGTGTTTGTACTAGCACAGAATGTGATGATTTGATTGGCTGATGTATGATGATGAGCGCTCCTCGCTTCACACAAGTGTGTGAATACAACAACACACACTGTTCTTGTGCAGTTCACTTGATTGGCTAAAGCAAGAAAACAACTTCACCAGTACCTATTATGTACATTGTACCCCTATGCTTTTTAAATGTGTTCACTTTAACTGCCCTCCATAATTTGAAACAGGCTCTAGAATCATACATCCCCATATCCACTTAGACATCCCGGCTACAACATCCCTACTTTACTGTTCCCAAAAGATTCTTTTCAAAAAGCAGGTCATTCCACTACAAAGCTTCATTTGACTGAACAATCTCCCTCTTCCTCTCAAAAGTGTTGCCTCTCTTGACCGCTTCAGGACTTCCTTGTATTCACATCTTGAAACAACCATACTAGCGTTTATTTCTGACTATACAAAGTCTGACTGTACACTGCATCTTAAAGGGTTATTATCCTCAATGCATTCTAAGTGATTTTCCTTTGTAAAAATTATCAATACATTTCAGAGCCTAGCAAATTTGCAAATTTGACATCAAGCCAAATATGTACAAATTCAATATAAAAATGATTTTATTATACAACTTGAATACTGTATTTACATTTTGAGAAATGTGATATTTATGCTCATAAAAATAAAACCAGCATTCTTTTTGTGTTGCCTAAAAAGGCTATGTACAAATGTACAGTATATTTATGTGCTTCTCATACTTTGTTGTCTCACTGTAAGGTGGTGACTATAATTCGTACCCCGTCCGTCAGCCCATATGTCTGTCTGTGCACGTGATGACGTCATATATGGAGCTGTCAGTAGTCAGTATATCTCCATAAATGGAGCTGTCAGTAGTCAGTATATCTCCATATATGGAGCTGTCAGTAGTCAGTATATCTCCGTCAGGTCCGATGACATCATGATGGCGTCATCGGATGCACGCCTCAGGTTCGCACAGTTCAGGCCTGAGCCCGGGCAGGTGGGGACTTGACTTGGCTTGTCTTTTATTTAACCTATACTCACACAGCACATAGGGACTTGAATTGGACTACAGTAGAAGAGTGTAGACCCTGGAACTTAGACTGCAATAGCTGTGTGTTTTTGAACCAATCAGAACATTGCATCTCTTTAGAGTCCGTTTGTTTACATGTCACAGTCGGCCGGCACAGAGTGTGACAGATTCAACAGATCGAGATCTGAACTCAGTCTCTCTACAGTAGCCGCTCAGATTATATCCAATCATTCCAATGTCATAATGTTTATCCTGTGGTCACACTGTGTGTGGTGCGTACGGTGTACTTTACGCACAGAGCTATGACTGATAGCTCTCCTATAGCAGGCAGGCATGTGATTACGTTAAAATCACAGTCTGTCGTTTACCCTTCTCCAGTAGACATAACTGAAACCCATAACCGAAGGATTCAAGTGTCAAGAAAACAATATGCCACAATCTGTTGTACAGTAGCATCCAACACAGGAGCAGGAAATCGAACTCTAGAAATAACATGAGGTGATGATCAGTAGAGGGGTAAATATAGTTAGATATTTATCTGTGTAAGGTAAGGAAATCAGATGACTAAATCAAGGAGAAATTATACTGTCACTAACCATTATATACACATATTATAGTGTAAACAAATACACACAGATGGAGAATGCTCACACAAGCATTCCGGCCTCTTGTACAAACTGAGTTACAGATAAATCTTTCATAGTCTAGAAAAAATACGCTCCAAGTAAATCTCCCTGGTTAGCCTGGTTGTGTATGTGTGTGTGTGTGTGTGAGTGCACGCGCGCTCAAACGTATGTATAATGAGTAGAACATAATGGCAACAGCTGCAGTCGCACTGAATATTGTATCACAATGTAAATGAATGTGAAGATTGTGCGGCCCTTATCTCTCACCCACTGTGGTTTCAAAATAAGAGCCCAGTCCACTCCACTCTCCATTCCACAACCCAGTCTGCCCTTGGCTTCATCTCTTGCTGGAATCTGCAGTAACCAAGGTGACCCAGTGCACTTAGCATATACATGAACACAACACATCCTGGCTCACACATTCACGCATGAACATGCGACGGCATGCACGCTCTCACTCGTTCTCAAGCAGGCGCTGTGTGTGTGCAACGTGAAAATGTTGAACATGTTGTTGGGAAAGGTCATAGTTGATCCTGGAAAAAATATATATATGAAAAAACAAACAAACAGCAAGGCCTCTGCAGATGGACCACAGAACCTAGCTCCACTGTTTGAGGCAGATGCACCCTCTGCAAGGAATGACAGACAATTTATTTGCTCTGCTGGAGACTGTTCATGCATCAGTAAGTGCAAAAGAAGGGAAGAGATAGAGAAAATCAAGTGGGAATAAAGGAAACCCAAGAGCAGCCTGAATTTTCAGCACGTACGGGGCACAGGCAGCACAGTGGACATGGAAAAACAAATGAGTTCTGCGGATATTCATTCAACTCATACTGTACACCAGATATAGTGTAGTAGTAGATATAGTAACTATGGATTGGTCATAAGCGGCCTATACTTCTGTGTCTGTCCGTCCACATCCACTGCCTCAACTGGGGGACCCAGTGATGCTTACCCAACATATCTTTATAACCTGCCATTCAAAGTCCCAATAGGGTTGTATAAAGACCAAGCCCCCAGAGAGCTTCTTCAATGTTGAAGCCCTAGTGGTTGTTAGAGTGAACTGCAGGAACCAAATTTTGGAGTCCAAATCGAAAAAACAGCAAGGAGGCGGGATATCGCTCAAGTTAACTATCCTTTTATTACTCTATGGCAGACCCACCGTGCCTGCCTCTGATTGTCCTACCAACACCCGCTTTTTGCTTCGTGGTTACAAGACAGTTGTGGACAAGGTGGAAACTCTAGTAACACTGATGCGAGGTTACTACGAGAGAACGACTTTGGGTAGGGAAATGTTGCCATATGCTGGCATTGCCTTTACTATTCTGTCCACATCGGGTTGCAACTCGCACAGGGCCGAGTCAGCTCTATAGCAAACTGTGCAACGTTTGGACACAGCAACTCACAGCACACACTCTGTGGTGTCTCTCATGGCTCAAGTTTGCTAGAGACTGCACCCCTCGACAATGATCTAAAACTATACTTTATCGGCAAAAGTCTGAGGTTGTTGGAAAAATAGTAGCACCAGCAGCGTCATTCATAGTCATAATGATTACAACACTATGCTAGCAAATTGGCTGCAGGAATTGTATTCCTAGCTATGGTAGAACTTAGAAGGTGAGAGTGCTCTGTCCCATGGATACTTACAGGTACTAGAGAGGTGCAAAGTAAAGATCTCAACGGGCCTGAAAATGAAGGCCCGGCCCTACCCAGCCCTAACAGTTCAGGCCCTAGGCCCTACCCGGCCCTACTAAATGGAATACATTTTAGGCCCTACCCGGCCCTAAACTGTCGGGTTTGGGCAAAGTTTGAGAATTCGCCACAGATTAAAATTGAAATGGCAATCAGCACCGTCTTCATAATAGGTAAATAGATAAAATAACTATTATTCTTACTATATTAAAATAATTAAATATATATTATTTTTCCATGGGCCCGAGGCCCTACCCGGCCCTATTGCTTAGGATACATTTCCGGCCCTACCCGGCCCTAAATGTCGGGTCGAGCCTGTTCGGGTTCGGTCCTGGTCGGGTTCGGGCAGAGTTTGAGAACTCTAGTGCAAAGCCCCTACTACTAGTAGGAGGCGGGCAATCAAAGACAGGTGGGGGCAGATATTTTTACACAAGCTAAGGCGACCCCACTGGTGCTGTGAATTACACCTTTTATCAAATAATGCATCACAGAGGTCCCCATGGATTGGTTACTTCCTGGGAGCACAGCTTTGCTATGAATGAAAATGCGCACGCACGCACACACACACACACACACACACACACACACACACACACACACACACACACACACACACACACACACACACACACACACACACACACACACACACACACACACACACACACACACACACACACACACACACACACACACACACACACACACACACACACACACACACACACACACACACACACCTCAACAAGTCATATCAGTTATATACGTCTGTTCTCGGAACAGTGCATTTGGGTGTTACATTCAATCTGAGGAAAGGGTGAGTTTGATGTCAGCTATCAGACTCACCCTTATTTGAATGTACTAAATTATCACATATTTAATGTGATAATTTAGTACATTCAAGTCAGTGATTTTCTAAATTGGATCTACCTTCTGTTTCAACTCATTTTAAACACTAACGCACGCGCGCACACACACAGAGTACACACAATGATGAACCAAAGTACCTCATCAACCAGAGGAGCCAAACAGCCTAGAGCCTAATGGTGGAACATCCTGGAAACTGCAAATAATTAGGTTTTCAATATTTACAATCTACAAAGTGCAGTAGAGAGACTATTACTTGATGGGCACTACCCAAACATCTCTATACAAAATGACTGCAGTTATTGAAGAACGCTTTTTTCTTTCATGAGCAAGTCCACTCAAGGGGGTGTCCCCATGACTAAAGTGTTTGGGTGGATAACACCAGTGCACCAGTGAGTTCATATAGGTTGGCCAGAACAAATACTCTCTCCACATTTCCTGTCGCTCAACTGTCACTATCAAAGGCTAAATACTATGCGCACATATAGCCTACTCATTGGTATATGCAAGTAGAATACATACACACATCTAGAATAGAATACTTATTTGTAGTTTAAAAAATAAATGTCATAACTTTAGAAAACACCAACATGAACTACAGTATACACAGTTTTGAAGATGCATGCAAGCCTGTGGCACACAGATTCAAAATGAGTTACATCACAGGGGTGATGTTTGTCAGGTAAATGCATAATCATGACAACACTAAAGTTCAGATAATCTCAATAAAGCACACGCACTTAATATTATTACCCATTATGTTTTCAGAAAGGCAGGCAACATACAGTAAACTGTAAACACCTCTCCTACTGTACCTACCCCCTATGCCATGTCTTGTTACTACTGTATGTCATACAGGTACACCTCATCAAACACTGCGTAACCCTACATGGAGAAGACTGAATCCAACCTGAATCTGTGTCACAGTTCATGGCAGGCTGATATTGGACCCAAGCGCAGACAAATGGCAGATGATGAGGCTGGCACGGGACAGGTTGAGTGCAAGGAGGTTTATTAAACCAAAACCAGAACAAACACGCAAACACTAGGAAATAGCAAGATGATACACAAGGAACAAGAAATTACACAATGAGCTAACAAACGCTGCAACTACCTTTACGAACAAACAAGGAACTGAACACACAAGGACATATAAATAGACAAGGACTAACTAGACACAGGTGAACAACAAGCCAAATCAACACAGTGATTGGCTGGGACACTTACAAGACACAGGTGGAGAAAACTAGACTAAAGACTAGGTAAAGAACTACAGGGACAGACAGGAAGGCACAAAGCAATACTACAAAATAAGGTATATAGTGCAAGAACAACTCTAAGAAGCAATACTACAATATCACAGGGAAACAGTAAAGTAAAACACTAAAGTATATGATAACCAAAAACAGTACACAGCAAAATATAACACAGGTCACCGACCTGTCACGAACTGTGACAATCTGCTGATGGAGTCGGCCAGCGACTCATCTGACCTCAAGTCATCTCCATATAAGGAGTTGACCTGGTCAAACATTCCATATGTTGATCCTTCCCCACCTGTCCTTCCTCCTGGATGTCTAGCTTTTGAATGATACCAGTCCATTCAAACAGGCCACCCCAAAGTTTAGTGCAGCTAAACTAGAGTTCTAAACAGACCCGGTCCTGCCAGGGCGCTCATCAAACCCTGTACACTGCCCGCTCTGCTGACAACCACCCAGGCGGATGCGTGCACGCGACCTTACCCTTTAAAATAGAACTTCCTTGAGCATTCCACCCATCTGGGGAATGTAACCTATAATACTATAGGCATTTGCACCGTGAGGTACAGAGTAAAATGGTGAATGACATACTGTAAGTATACATCTGCAATATGCACAGCTTTCATTGGCGTTAAAGACATAATTGAAAGCTTTTCGGTAGTGGGATTTGAATGAGCAATTCATATTCTTATTAGCTATGCATTATGCTGAGCATGATAAACGAAAAGGAACTGTGGGAAATGACAGATGATAATGGGTGACTTGATTGCAGGGCAATTAATTCAGGCATTTTTTGTATTGTAGTTGTGGGTTGAGAGTAGGACAGATGGCAGAGTGACTATATAGAAGGCACCTGAATTGTCTTATTCTAACTACAACTAAGTGTCTCAAATTGAAATAATAAATACATGAATAAATAAATACAAATGAGATACAAGAAGTCTATATGCTATCAGAGACCCACTTCAATACGTGTATACAACTCTGTGCAATAAATGTGATTGTCCTTGAACCAATAATACCAGAGTGTACAATATTACAGATCTGTTCAATTTTCAATTGTTGTGCAGGATAGGCTCAGCTGAGAAAAGCAATTCAAATAGCATTAGAATGGAACCTGAACAGAACAGCCTATATGGGGACTAGAGAGACACTATGTAGGTCAGAGACAAGCCACTGATGACTTGCTGGCCACCTTTGTCCCTGACCGCCATATCACTTTCTCAACCTACAAACTAAAACAAAATAGGGTGCTAGACTGCTAGGGCTAAAATTGTTATTCCATGACCCTCATAAACCTCCAGCACGTAAAGAAAAAGTTGATACTAGCTCAACAAAAAAAACATGCTCGCTCACATTGGCTATATACTGTAAATATATAGTATAGTTTTACACAGTGATAGTAGGAATGTGAAAAAATGCCTTCACACAAGAGTACACTTTCTCAAATGTTACCCTTATGTGATCCATGATCGACAATAGACAAGCACCCAAGCCTATATTCATTCATCACTGCACAACACCATTAACAGTACATTACAAATGAAAACAACACAGGGTCTAATAATAGTGTGGGGCTCCCATGTGGATCTCTGGCTTAATGTGTCCTGTCTATAATGTCAGTCACCTATGACGTATGAGTCCAAATTTGGAGTAATCCTTACCCTCAGTGCCTACCGTTATAAAATGCAAGTTACATATCTCACAAAGTACGTCTGTAAAATGTCTATGCTGGTGTGTGAGTATCAGTCTATTGCGTATTTAGGGAAGCCTGTGTGTAGCAGAGGACCCGAGGAAGTACGGTCATGTAAGGTCAGGTCAAGTCGGTTCAGTGGTCCAAATCTCCATAAACGGGCATAGAAGGGACACAGACAGACAGACACAGAGATCTGCATACACAGGCATAAAAGAGACAAAGACAGACAGATGGATACAACGGGTCAGGTAGTGGGGTGCTCTCTCAACCTGGTACTGTCACAGTCAAACCAGAGAGGGTCGTGTTTTTTTGTGTTCCCAACGGGCAGCGTTCCCACTTGGCATCGGCCTAGTAGATGTGAAGGAAAATTCACCCACATACTCAGATAGGGGTAGGAACTAGACAGTTCCTACTCCTATATCAGTTAAAGTGGATGAAATTAGCCACATGTTCCCGACAGCTTTCCTATGATAGAATTATGACCAACATAATCAAAAATATCAACCAAAGAACAGATATACAGGATCCCATTGGTCAACAAAAACACCTTGTGCTTCCACAATTGTGACTTCTTCACTACAATTGTGACCTCTTGGTACTGTACCACAGCATCTCAGAGGCCCTTAAAACAACCCAGTAAGCACGGTCGGGACGGGAACAAATTAGTAACATCGTGATTGTGGGCAGCTCAAGACAATCCAAGACTATTCAAACCTGGCCCCAGAATATCACCTGATTTCAACCAACACAAATCATGTCCACTAAAGACAGAGGTCCCCGGATGAATCAGAGGGAGTCAGATTGACTGGAGGCACTGGAGGACGTCATCATAAAGTCACTGGAGGACTCCAATGACGTTCAATACTAGGCCAGATCACAGCCCTTATGGGGATGACCTTTCCGTCATTTCCCGGACATCTTCACCGGTTGAAATAACTGGCGAAGATCTGGCCACATTCAAGACGCCACTATTTCGCCCCGGTCATACTACCCATGTACCAAAACACTTCCTTATTGTCATCAAAGTCCTCAACACCAGAGAGAATTCAACAAACCATGTGCAACCCACATATGGCTCAAACAATGGATCAAATTGATTTTGATTCTATCTATGCCACTAAAATGTGGAACATTGTACCATTAAAGGTGGAAAAGAAATGTGAATCCCTAATCTCCTTCAAAACTGCTCTCATAGACCACCTACGGACATCTGCACTTCAAAACTGGGCCCTGTAAAAAAGTGCTGTGCATCATAAACTCCATATTTGGGCATGCAAACAGTGTTCGCTTCCCATGCAGGGTCATACTTGTATTGACTATTTATTTAGTTTGAAATGTATCCATTCCACCATACATACTGTCAACTATATCAGCACTCAGTAGAGTGCAATCTTGTGCATTGCGCACAAGTAGGCCATGGCCCACTTTGAGCTTTGTGCATGTGGTCTGTGTGCATGTCTGTCCATTTGGCTACAATCTAATATCCGTTTCAACATCATCAGACGTCGTCATTGCTTCACATGTTACTTGTGACTTTTAAAATGTAACCCTTCATGATTGTGTGGTAACAGCAAGGAATCCAACCTTGTTAGCACACAGGCCATGTGTGCTAATAATGCAACTGGTATCCCATAGATACAGTATACACATACTATACTCAAGATGGCAAAAGATTCCCACGCCGATCTAGTGTCCTTGAGTGAGACTCTGAACCCCGAAATGCTCCTCACATGCAGGTTCACCTGAAAGGCACCACATGCAAGGTGCCTTTCAGGTGAGAGAGAGATAGAGAGAGAAAGAGAGAGAGAAAGAGAGTATAGTATAGAGTATATAACATGCCAGCCTCAGACCCACAAGGACCTGGCTCTCTCTTACATGTGCAGACTGTTAGTGCTGCTCACTTCCTTGAGACTCTAGCTCTGTTTTCATTCTCAATGTGATTCATTCACAGTATTTGAATCCTTACTGGAAATATATATATTTTTTGATAAACGCTATTTTATGGTTTAAAAAGTTTAAACCCCTACTATTCTGATAGTAGGTCTAGTCTTAGCGTTTGTATAGGATTAGAAACAGGGTCTCCCTGACTCCCCATTCATTTACTAAACAGAAAATACATGTGAGTCAGTTAAGGGAATCCATATTGTTCCAATTCAGAATAATGTATTATGTTAATTTGTTTCGTGGGGTCCATAATTTATGTTTAACCTGTGTGAATGGGCGGATGTAATGCACTAATTGCACAATCTATGTAAAGCACATATTGGATAAAGGAGCTATAGCCTAGAAATGCACCATATCAATCCAAACTTAGTGTTTTTCTTAAAAAAGGGTTAGGATCCCTTAAATGTGTGTAGGACTTGTTCCTACACACCATTCCAATCCGTAGACCACCAGGCCTAAAAGGTCAGCAGTTCTGGTTCTGCCAATCACATTCTTTTCCAAGGTCAAAATGGCACTTAATTGTGGGTAGTCTACATAGCTTTATTTCAGAGGTATTATGGTAAATTACCCAGTATGCTTGCTTAGTAACAGTAACAATGTAAGAAGAAGCAACAGCCATGGCACATGAAAGTAGGCTGTAGGCCTATGGCTAAAGAAAAACATAGTTCTGCCTCTGCAGCCAGCCAGTCACAGAAGGGTTACATACAGTAGGGTAGGCTAACACAGAGCCTTAAAGGGGAATTCCGCCCATTTTCAAACATTTCCTGAGAGGATACAAATGTGAAGGGGTCCATTTGGTTCCTTTTGTGCCCTACTGCCCTCTCAGGAAAAAAGGGGTCTGAAAGAGAAATCATTAACATGGTGAAATACATGATGTCAGATTTTTTTCAGGCCTCCATTTTTAGGAAATACAGAATTGGGGGAACTTTTTTCATCATGTCCACACAACATCTTATACAACATATTAAAATGTTGAAAATGGGTGGAGTTCCCCTTTAATTCACAGTGTTTTACTTTTTTCTTGCTTTCTCCCCCTCCTGAATCTGGTAAAAGCTACACAGGTGAATTTAGGCTCTACACTAGTGTCCCCAATTCCCCCCAAATTTTAGTGGCATGTGACGCTGAGAGATATTTAAAGAGTCTTGATGGCCAAACCCAAACCCTCCTTGATCACACGAGGGGGGTGAGGGGGTTCATTCTGAGTGGTGTGTCTGAGGTGTCTGTTGTCACGCCCGAAAAGCAAGCGCGCGCGCGCACACACACACACACACACGCACGCACGCACACACCACCGTTTTTTGCTATTCGCTATATTATCGACACTCCTTGATCCTTTCCGAACGTATTAGCCTTACAATCAACATTTTGTGTTATATATCGCTATGGCGGGTGTTGTTAAACGTGCCACGGTGGTTGTCTTGAGCTAAACGATTGGGGGAAAATCCCACCACATCCATCCAGACGACCACCTCCTCCAGTAAGCCTTTACGGCTCCATATACACATTATAACAGTCACCTGCATGCTACACACACGCGCGCACTAGCGCCCGCACACAGCTTCACATTCATCTCAAGGGTTTCGATCATTAATCACCAGGCATACATTTATTGATCACTATGATCTGTGTATGATTCTAATGCCCGCCATGCTCGTACATCATGCCAGCTGATGGATAGACTCTTGTTTATCGGTAAAATATTAATAGGGCTTTGCCTTGTCACGACTTTAACTTATAACATTCTACGATAGACACGTACGTCGTGCGCGCGCGTCACCAATCTGTGCGTCTGATCTTGAATGTGTTTGGGTTCATAAAAAGGAGGGGGGACTTTGCCGATATGGGGTATGGTTCCAAACATTGGAAATAAATATGATCAATTGACTGTCATCTGCTAATAACAGCTTCCTTTGCTTTTTGGCTCACGTGATATCAATATAAGGCCAACAGAACGTTACCGCAGCATCATCATTATGGGTTATATATACGTCAATTGAGCTGGCTTGTATTTTCATAAGGGGATCATATACACCTGCTGTCGAAATAACAGATCAGGGCTAATAGTGGGAGCAAAATGTGAAATGGAATGAAGGTAGAATACCTACCTTGGTAACTACAGGGAGCCTACGGCTGGCGCAGAGGTAGACTATATGCCGATATATCCAGAATCAGACAACAACAAAACCACGCCGGGTATACTCTACTAGCCTATGTTGATGACACAGCTGTCTCCGCGGTCGAAAGGCATCAAAATCATTTTCCTCCAGATGTTGTCAAGAGCAACGATGTATGAAATCAGTCAGGAATATTGTGGTAGTGCCGCACCTGCTTCCATTTTTTATAATTTAAAACGCGCAGTGGACTATCATCACTACTGACTGGACTGACTATAGTGGGGCTGAATCGTGGTGGTGGTGTACCCGAACCACCGGTACTACTACTGCGATCTGATTGAAAACCATGATGCAATTCATTGCGACGTTACAAAATGTTCCTCTGCCAAACACCTGGTAAAAAAAACAACAACAACCACATAACTGAAGGGTCTGAGCCGTATGTCCATCGCAAATAAAGCGTTATTTCATCGGAAGAAGCGAGTAAAGAAATGCGCAAATAATATCCCAGCAGCAGCAGGCTCTAGTAGTGGTCCAAACAGCAGCGGGCATCGTAAGGTCCATTTGCATTCATATTAATATTCATACAGTAGTTCCTCCTGAGCAGAGAGAGGCCAGCGGTTGTTGTTTGATTCCTGATGCTGTGACGCTGCTGGATGATCATTTTCACCGAGCCCGGCGACGACGCACGCACGCACGTACACAACCACACTGTGACACTACTAGGGGTGGGCAAAAAAATCGATATGCCAATATATCGCAATTCTTAATGCCATGATATCAATATCGAATCGCCAGGTCCAAAATCGTTTTTTTATACTATGTAGGTCTATTCATTAATGTGTTCATGCCAGAAAGACTGGCTGGTGTTATCAGGCTGCATTGATGTGTAGGATTGAACTTTTTGTTATTTATATAATTTAAAATTGCTTTAAAATGTTCTAGTTGGTTGAACTTGTCATGGTCCATATTGTTCAGAATTACGCCCATTTTACTGTATTGTATTTTAGGCTACTTGATGATGACATCATCAAGTTGTGTTTGTTAATGATTTTTCTTTTAGGACCAAATGGAACCAAATGGACCCGTTGTACACCCTCATGCAGAAAAAATCTTGAAAATGGGTGGAAATCCCCTTTAAAATACAATAAAAGCGCAGTCATTTGTGGGGAAAAATGTGATATATCGATATATCAAATCAAATCACAGCATAACTAAGAATCGCAATATAAATCGATTCAGAGCCCTGAATATCAATATTGGATCATATCGTAAGGTAAGTGAATTGTCCCAACCCTATGTGACACGCACACACTCAATGTCGCCTTGTGTCAACACATTCTACTGCCTGTTCAAATCAAACTGGTTGTGCTCTGTGATCAACTCAGAATACTAGTGGTCAGAGCTGGATATTTAACTATATTAGCCAATCAATAACCGTGACTTGTCATTTCTGTCGGCCAATGATTGCCTGCAGCATGCACGCCCATACTGCCAACTTTAATATTATACAATTGAGCAATTAGGCCTAAGCTTCATTTTACTTTCAACCAGTGGTGCGGGGACCACCAGTAGTCTCTTAAGAGGATTCCAGGTGGTCCCCAGCTAAATGATGTACTGTTGCTAACCAAATGGACCCTTATAGATCTGAGAGCGTAAAATGAAACGGGTCCATTTGGTTTCATTTTACGCTCTCAAGAGCTATATAATATGTAAACTAAGGCTGTTGAAAATAGTTAATTAATGGGATTAAATTAATTTTGTTGATTAATCTGATTAAAAATTTTAACGCAATTAACTCATGTGCACACTGACTCAACCCACTGAGCATTTTCTCACTGAAAGAAATGGGTATAGCATGGTTTTACGGAGACATATAGCTGTGTGTCTCCCTGTAACCAGAGCCATAGAGTATAGCTGGAGGATCTACAAGCATTGAGGGCTATTTTGATAAATATTGTAAAGATAAATGGTTAATTTTTCCCACAGATTCTGTTTCTTTTTTAAATGTTGGAATCCTGTACAGGAAAACGTGCATATTTTGGACATAGTTCGATTGGTGATTAATCATGATTAAATTAATTTTGAAGCTGTGATTAATTTGATTAAAATTTTTAATCATTCAACAGCCCTAATGTAAACATCTGAATAACCTAATTTACACTATTAGAATCAACATTAGAAAATGTAGAGTAATTGTTATTTTGGCGCGCGCACACACACACACACACACACACACACACACACACACACACACACACACACACACACACACACATACACACGATTAACTAACCTTAACATGGCCTGTGAGATTGACACGCCCCCTAAAGTCTGTGTGGGAGGGAAGCAAATACAGTCTGGCGTCTTGCTGGAGTATTCCACTTGTGTGTGTTGTTGTTGTTACTTTATTAGGCTATATTGGAAAATTAAATACAAATTGGCTGACTGCGTGTCAACGCTGCGCCGCGCTCAGATATAGGCCTATATCAACTGTCAAAATCACTGTCGATGACAGTTGCTGTTGCTGCTGCTTTGCCGCCAGGGAACACATGGTCATGGCTGGTCAACAGCATAGGCATGCAGGCGTCAAATGATCAGGGTGGAGGATTTAACCCCGAAAAAATTGACGTTAACTTCAAGTCATGACACAGATAATCCCTTTGGCATGGAAGTACCTTAGGGTGATAGGAAAAGATTCATCCAAAGACACAAGCTGTATCACCCTTCATTTCTGAAATATACACTTTTTTCAAAATGGCCGCCACCATTCTCAGCAATACGGCATAGCCCATATCTTTGCTTCTGTTAGACCTATGATAATAATATTGGTGTCAAAGTATACATTTTTAGGGCCAAGGAATCCAATAAAATACATTTCAAGACTAAAAAACTCAATATTGTTTTCGTTACCATGACAACCGGGGTAAAATATGCAAATTTCATTCAAAAAATGTGTTTTAACAGGGTAACTTTATACCCCCTCACCTGCTAAAACTTCCATTTTGTTTTCTCTTTGGCATGGAAGTACCTTAGGATAATAGGAAAACATTTATCCAAAGAGACAAGCTGTATCACCTTTCATTTCTGAAATATACACGTTTTTCAAAATGGCCGCCACCATTCTCAGCAATACAGCATAGCCCATATCTTTGCTTCTGTTAGAGATATAATAATAATATTGGTGTCAAAGTATACATTTTTAGGGTCAGGGAATCCAATAAAATACATTTCAAGACTAAAAAACTCAATATTGTTTTCATTACCATGACAACTGGGGTAAAATATGCACATTTTCATTAAAAAATGTGTTTTAACAGGGTAACTTTATCCCCCCTCACCCGCTAAAACTTCCTTTTTGTTTTTTGTTTTTTTTGCATGGAAGTACCTTAGGATAATAGGAAAACATTTATCCAAAGAGACGAGTTGCATCACATTTGATTTCTGAGATATACACTCTTTTCAAAATGTCCGCCACCATTCTCAGCAATCCAGCATAGCCCATAGCCCCATGTTAGAGGTATAATAATAATATTGGTGTTTAAGTATACGTTTTAAAGGTCAATCAAGCCAGTAAAATACATTTCAAGCCTCAAAAAACAATATTGTTTTCGTTACCACAACAACAAGGGTAAAATATGCATTTTTTCATTTAAAAAAGTGTTTTAAGAGGGTATAATATAAGTTAGAAGAAACAGGTTTTAGCAGGGTAACTTTCCACCCCTTCCAAACCACTCTGAATTTTCATTTGGCATGGAAGTCACAGGGCATGGCACCATAAAATAATAATAACTTAACTCTCCGACACTGGAAGTACAATAAGGCAATAAGGACATTATCAAAATAAGACAAATTACTCTTAATTTCGGAAATCTATGCGTTTAAAATGGCCACCACCATTTGAAATAATACAACAGCAGTCAAGTATTGGACATTTGGACTTCAGTTAAAGCTATAATAATGGTAAACCTCAAATTGTACATTTTTATGTACCATTTTGTATCATGACAATGAAGTTTCAAATCCTATATAATGTATATGAGACAAGTTTGCAGCTGTTTTAGACTTTGATCAACATTTAGAATCCAATATCTCCACATGACATCTGCAGAAAGCCATGTCTGGCTTGCATGCAGTGTTCAACGTACCTTACATGGGGTCTGCATGGGGCACCTGTGTAGAGATTCCGTAGCATAGATTCAGTAATGCACATGTGGGCATGGACAGACACATGGGAGTGGCATGATTGGGAGGAATGATCTCCCTCATCTGAACTGGAGGCTTAGATTTCTGCTATGATCATGGGCTGACCATAACAGTTATAGTGGTTCAGAAATTCGGTTAGGATGCCACTCGAGCTTCTCCCTACAGAGAGATACTTGTTGCACATCACACTGGGAGGAGACCCCAAGGCAGAACAAGGATAGGCTTGAGGAATTACACCACTCATTGGCAATGGAATCCCTATAGATCCACCGGTTATGAATGTTGCTCTGGAGAGGGAAGTCTGGAGCTCTCTGGTGACGCTGTCACCCCCGCAAACCAACTATGTATATAAGTGGTTGAAGATGGATATATGGATATTATTAATGTTGCATGGAATGCAACATTGGACAATACCTAAAGAGTGACAGACTTCGCTAGCTTTGCCACTCATTAAGAAAGGAAACCATAAGATGTGTGCCATTTATAGATATGATTGCTTAGTCCCCCAAACAAAGTTTACACTAATGTATAGTACTAAAAAGGAGGTTCTAGACGAAGAGGAGCAAGGTGCATTCTGTTCTGATCATGAATCTGAATAGCTATTCATTCTTGAATATGGGGTGAGGGGCTCTTTGTTGTGGGTCATTCAATCTCTGTACACCTAAAGTAAGATCTGTGTCTGTTTCGTGAGATACTGTGTGTTGGGCAGTAACTCACGAAAGGTGACACAGCATTGGTCCAAATTTGACACTTACGTGTGCATATTTCACCATCAATGTGGCGATAATTACAAAACAGTTTTTTTTAGCATATAACTGTGGGCATGCAGCTTTGTGTGTGTTTGTTAAGTGAGTGTTGCTCACCTCAGAGCAATGCTATTATTTTATACACAGACACAAAGATGGGATCTGATGTATTGCTATATTCAGGGGTGCACATAAGTGGTGCTCCGGTGCTCAGGAGCACCAAAAATCCTACAATGAGCTGTCAATCCAGGGGTGGAAAGCTCCTTTGAGCACCACACAGCTGGGGCTCATAATGACTGCCCGACTGGGCCAGTAAAAAAAAAGCCTTGAAAATGAAATAATTCTTAAGTCTAAATACTACTAGTATTTTTAATGGATGTAGAATGCAGGTAGTAGTAATAGTACTAGGCTAGCCACTATTGCAACGTCCAAACTATCGCCATGTACTGTAATACTGTACATTGATCGGGCTGTACGGAGTGGTAAAAAGCGGTCCCATGGCCTGGCGATGAGGGGTCCGAGGGCCCGGCGATGCGGGTCGCCGCATTTTGGGAGCACCAAGTAACATCCCCAGGTGCTCCTCTGAGTACTGGACCAAAATAGTTATGTGCACCCCTGGCTATATTTGTGGCAGACAATTTAAAAAGTGTGTATTTTTTAAATGAAAAGTGATACAACTTGTTTCTTTGGATATTTTTCCTATAACCCTAGGTATATTTTACCACTGTTGTCATTGCAATGACAAATGTATTGGTTTTCTTTTTATTCAATTGTTTATTGAATTGGATTACTTGGCAACAAAAATGAATTGGATTACTTGACACAGATATTATTATAGCTCTAATAGGAGCTCTAATTGGTGGTGGCCATTTTGAAAACTGTGTATATTTCAGAAAAAAAGTGATGCAGTTTGTCTCTTTGGATAAATCTTTTCCTCTTCCATGCCAAAGACAAAATTAAATGAAAGTTTTAGTGGGTGAGGGGGTATAAATTTGCACTGTTAAAACATATTTTTCAAATGAAATTTGCATATTTGCCCCTGTTGTTGTGGTAACAAAAACAATATTGGGTTCTTTAGTCTTTAAATGTATTTTATTGGATTCTTTGACCCTAAAAATGTATACTTTGACACCAATGTTATTATTATAGCTCTAACAGAAGCAAAGCTATGGGATATGCTGTATTGCTGAGAATGGTGGTGGCCATTTTGAAAAATGTGTATATTTCAGAAATGAAAGGTGATACAGCTTGTCTCTTTGGATAAATGTTTTCCTATTATCCTAAGGTACTTCCATGCCAAAGAGAAAACAAAATGGAAGTTTTAGCAGGTGAGGGGGTACAAAGTTACCCTATTAAAACACATTTTTTGAATGAAATTTGCATATTTTACCCCGGTTGTCATGGTAACGAAAACAATATTGAGTTTTTTAGTCTTGAAATGTATTTTATTGGATTCCTTGACCCTAAAAATGTATACTTTGACACCAATATTATTATAGCTCTAACAGAAGCAAAGATATGGGCTATGCTGTATTGCTGAGAATGGTGGCAGCCATTTTGATAAACGTGTATATTTCAGAAATGAAAGGTGATACAGCTTGTCTCTATGGATAAATGTTTTCCTATTATCCTAAGGTACTTCCATGCCAAAGAGAAAACAAAATAGAAGTTTTAGCAGGTGAGGGGGTATAAAGTTACCCTGTTAAAACCCATTTTTTTAAATGAAATTTGCTTATTTTACCCCGGTTGCCATGGTAATGAAAACAATATTGAGTTTTTTAGTCTTGAAATGTATTTTATTGGATTCCTTGACCCTAAAAATGTAGACTTCGACACCATTATTATTATTATAGCTCTATCAGAGGCAAAGATACGGGGTATGGTGTAATACTGGTTCATTGTCGGCGGCCATTTTGAAAACGTGAATATTTCAGAAATGAAGGGCGACACAGCTTGTGTCTTTGGATGAATCTTTTCCTATCACCCTAAGGTACTTCCATGCCAAAGAGAAAACAAAATAGAAGTTTTAGCAGGTGAGGGGGTATAAAGTTACCCTGTTAAAACCCATTTTTTTAAATGAAATTTGCTTATTTTACCCCGGTTGCCATGGTAATGAAAACAATATTGAGTTTTTTAGTCTTGAAATGTATTTTATTGGATTCCTTGACCCTAAAAATGTAGACTTCGACACCATTATTATTATTATAGCTCTATCAGAGGCAAAGATACGGGGTATGGTGTAATACTGGTTCATTGTCGGCGGCCATTTTGAAAACGTGAATATTTCAGAAATGAAGGGCGACACAGCTTGTGTCTTTGGATGAATCTTTTCCTATTATCCTAAGGTACTTCCATGCCAAAGAGAAAACAAAATAGAAGTTTTAGCAGGTGAGGGGGTATAAAGTTACCCTGTTAAAACCCATTTTTTTAAATGAAATTTGCTTATTTTACCCCGGTTGCCATGGTAATGAAAACAATATTGAGTTTTTTAGTCTTGAAATGTATTTTATTGGATTCCTTGACCCTAAAAATGTAGACTTCGACACCATTATTATTATTATAGCTCTATCAGAGGCAAAGATACGGGGTATGGTGTAATACTGGTTCATTGTCGGCGGCCATTTTAAAAACGTGAATATTTCAGAAATGAAGGGCGACACAGCTTGTGTCTTTGGATGAATCTTTTCCTATCACCCTAAGGTACTTCCATGCCAAAGGGATTATCTGTGTCATAACTTGAAGTCAAAAGTTGATTACATCCTCCACTATCAGGGGGTTTCCTCTTTGAACTGGGCAGTGTGGGCTCTTTTGAGATGCCCTGACTAAATGCCCTGACTGCCCCACCAAACATGATGGCATGCAAAACAACCCAAGATATTTCAAATTAAAGTGCTTAAATGATTTGAAACACTACTACCCCTAGTCAAAATGGACTCCAATAGGATTCCTATAAGAATCCTATAGGATCTTATAGGGATCCCTATAGGATTTTCCCAAAAATCATATAGGGATCCCTATAGGATTCTATTGGATATACGATTCTATTGGAATCCTATTGGATTCCTATTGGAAATCCAATAGGATTTGTTCTGAAACCTGATAAGACTTTTCTATAGGACTTTTCTAAAATCCTATAGGATTTTTTGACAAGAGACTGCTAATAACTAACTAACTACCATTGTGGCACCACTAAACCAACAGCATTTCATCATTGAAAACAGAAAACTCTCTGAGTCAGACCTTTAGCTTTATGCATGCTGCGTGTCTGTTGCAACTTCAACAATTGATGTTATTATTGATGCTTATACTTGCCTAATATAACATGGGCGATGAAACTGCCACCATAGCATTTTCTACCCCCCCACCCCAGTTGGGAAATGCTACATCCGCCCTGAGTGGTATTGGCCAGAACAAGAAGGCCTAATTATTGTGACATTGTTATGGGCTTGCTTCAGTAGATCTCTACCCTACATGGAGCACAGGCATGATGAAAAAAATATTGGGGGAAATAAATAAATAAATGCAGATGAATCACATCTTGATGATGTCATAAGATGTGATTCACCATGTTATTTTTTTTCTCCCTCTTCATACCTAATAAACAGGACAAAGCCTACATAAAAAACAACACAGCAATATAACAAATATCTAGTGAAAACAAGATAACAGTAAAACAAAACAACAAAACGATTTTAAGGTTCAGGAAAGAATTGATCATAGGTTACAGTTGAAGCAGCTTTACTTTGTTTGTTATTTACTAACTAACTAACTGTTGGTGTGCATGGCCAGCACTGTCATGTCAGCTCTGACGTGTCTACCTTTTCAGATACATTATAGAAATCTCTGTATCTCCGTGACCTTAATAAGCATAGCTAGTGCACACACTCTTTTAAGTAATGGTTGATCCTCCAAAGGTACAACAAAGGTCTACTTTGTTACTTTATCAGATGGAGGGATTATATCTCTAAATTGGCACTGGAACTTCTTGGGATCCCTCAGGAGAAAGTTAATATTGTTGCTCTAGTCTGGACAAGGAAGAGCTTTCCTGGAGTTGTCCCTGCGACCTGACTACAGATAAGTGTTTGAAAATGGATGGATGCTTTGATTTTCCAAAATTGAAGCCCCCCCCCCACACACACACACACATACATAAATGTCTACTGCCATACAACCCACCCCCCATTAGTACAGGAAAACACCCCAGCTATGATAAACATCTCTAACCACTAAGCAGCAGTGTCGTAATGTACAAAAGCAGATGGCATTCTATAGCTAGTAATAATAATTTAATGTGTCTTCATAAAATATCTGATGAGCCTGGTTGTGTTTATCTTTGTCATTGCATTCTTGTGTCAAACTACAGGGGGTGAATTTGTTATCAGTCGTTCCACTTGAGCTGATCAAAGTGCACACAGAATGTAGCTGTCCTTTTCGTTCACTGGCAGACCGGTATCCACAAAGAACAACAGGACATACTACAATAAGGTATAATACAACGGTAAGGTAAGACTTCTTTTTGTGAAATGGGTTGTTTTTGCACTACACACTGCCAAGCCTCACACATCCACGTATATAGCCAATAATTTGTGATCTGTCAGGTTTTGCACTTTTAATTAACAAATAGCATAGGTGTATCTAATACGAATTAAGCGAGTAGATACGGTACATAATATAATCTGATATTTACACATCTATTTATTTACTTATTTTCTGTGGCTGTGTGACACAAATGTTGTCTTCCTTTTAAGTAAAATTGATATGCACTTTGGTTATAAACCAAAGTGCATATCAGTTTGTTATGCAATATGACAGCTAGAGTGTCATGCCTTTCTATTATAACTTAGCTAATACAAACTGTATTTATGACAGCGCATGAGGTTATAGGTTATTGATGTATGGACATTGATGTCATGGCACACAGGACACTGGAATGACGAAAGAAAAAACTCAATGGAAGGAGTTTCTAGAGACCATCAGTGTTTTGCAATGGGTAGCATCTTTCCTCTTTTTAGGTGAGAAGCCAAAATACTATTTCTGCAGTCATGGGCCATACAACTGTACTTTCTTACTACAGTAACATTTAATACAATAACCTGCTGTTAATCAAGACTGATTTCTTTTGGCATCCTTTTCACTTCCCCATGCTATAGGAGTGGCTTGCCTTATATTGATGGTCTATCTTATGTTTACGTCGCTGTGGCCACTTGCAACTCTATCCTTCATATGGCTGGTGAAGGATTGGAAAACCCCTGAAAGAGGTAAACATTCTTAGTTTTCACTACTATGGTTATTAAAAACTGTATATAGGCAATGGTGGCTCAGGGGTTGAATGGCCGGATGATAACAGTGAGGTTGCCAGTTTGAATCCGGGCTCCCACATTGTCAGTGTCATTGAACCCCAAATTGCTTCCGATGTGCTGGTTGCATGGTATCAGTTGCCATTGGTGTGTGAATGGGTGATTCTGATTGTAAAGTGCCTTGGATGAAGGCGCTATATAGGTTAAGGTTTACCATTTATATAGATATAGACACGTTCATTTCTGTCTCCACTAGGAGGCAGGAGGACAAAGTTTGTGAGGAACTGGACAGTGTGGAAGCACTACAGGGACTATTTTCCAGTCAAAGTAAGGCGCCAACTGTATTTATGGCATATGCAATGCTTAATAAATACAGATTTTGCATTGAACATGTTTTGATTTAGTTGTTGTGTTGGCTACTAACTCAATAGCACAAAACACAACACAATATTAATAAAATATCATGTTACCTCAAATGTCCTGTCCAGTTGGTGAAGACAGCAGAGCTGAATCCAAATAAGAACTATATCTTAGGAATTCACCCTCATGGCATCATGAGTGTCGGAGCCTTTGTCTGTTTCACCACAGAGAGTTGTGGCTTCATTGAGAGCTTTCCTGGTATACGCTCCTGCCTGGCAGTATTGGCCGGTCTCTTCAGAATACCGCTCTACAGGGAATATCTCATGTGTGCAGGTACACTGTAAAATAAAAACATTAATGAATAATAATAGTCTATCTATCAATGCAGCATATCTCTGTACACATGGCTGTAATCCACGTAACTAAAAAAAACATTCGCCCCACTGACTTCAAATTCTACACACGCGCTCCACACCTCCACAGGGAGTGCAGTACCCAGTGCCGAGTCAGTCGGTTTCACGGTTGTCCAGAACCGCCACAAAAGGCCCTTGCCCGGACTCTGGACAGTGCAGGGTCCATACAGTGGAGCTGGCCTGTTCTAACATCAAAACACTCCATACAGTATTTCTCCATATTACTCCATACACCCTAACACGCTCTGAGGCTGTACAAAACATAAACAGACAATTTAACAACACAACTAGCATTTAAAGAAAGTATACAAATTGCATGCTGATCTGGTATAGTGATTTGGGGAAAACGCTCTAGTCTCCGCAGTAACAAGATATGCACATGCACACACTCTACATTGAGGGGAAGTGCAAGCCTACCATTCATACACCAAGGCCTACCCCCACTCGATCCTGATTGGAGGGAGGCCCCTCTCATCCTGATTGGAAGAAAGTCTTTTCTCACAAAGCCCCAAACTGAAACTAGGGTTTTATGACCTCAGGGGCTCACTGGGGCCAAGTCTAAAAAGAAATAAAATTACAGTATTTGAATGTGAAATCACTTACTATACTATATAAGCTAAATTGCAATTACTTGAATAATAGACATTTAAAATAATAAAAGAACGTCCAGAACTCTTGCCCCTGCCATCCATCAGAGGGTGCTATTGTGGTTTATGGCATAATTGCATAATTCCAGCCTTTGAATGTGTTTACAGCCATGATAAGAGTAAGATGGGGGCAGAAGGTCAAACAAGCCCTCTTGCAGCAGTGTCAAAAATGTGATATACTAGAGTGGTGCACAATAAGCAGCATAATGACTTTCATATTCTATACCAATCACAAATAATATGTGCTATTGCTGTAGACATGATACAATACAGACAGGCCCTTTTTGGGGTGTGTTAGCTACCAGATACACTATGAGTATAGTAACCACTAACTAAGATGGGTTGGGCTTCAGCTGATTATAAGGTCAATTGATCAGTTACTCAATTCAGATGGACATCTGAATTGATAAGGATTAAGGACACCCTTGACTTTGCACAATCTCTCACATTTGTTCTTTGTTATCTTTTTTAAATTGTTTACCATTCTTCATTTTATCTGATTAGGACTTTATCCAGTGAGCAAGCCCAGTCTCACACATCTCCTGTCAAAAAGTGGCACAGGAAATGCAGTGGTGATTGTGATAGGAGGCGCTGCAGAGTCTCTGGCGTCCTCCCCTGGAGTCAACACAGTGGTCGTGAAGCAAAGGAAAGGATTTGTGAGATTGGCACTCGAATACGGGTGAGCATGCTTAAACCCTGGTGTCCTTATTTGGGGAAAATGTATTCTTCACATTTAGGGCCTAGATCTTTGAAGAAGACATCTTACCCACTTAGCACTAGAAGAGATTCTAGATTCTCTAGGGCTTAAGTGACTAGAGACACAGAATAAGCGCATTGAAGAACACCTGAATAAACTTAAAATAAATGGGGTTATTTGACAGAATTGCTGTGGGTCTCTCCTCAGGGCTGACTTGGTTCCAGTTTATTCATTTGGAGAGAATGAACTCTTCCGCCAGGTGGTTTTCACAGAGGGCAGTGTGGGACGGCGGTTACAGGACCTGTTTAAAAAGATTGTGGGCTTTGCCCCCTGTCTTTTTGTGGGCGAGCGATTGGGAATTCTTCCATACAGGACTCCTGTCACCACTGTTGGTGAGTAGTTTGTCTTTTAACAGCAACGGACATGTTGTTGCATGTTGTTACTTATTCTTCTAATACTCTCCTTTTAGTGGGAAGCCCCATCTCTGTGCCACTGCGTCCCATGCCTTCAGAAAAAGAGGTGGACTACTACCATGGTCTTTATATGGAGGCCTTGACCAAGTTATTCCACGAACACAAAGTCAGCTGTGGACTCTCCGAAAGTCATGAACTTCGTATTATTTAGATATTTCACTCCAACATTAACTACTATATGATTTGCAGTGCTGTCTTCAGTGTATTATATTATTTATAGATATATGCATGCATGCCATGTGCACACACACAGCATCACTAAGTTCAGATGGTGTGGTCTTTTAAAGTTCTTTTAAATGATATACCACTGGTGCTTGATATACCATCTTAATGTTAACATAAACCCATCAAGGAACTTCACAGGTTCTGGGAAGTTTTCGGTAACAGAAGGTTCTACAATAACAATATCTATTTAAATGTACTGCTGACTGTGTAGTGTGTACTGTGTAAATTGTTTTACAATGTTATACTGTTTTCTGTATAGTATGTCTTATACCATCTTTTAAATGTGCCAAGAAAGTGGCAAGTGACTTGCATATGCCATGTATATTTAAGAACATATTTACATCTGAAGTAGTTGGGAAAAGGAATAAGTCTATGGGCTGAATAAAAAACATTTAAATTAAATATTTGAATGCAACATTGTTGTCTGAGTGTATTTCTGACCAAACTCAATAATTCAATCATTCAAGTAAAACAGTCTTTATCCGACTACTATAGTAATTCTAATCAGGGACAGGGTGATGCCCACTAGAGGGCATATCTGCATTTGCTCTGTAATCCGTTTCCCCTCATGTAAGAGTAATGTGTCTAGAAAAACGAAGATGAATCTCATTAAAGTATAAAGGACAGCAACTACCATAGTAATTGTAATCAGGGACAGGGTGATGCCCATTAGAGGACAACCAATATCCACGTTGAATCTGTAAAATGTTCTTTCTGTAAGCTGCAAACTGTCTTCTTAACTGATAGACTGCTTTAGTTGAGACACTGACAAGTTAACTCCCATTCAAATAGTTTGACCAGTAGTCATGCCGCCTTTGTGATAAAAGTAATGTGTAATAAGTTACATGCTCACGCCCTCCCACCAAAATAGAATATAACCAGCCATTTTATATTTTTTATTGGGATTAAAAAAAATCAACTTGAATTGTCATATTGACAGATTATATTTAATTTTACTTTGAGGCATTACACATTGCAATAGAACATTGATCTAATATAATCATTGCAAAAAATAGATAATTCCAAACACAATAGGGCATTAGACTGAAGGGTCAGATAAAGATGAAACTCTTCTTTTAAAAGAAGTCAATGTCATCTGGCGCATCCAGGTCACGATATTCAATGATGTTACGTGGATCGCCCCGTGCCATTCTGTGATATTAAGAAAAGAAACCGGTGTGAATTCCCAGTTAGGGCTAAAAACATTATGAGTAGGATAGAAAAATGATAATACTCCTAAGATGTTCCATACACTGTTATCACCTGTTGTTGCGTGGCTTTCCCAGGTAGCCACCTTGTCCTCGGAAGTTGTCATAGTTACCTCGTCCCCCTCCGTACTGGCTGGGCGGGTAAGAAGGAGGTCCACCTTGGGGACATAGAGAAGGAAATATAAATACTTTCTTCAGTCAGGAGGTATGGTATGAAAGGACAATCACTGATATACGTCATCCAGCAATGCTATACCTCCGTATCCCATCACAGGTGGACGAGGCTGTCCAAAACCCATCATTCCCTGGGGTCCTTGAGGTGGAAACGGCATGTTAGGGGTTCCTAGCAATCCTGGAGAAGACAAAAGGAAAACAATCACTGCTAAACTATAATAATAAACTATATTAAGAGCACTGCACAACTTTAACCCTTTTTCCTCTCCATAAACTGTTAATGAAACAAAAACTGATCATTACCCTGTCCTGGTAGGGGCATAAGCGGCATCTTAACCTCCGGGAGTGACGGCCTTTTGGCATCCATAAGGAAGTTGTTGAAGAAGGTCACTTCTTTTTTCACTTCTTCAATTTTGTCTCCATGTTTGTTCAAGATGTGTTTGCGCACAAACTCTGGACCCTATCAATTTATTTCAAAGACATAAAACATTTGAAACACATTTAAAAAACTGATTTGTTTTGAAGATTTACATACACAAACAACAAGTAGAATGAGTGAGTGAATAAAGTCAAGTATCATCCTCATTGGGCGTAGAGTGAACTTTGGTATCCCTATGCAAGCACACACCTTAAATTTCTTGCCACTCAGGGGGCAGAGCCACTTGTCCTTCCCCAACTCCTGAGTATTGGCAGACACAAATTTCTCCACCTCTTGCTCAGGATCTTTCCGGCCCATTTTGACAGCCTCTTCCTCTGACAGGACCTCCTTCAAACTGAACAGGGGGCTTAACTTCTCCTCCACCAACTTCTGCCACTGTGTCACTGTGTGCATAACATAACATGCTTGTAAGCACGAGAGCACTTACAATTCCATACAAAAATGATAGGAGTCGTCATGAATAGGATTTGAAGTTTTGATCCCATTGTGTGAAGTGCACATCATTCTTCCCATTCTGCAAATGGACTTTTATGGGTTCAGTCACAAGAGTTGTGTAAAGTAAGCAACATCTTAATAAGTATACACTATACATTATACAGGCTATTTTTAGTTTTTCAACAATTTCAAAACATAAAAATGCACCAAAGGCAGGGTATATACTTTGTAGGTATCTTTACATTTTGAGCATAATGGAGATAATCATTTTTCGTGTCAATGGCCTACTTCCAACAGCAACAGCCATGTCCTCAATCTACACAAATGTACTGACCTTCTCCATGCGTGATGCGGTTTGGAGGGATGGGTCCGCGTACATGGACCATACCACAGCGATTTGGCATCTCATCTTCACTGGGGTATTCACAAGTGTTGTAGTAGTCAATGGAATGGACAATGCGCAGATAAAAAAGCAGGCGGTCCAAAACCTAGGGTGTGACAGTGCACAGTTTTTTTTTCCAGTGACAAATTGTGGCCATTTGATGGTTTGCTGAAGCAACACTGATCACGTTCAGTATACTTTGACAGATGAGAGGGGTCTGCATCCCTGCCCCCCTTCCTGTCAAAACTACTGTAAATCTGTGAAGGTAAAAAAAAAAAAAACTAAGCCAAAATAGGACCACCAGATTGAATGTGGTTAAACTACCTGTTGCTTTATTTGAGTCCTTGTGAATAATATGAACAATATGGACTGCTTGATTGGAATTTAGAATTTTTGCATTTGCTAAAATAAAATGCAATGGTTTTGACCTCAGTGATTGCAAGCAATTGAAGTGAATTCAGACCGTTACAAGCTTGTCGTCTCTCTCCACAGTGGTCTCTGTAGGGTTTCCGTCTTTTGGACCCTCCTCTGGGTCTGCCCCACTGCCCAGGAGTTCCTCCTCCTCTGCACTCACTTCCTCTATCAGATAGTCGGTGATATTCTTCAGGATGGGGTTCTGAGCTGGCAACTGTCGAACAATAAATACATTAGAAAAGCAATTGGCAAAAACAAAGTTGAGAACTAAGAACTAGGTGATGGTGCTTTAAGTAGAGAAAAGTACTGCACCTCAGTGCTCGCAGCCTCTTCCTGGAGTTTGTTGTTCCAAAGCTCGCCTTTGTCATCCAAGGCATGAATGAGTTTGGCAGCCAGCTTTATGTCATTGCGGAGCACCTGTTTGTGTTGAGTGATGCCGTTTACGTTACGCACCCTACGGGCTAGATCCCTGTTCACACCTGGTATCAGCTCACAGTCACGCAGCTTCAAAAAAGAAAAAAAAAAGCACAGAAGTAAATTAACCACAAACAATAGTGTAGCAGATTATCTACATATCCATTTGCACATGGACTAGGTAATAAATCATCCCTACACAAACACAATTTGATCCTATCAAACATGTCATTCACTGCAAAGAGACTTACACGAATGTTCTGAAGGTTCCAGCAGACCTCCTTGATGTTGACACTACGATCAAATGTCACCCAGCAACGTCTGAAAAACCTGCAAGGGGGCAACACAGCCTTTGTTTTGAATTTGTGAGAATGTAATTCTAATTTTTTTACTCTTCCACAAAGTACCATCTAATCGATCCTTCAATATAACTACTATATACTATTTACTCAAAAATATACTGCAAACAAGAACTTGGTTTTAGGTGAAAGCCTACCTGCGCTCTGGGTGGGGGTCGGACAAGCACACGCGCAAGAAGCCAGGGTATCTGCGGCACAACTAAGAACAAAGAACAAACAAGAGCAACATTAAAACAAGCTATGATGGCATAACTGTTTGGGCACTGTGGCTGTCAGGACATCATGTTACTGGTTTGAGTCCAGATCCCTATGACGTTTGCTGCGTGTCACTTCCCCATCCCCCATTTCCTGAATATTCGTTTGATTAATTTCATCTACGGCTTTGTACTGTAAAGCCCTGATATGACAGTGCAGCTGATGCTGGTTGTGTGCAAAAGCACATGACCTTCTATCATAGGATGTTTTCAAGCAGTTTTCTTTTTCATGTCAGGAGTATTGCTGTGATGTCTTGCATTTATATCTAATCTTCCGAGAAACTTTAACTTGGAGTACAATTTATAAACCTTGAAATATATCCATGATGACTCCATAAATAGGTTCCAACTCACCGCAATAATTTCAGCCTTTGAAATGGTGGGGGCAATACTCCTCATGAACAGAGAGCAGGTCCTGTGGAGAGGCCGTGGACGAGGTGCATCATCCTTGGGTTTCTTCTCCTCTTTCATCTCCTCCTCAACTTCTTCCTTAATGGGTTTCTCCTCTTTGCCCTCTTTGTCATTGGCTGTGGAGAAAGAACTCTGGTTTAACGTCAACTCTGAGACCTTCCTATTCCTGTGATTTGGTACAGAGGTTACCAACGTTCTCAGCTTAAGTCATACATTAAATTGTGTCTTTCCCAGATTATATTGAAATATTCAATACAGATTCAATCATTTTAAGACCCATTTCAATAAACTGCCATTTCACTGAATGCGCCCCTTACTAGGGCTGGGGCGGTATGGGATTTTTAATACCGCGGTAATTGCAGACCCCCATACCGCCGGTATGGCGGTAATGCGGTATCCCCCGCCGCCACCCTCCCGTTTATAGTGTTATTCAACACAGACTGCAAAATTCGCGACATGTATAGCGGGTGAGTGCACCCCCCCCCCCCGCCGCTTCCCTTCCTCTCAGTGGCCTACCTCTACCACAGCAGCAGGCAGCGTCCTTTTAAAAACAGCCGGGTAACTTTTGTCCATCAGTTTACCAAAATACCAAGCTGACATCCAGTGTAACATGCGTCGCTATAGTGAATCAGTGAATAAGCTGTGCAACACGACGAAACACCAGCTGTAAATAATCGTCGCTTGACTGTGTTTTAAACAGATTACCGTACTTTCCGGGTTATAAAGCGCACCTGAATATAGGCCGCATCGGCCAAATTTAGCGAAAAAATCAATTGTGTACATATACAAGACGCACTGGCCTATTAGCCGCGGGTGTTTTAATGCTTAATTACCATATGTAAGGGTTCTTGCACAGATGAGATTGTCGGCAACGAAATGCTGTTTGAGAAGCATCCTTTTTATTATTTAAATGACTACAGAACTGCACGTGCTGTATGTAATTAACGCTAGAGCCATAGACCAGGGACGGATCTAGGCATAGACATGGGGGGGGGGGGTGCCCTCTAGACGCCCTGACTGCCCCACCAAACATGACGGAATGCAAACAATGAAAACTTCAAAAATATTTCAAATCAAATGCTTATAGCGGTAGTTAAACATTGACTAACTACAATTATGGCACCACTAAACCAACTGCCATTTTCGGCTGCCCCCCCGATTGAGAAATATTACATCCAGGCCTGGCCTTAGAGTGTAGCCGGAGATACGCAAACTCCGATCACTTCATGAAACCAAATGAGCGCTTGTGGGTCCATTGGGTTCATGAAAAAGGTAGCCTACCGTACATCTGGTTAACCAACTGTCCACCATTTAGCTGGGGACCACCAGGAATCCTCTCAATGTTTAAGACGCTCGACGAGGCGTCTTTATTGCCGCCTCCACGGACCCCCTCCCCTGCTGCTGCTGCCGCCGCCAGCCTTTCTAAACCCGTTCGTGGATGTTTTGACACTTTTCCACGCAGTCAGGATCCACTGGCAGACTTGAGAAAAAGTTGCTTTCAGCATGTTGCTCGCGCTGGCGCCGCGGTCCGCGGAGCTCATGGCGTCTCCGCCGCGCTGGCGTTCCTCGCGTTGGTCCGCCGTCTAACCATTGATTCATTGATCCCAAGGCTACGTGCAGCAGATAGATTTCCTTATTTTTCAACCAGCTCGACTGACTTTAGCTGCGTTATATGTACTTCTTTGTTTGCTTTCCATGATGCATTTAGTAGTGTCTGTCTTAGCGAACTGCCTGTGCCCTGTCCCCCTACATTTCCTGCTCGGGCCGGCTTAAAGTTGGGGTGCATACCGTGCATTTAGCCGTAAACATCCATACATTGGCCGCACCGCTGAATAAGCCGCAGGGTCCAAAGCACGGGACAAAAGTCGCGGCTTATAACCCGGAAAGTACGGTATACGAATCATTTTGGGACAAGTAATGGTAGGAGATGGCGATCAGCTAGGAGGCGTATTTATATGAGGGACAAACATTAGACTACACGCGCTATGGATTATGGCAAGTAACTGGTTTCAAATGCTGTATATATTCACAGTAGGCTATGCCGCAGCCTTACTTTAAACCGAGTGAGAAAAAGTCCTCCTCTTCCTCCTGCTGCGCCTGCTTGCTGCGATGCGAGCGAGGCTGTCTGGCTGAATACAGGAGGGCTCGACGCAAATAAAACTCGGACCAGCCAAAATGTAAGGGATCTAAAATGAAGGGTCTATGTAGAACAGCCGCCATGAAGAGAACAGAGAGAGAGAGAGAGCCGACCACAACTATTATCTTTTGACTGACAAAACATTTAGAGTTCGGTTAGATCTATCGAGCTGGATTAAAGCAGTCAATTGGAATTGCAACGGCTGCCAGTGCATGCATTCTAGCTCGCATCAAATCGACCATTTAACGACCTTCCTTTATTGGCCCTGCATAATCATGCATAATAATCATTTAATACTATTGCTATTATCTTATCAACATATTAAACAAATTCCAAGTTCGCCAGGCAAACGTGATACATTATGAGAAAAGACTATGGTGCTGCCATCTCCTCGGCAGAGCCACAGAGTATAGACAGAGTTTCGACAACTCCATTCACTTCATGGGGCCAGTCCAATACATAGACTTCTATTGAAGAGGGACAACCGGACCCTATGGAGTCCAAGTAACAAACAAGTAACAAGTAACAAAAAAAAAGTCGAAAATATTTTTTATTTTACCGCGGTAATGAAGCCCACACCGCAGTATGGGTTACATACCGGCGGTATGGCAATATTGCGGTTATTGCCCCCAGCCCTACCCCTTACAGATTTTGCCTTTTCCCCCTCACCTTCCTCGCGCTCCTCACCCTCCTCCTCGTCATCCTTGTCCTCCTCCTTGTCCTCTACCTCTTCCTTCTCGATCTTGACAGGCTTGTCAGAGGAGATGGAGTCAGAATCAGAGTCTGAGTCGCTTTCGGAGGCGCTGGCTTCATCCTCGCTATCTCCACTGCGTTTCCTCTTCCTCCTTGGCTGATGGATAAATTGCAATAATGCCACATTGAGTGGATGTTTTTGTGTGTGTGTGTGTGTGTGTGCAGTGTTTCCCCCAGAAAATTGTTTAGTCAAGGTGGTGAGGCTTCGAGTCTGTGCTTGTGCGCGTGCACGTCCGTGCATGTGCGCGTGCATGTGATGTAATTACAATACCGTAGGCCAGGGGTAGGCAACCTTTTTGACATGAAGTGCCATGATTTTTTCCTTGATTTTTTCCGTGCCACAGTAAAAAAATGACTATAAATTCCCTTATTGTCAATAAGGGAATGACTGCATTTTCGGTCATCACAATAGCCATTTACTGCAGTTATGTCATTATTAGGCCATATTTCATTTCTTATCAGAACAGGCAGACTGGTAGATATTTTTGTTTCACAATAGATTGATCAATCAATCAGATTTAAGTGGACCAAAACACACACACGAGCTACAAGCTAGCCTATATGCTAATTATTCAACAGACAGGGAGAGGGAGACTAACGTTAAGCATATGAAGCTGCACAGCAGTCGAAACGCAATAATTTCAGCGTGGATGTTGTTTGGTTAGGCTGACATGACGGGGGTCCGCGGGAGTCGGGCGGGACACAGACGGCATGCGTTGACCAGCAACCAGACAGCCACCAATGCGTCTTTTTACTGCTTCGGGAGCTAAACAACTTGCTCTGCTCCGTGTGCGTGCACACAAGCACTGCATACGCACTGATTGGGCAACGCGCAGCACAGAAGTGTCAACACTGGATCAGACTCGCTCCGGTTGAATACGGATACTGAATACTGAATAATACTGAATAATCGCGGCCGTTGCGATTTGCTAATGACATGGTTTCAAATCGCACTTTCGGTTTGAAGCCTTAGTGCAGATAACTTTAATTTATAACATGCACATTGTATGAACGACACATTTTAACTTTAACTTTAACGTAGCCAAGGCGGGGGTGGATTTCACTCAGGGCGGCCGCCTTAAGAATAAAGCGCTGGGGGAAACACTGGTGTGTGTGTGTGTGGGGGGGGTTGATAGACACCTTCTTGGGCTCTGGAATTTCTTCTTTAACCGTCACTTTGTCGATATCCTCTTTGATGCTTGTTCCTTCAGAGTCCTTGTCCATACTGGCATTGCCCACCTCCTGTGACACAGATCACAAACATCAAATTCAGCACACAGACCGCAACACCGATTTGCTCAAACCAGCAACGTTTAGATGAGTTGTGGGGCCAGTCCAATGGTGGCTCTTCACCGCAGACTTCTATAACCCAAGTCTAACTGAGTACTGGAAGTTAGTAGTATACACTGGACTCCGCAACAGCCCAGCATTAATGATCCATTTAGTTTAGATCATTGTTTGTTTTGATATTGGTGGCTCCCTCCTGAAATGTATTTCAGGCTCCAGCTCGTCACACTTCACCACTATGGTTCAAACAGGAGACAGAGGAGACAGACATCACCTTGTCTTTCTCTCCAGGGGGCTTGCCGTCTCCATCCATGGCTTTATGGTCCTCTCTCTTGGGCGGCTCACTAACAGTGGCCAACTTCTCCCTCTCCTCTTCCTCCTCAGATGGCATGTCCAGGATACGAAGGTCATGGTCAGTCCCTCCCTCCATCTTAATCACAGCTAGGGGGGGTTGGAGTAAATCATGGCTTAATATGCAGCAACAATTACCTATATGTTTGGGTGGTAACTGGATTACAAAACAATTTGGGGAAGGTATAAGATATTAATGTAGGTCAATAATAAATTGGGCACCAAAGTAATAAAATAAAGGCATCAAATACTTCATCTGATATAACAAATACTTCGTCTCTATTTTGGGTAGGTCGTTGGCAAGAAGGGCAAAACTAAAATCTTACAAAGTTCCAAATGTTAGCTTCAAGCCAACATCAACTAAAATATGGCTTATGGTGCAGGTAGACAAATAGAATTGCATTGTACTTCACCTGCATCCAGGAGCTTAGTGATGGCCGGGGCACGGTCGATGTCCAGAGAGACGTTGTCAAGCCAGCCATTCTCCATTAGGAACATGAAGACATTCAGGCGGTTCTGCAGCGCACTTTGAGCCTCTGCCTTCAGCTGGCTGGCTTCATCTGGGTGGTATTTGGACCTGAACCTGTTGCCCGGCATTACGACGCAGGACAGTGGTGGGGGAAGGAAATGGCGTGTGGGTGAAGTGACACAAAGGTTAGATAATGAATGGCATAAAGTATCTTACAGATGTTGGTGCAACAATTTTAATTTATTACAAATAAACACATTTTGGTTTTCCCAAAAAAGCAAGCCAATGGTCAGCCAATAATAAGAGCTAGACCAACGCCAACCATTGAGTACAGACATGCACTCCGTCACGAGTGTGTCTGTGCAAAACAAAATGCAGTAATGGCCAATAAATCAGTCTGAATCAAATACCAATAACAGTTTTCTGGACATTTGAATCCTTTTTGGGAAGAGCAAAAAGTGCATAGACATTGGTGAAACTCAACATAAGTATGTTTAAAACCATCTACAAACTAACTCAAAAAATATAATACAGTGATTATACTGCCTAATCCTTACTGCTGTGCTAGGTCCATCAGTGAGTGTATGCATGTCTGTGATTATAGCTAATAATTGCACATAGAAGGAACTTCTTGTGGTCAGGTCACCAGAAACAAGGTTAAAAACACAACAGGGAGAAAGATCATGATTGAAAATGTAAACATATTTAAATATGTACATATTAAAAAAATCAATTTTACCATTTAGTGGACTTAATTTACCTTTCGTTCTCCCAGTTTAATAACAAATAAATACTGAGAGGGATCTCTCTCTTCTGTGAAAATGTGCTCCACTTCACCCCATGGGTGTGTCTGTATACACACAATTTCGGTTTGGCATTCGATTTGGTCCAAATATAAAAAGAAAATAGGGAGGAAAAAAAAGCATAAAACTCTAACGGACACGAAAAAGGTTCCATGCGCGGAAGACCACTTCACTGACTATCTAAGATCCCTGATACTGTGCGTCTAAGAGCAACTGCATTGTAAGCAGTGCATTCCCTTGCTGTCTACAGTCAGCGCGAGTCCTGCGGACGAGATCCACGTTCTCTCATCTTCCGAAAACAAAAACAAAAACCTGTCGTGAAGGTAGCAGTAGGAATGAAGGGGAAAAGGAATGGTTATGTCAAAGGAAAACAACATAGGCAAATTAGCATGATCCCTAGACATTGCTGTGAAATAACAAGCGTAAAAAGCATTAACAGACAACAACTGAATCTCTGTGTGGTTAGCAGAGCAGAAATGAGCATTAGGTTTACATTGGTAGGGCTGCATGATCATTGCTAAAATGTATTTTCTCTCTTCTCCCAAATAAATGTCATGATTCTCTTAAATGATTCAACTTGTTCAGCATAGATTTGAGTAATAGTCAAGACAATTACTGTCTAGACAGGCTTTAATTGACATAGTGAAATAGTGCTTGACTTAAAGATAGTACTTTATGTCACAGTGCTGGCCTTAAAATATTTCCCTCTATCATTTTAAAAGTGATCACCATATATCAACAGCCAACAGCTGCACTTAACATAATTGACATTGTATTAGTGTGACTTACACTTGACTTTTATGAAGTTAATGGAATTGACATTTTATTGCAGAAAATTAGATGAATCATTCAGCCCTAGTTTACACAGCACTCATTTTGCACTTACTTAATACTCCAGGAGAGAACAAAAAACAATCTGGAGTATTAAGGAAGCACAACGAACAAAGTGTGAATATGGTCAATAAAGAAACCTTAATAATAAATAAATATTAAACTTGTTTTTTTCTGTTTTTCTAATATATTATGTATGCAAATGCAAGTCAATGGTCAGTTATGAAATGCCTGTAGAAATGTGTGTATCGGGGTCAGTTCTAGAATGGTGGTGTGGGGGAGGCTGCCATCTTCGCATAAAATTTGCATCACATTCACTCTTATTTCACATTTAATCGCAATATACCGATATACCAGTTATCATTTTTATTTTAAACATTTGTCACAAATTTAAATTGAAGGCACAATGTCCCAAGATTGAAACACACCCAGTGACCCACCATTAGAATCTGACCCAATAAACACTGCCATTTATATACAATTTTAACTTATGGATAGAAATACAAATATAATAAATGTTACACTTAAAATCAAAACCTACTCTTATTCAGAGAAATAATCAAGTATAAGCACAAAGAATGATACACATACCACTCCTCATCTTTGTGAGCCAAAAAGAAATCCTGCATCTGCTGCCGGCGAAAGTCGATCTTGTATTCATTATAGCGCTTGACGGCCTCCGTTTCATCCACAGAATCGTCCAAGGACAACAGGAACTCCTTAAAGGTCTTCATTATGGGAGGAGGGGGGCCATGATCCATGTCATGGATGTTACCAAGCCTGGTGAAATATTATATACATCATTAGATCAGTGTTACTGCAGTGCACTAGCTGGCAATAATCGTTAGCTGGTATACCCAACTGCTTGCAATATCTACTACAAAATGCAAGTTGTAGAATATGCTATCTGTGTACTACATTCATTTTATCATTCCAAAGTAAATTTAAGTCCATGTCAACCTATTAGTGATGTGCAGGCCAGCTCAATGGTGGCAGGTCCTGCGGGTTGTCCCGTGGGTTGGGCAGGTTAATGGTAAAAAAAAAAAAAAAAAACATTCTGGTACTGAAACCATACAGTAATCTTGTTCCATTGTTCATAAATGTGTGTTGCTTATGAAAGGGGGTTTAGCTCCCGCCTTTTGACTAAAGTGTCTCTTTAGTGTCTCTGCTCTTACTCTCCACCAGCGTAATGAGCCCAACTGCTAAATCTGTTGCAATCTTTCTTAATTGAAAGGCATGCACAGCTGTGCACAGTGCCCACAGACAGAATTATAGCAGCTACGTGGTTGAGAGCTATTCTGCAAACTATGCCCATATGTCACAGATCATAATAAAGAGTGTTCAACCACCCAACAAGAGGAAAAAAACAACAACCTGTAGAACTTCATACTGTTGCAGGATACGTGTTGCTCAAACCCCAAGGAAGGGTGTGTGTTGTAGAACTCTGATGTTAACTCTTACCTTGCCTGGATGGGGATGCCATGGTGGGGCTGCATTAGGTGGAGGTCAGGATGACCCCAATGCTGAGGTGGGACATAGCTCGGGCCTCCGCCGCCGCCACCACCGCCACCATATCCCATGTCATATCCGCCATGGTAAGGGTCTCCACCATGGTCATCCCTGCTCAGGGGGAGACTGGAGTTTTAAACAATGACATATGCTAGATGTACCACACACTGTTAAATAGAAGAACGCCACCATAATCACATCTCACCAGTCTCTCCTCATGCGTTTCTGCTGGGGACTTATGTCGTGTCTGGGTGGCGAGAACCTCTCCCGACGGCCTCTCTCGTAGTCGCGGTACTCTCCGCGGCTACGCCGCTCCCTGCCTCGGTCCCACTCCCTACCGGATTGGCGCCAGGAAACGGAAACAAGCCAAAATAAAAGTAAGTACATGCATGTTGTGTACTGAGAAACAACAGAACTCATTTTTCGGGGAGAGTGTGATCATACTGCAGAGTTCAAATAGTCCCTCCCAACCAAATTATATTTTATATAAAGGGGTTTTCAACAGGTGGTCCGGGGACCACCAGTCGTCCCTGAGAGGATTCCAGTTGGTACCCAGACTAAATGGTGGAAAGTTGGTTAACCAGATGTAACTCTATGAAAGCGTAAAAATTAAACCAAATGGACCCTTGTGGTACTGCCCCTCTTTATCACCTGTCATTCCAGTCGTCTCGGCGTCGGTCCTCTCTCTCTCTTGAACGGTCGTAGTCACTCCTCTCCCGCCTGAACTTGTCTCTCCTCCTGCGATCGTACTCATCATCGCTGTCTGCCATCTCTACAGACAGACAGGATAGTGGGGTTATAATGATGAGACCAGACAATGACAAACCCTTTAAACACACCCTCTCCCCCATCACCCCACTCTGTGCTGCATAAAATAGCAGAAATATTATGCTCCTAGCACATTGTGACCTGTTGTCGAGAGTTGTTTAGACCTATTGTTGGCTGTGACACAACATTTCACTAATCCCAAATACAAAGCCATAGATTGCACCTGGACATGAAATACACGAACAGTACCATACTAAAAAGTAATGACACCTATTCTCAGGCCATGTCTTGGGAAGTGTTTTACTGGACATAATGTATTAAATCTTCATTAAACAAATCATTAGCACAATTTTAGTCAAGATGCCAAAGCACTTGAAGGCAAGGGGAGTGGGCACTGAGGTGAAAGGAAATGTTTTTTTTTTCTTTTTTAGATGAGTGTACAAGTCAGGTACACACTGCTACAGAACTGATAACAGCTTGGAGAATTACAGTACAAATCAAGTACAATTACAGCAAATCTGAAAAAAAAAAAAAAATCTGATTGGACACACTAGTTAAGAATGCACTTGTTTACAATAGTGGCCAACTTACTTAAGGAATTTAAATACATACAAAACTTACTTCAGTAAAATCAGAATCAGCAAATCATGGAGGTGAAATCATAATGGAGGTAAAAAAGGGAAAAGGAATGTACAACGAGGAGAGGAGGGGTGGGTGGGTGGGTGGGTGGGGGGGTTATATATGCACATTTTTTGATTTACAGAGGCCAAATTCAAATTGCAGCCATCTCAAGGGAATCTCTAGGGATTCACATGTCTTTATGACTGTTGGTAGGGCGTTCCACATTTTGGTGGCATATGAGTGGAAGGAATTAAGACCCTTGTTTGAGACAAATCTGGGTTGGACATGGTTAGTAGCACTTCCTCTGGTGTTGTAGGAGTGGCTGGGTTCCAGGTGGTCCCCAGCTAAATGATGGAAAGTTGGTTAACCAGATGTAAGTCTTTGAAAGCGTAAGAATGAAACGAAATGAACCCTTGGTCCATTTGGTTTCATTTTACACTCTCAAGAGTTAACATATTCAACATCTGAATTAGCCCAATTCTACACAAGGTTCTTTATTTGTCAATTGTCACTCCAGTGTATGTCAGGATGTATACAGGGATGAAATAACGCTTCCACTGTTCCCCAGTGCAATAAGACAATCGACAATACACTAAGAAAAAGGACGAATACAAACAATACAAGGAAAGTTAAGTGACGTAGTGCAGCAGACTAGAGCAGTAAAGTGCAACTGTAACAGCATAAAGTGGGGTGAAGGTGCTAAGCTACAACCAGGTATAATTATAAAGACACAACTAGAGATTGTAGACACAACTAGAGAATGTAGAATATTTATGGTCATTTTGATCTGTATGTTCGCCCGTTTTGTTTCCCAAATCCAGCCTGGAATTGTGGACAAAAGAAAAAAAAATCTTTAGTTTTGGGGTCGCTGGGGCTAAAATGTCATCAGATGGTGGTCCGTGGCTCAAATTCTGAATAGTGCGCCCTGTTATCAAAAAGGTTGAAAACCACTGTTGTACAGTATTTACAGTACACGAACTTATATTTGGGAGTTGCTACTGCTCATTATGCTGCAGTAAACATGATGTAGTAATATAGGCCGTTACAGTGACTCGACTGCTCAACATTTATCCTCTGCCCGTTCTGGCTGGTTTTAACACATTTTTCTTCTGACATAGACGCTGTCAATGGAGCACATCAATGGAGCACATCTAGACGAAGGAGTTTGTGAATAAACTCGAGGACACAAAGATCAAAATGTAAAAACACTCCTTTGTTTTGAGGACATTATAAATTATTACCAACAGCACCCACCGAGACTGTTGCTGCTGCACCACGACAACGTTCATGTAATTATGTCTCCCAACCAAGTTAATTTAATTGTTATTATGTCTTCACCATCATAATAACCTGCCTATACGTGAATTGGCATACTTATAACGTAAACACATACATGTGAATGAAATAAATACCTGTATTAGCTTGGCGTGCTAACTCTGTCGGCTGTGGTCTTATTGTTCTCCTCTGAGCGCGCGTGCGCGAGCCGCGAACCAGTGTGTTTTTCAACCCACGTGACTTCCGGATCTTTTTCGGATTTATTTCCGGCAGTAAATGGCTTTACTGCCATCTATGTTTACTGCTCCCTAGCGTTCAATAAGTAAAATGTCACCACTCCTAGAATGCAATGAAAACACAGCCAAAAACATCAAAAGGGAATTCCACCCATTTTCAACATTTTACTGTCATGAATATACCTTAGACTAGATTGGTTGTGTGGAAATAATATTATGTGTTTTCTAGAAATGGAGGTCTGAAAAAAATCATTAACATGCTAAAACACAACTTAATGATTTTTCTTTTAGGACCTATTTTTTCTGAGTGTACAATTTGGACCAAATGGACCCATTTGGTCACATTTGTACATTCTCAGGAAAAATGTTGAAAATGGGTGGTATTCCCCTATAAAGAAAAACAGCCAAAACATCAAATCTTTAAGGTAATAGATCTATAGATTTTATAAACTGCAATAGAAGTGAATACTCCAATCAAATTTTGCTGTGGTTACATTCCTGTAAAAGTTATTTACTCAGAGCCAAAAAACATCAAATACACAAACCTGTTATAATAATAGACCGAACATTTTATACCAGGTCTAATTTGCCTATCTTTAGCATTCGAAAGATTCAGTTCAAACTTTTTACTCTTGCTTTGCACTTTGAACAGTAAGTCACTATGGCTATTTTGATGTTTCCTACCATACTGAAAGAAAGACGATGGGGAACTGGGGATGACCTTTACTGAAAGTCATTGATTTTTAGTTAAAGACAGCCTTGTAGAGTCCAGACTGCTGCCATTGCCCCCCCCCCCCCCCCCCCCCCCCACACACACACACACACACTTTGAAGTTGAAAATGAGATATTCAGGCAGATAATGAAAGACTAACATGGACCTTTGGGATCACTTCATTTATGATTCAACAAAAAGGTAACAGTTGATTTGTAGGAACAGTAAAAGGTGTACAGTACAGAAGATGTGAATTAATGCAGATTAACAGCATCTAGTAAGAGTAGAACTAGGGCGGTATAATGCAAGTCTCAATCAACTCTACAATGCATGGAAATTGTATCAATAATTAGCAAAGAAATAAAGCTGGAATGTTATACACTGGCATTGGTTCACCTCCTTATCTCAATTGTTATACATTTCAATCAAGAAACCTGTTTGTGTAACATTAGCTCTTGCAAGAGCAACATTTTCTAGAAAACTAAGTCAGGATTTAGAAGTCGTATTCAGAATCGACCTCATGTCTAAAATAGCCCTTTGTTGACCAAGTGCTTAAACCTAAACAAAGTAAAGCTCACATGTAAATACAGTATAGATAGTTAACATGTGAACATTATTTGCTTTGGGAACACCCAACAACATGAACAGTAAAGGTACATTTCAGAGACAGAGGAAAAAATAACTAACAGACAACATAGCCAGCAGCATTATCGTTTTGGAGATGTGTTGCAGGGTTATTGCCTAGGTTTTCAGTACTTAGTATTAGTGGACAGCATAGTTATTCAGCACTGAGCCAGTGGTTGCATGCTTCCCTAATCGCTCAGCTTCACACCAAACACAACTTCACTCACTGATATTACCGTAACTTTTGGCATCAGTATTGGTGTCAGAAACAATTTAGGCATAAGCAAATAAGTTCACGCTCTCTTTCAACCTGCACAAATGTGGAGTGTATTTTGAGATATACAGTAGGTATTTTATTTCATGTTCCTAAGGTATTCAAAAGAGAAATTTGAAAAATGTAACATCCCTTCCTATTCCAACTATACACACTACATAGTGTGTGTACAAATATACGCACATATAGTGAGGAAAATAATTATTTGATCCCCTGATGATTTTGTAAGTTTTCATGATTAGAAAGAAATAAGCATTCTGTCATTTTTATGGTACTTTTATTTAAACAAATAGAGACAGAATATGAACAAAAATGTCCATAAGAAAATAATATTTAAAGGTTATAAATTAATTTGCGTTAGAGCTTGTGAAATAAGTATTTGATCCCTAAGCACAACCTGACTTAGTACTTGGTGGAAAAACCCTTGTTGGCAAGCACGGAAGTCAGAAGTTTCTTGTAGTTGGTCACCAAGTTTGCGCACATCTCAGGAGGGATTTTGGCCCACTCCTGGTTAGATCTTCTCTCCAAATCCTGAAGGTTTCAAGGCTGTTGCTTGCCAACTCGAAGCTCAAGCTCCCTCCATAGATTTTCTATAGGATTAAGGTCTGGAGACTGGCTAGGCCACTCCATGAGCTTAATGTGCTTCTTCGTGAGCCACTCCTTTGTTGCCTTGGCCGTATGTTTTAGGTTGTTGCCATGCTGGAAGACCCAACCACAACCCATCTTCAGTGCTCTGGCTGAGGGAAGGAGGTTCTTGTCCAAGATTCTGTGGTACATGGCCACATCCATCCGCCACACAGTGCGGTGAAGTTGCCCTGTACCCTTAGCAGAGAAACAGCCCCAAAGCATAATGTCTCCACCTCCATGCTTGACGGTGGGGATGGTGTTGTTGGGTTTGTATTCAGCATTTCACTCCCTCCAAACACGCCAAGTCAAATGGATGCCAAAGAGTTGAATTTTGGTCTCTTCTGACCACATCACCTTCCCCGCAGCCTGGTCTGAATCATTTAGGTGTTCATTGGTGAACTTTAGACGGGCCTCTATGCGCCTTCTTGAGCAGAGGGACATGACTGGGCACTGCAGGATTTCAATCCGTTATGGTGTACTATGTTACCAATGTTTTTTTTGGTGACTGTGGTCCCAGCTGCCTTCAAATCATTAACAACACCATCCCCATCATCAGGCATGGAGGTGGAAACATTATGCTTTGGGGCCGTTTCTCTGCTAAGGGTACAGGGCAACTTCACTGCATTGTGTGGCCGATGGATGGAGACATGCACTGCAACATCATGGACAAGAACCTCCTTCCCTCAGCCAGAGCACTAAAGATGGGTCTTGAAGAAGCACATTAAGCTCATGGAGTGGCCCAGCCAGTCTCCAGACCTTAATCCTAAAGAAAATCTATGGAGGGAGATTGGGCTTTGAGTTGGCAAGCAACAGCCTCGAAACCTTGAGGTTTTGGGGAGGATATCTAAACAGGAGTGGGCCAAAATTCCTCCTGAGATGTGCACAAACTTGATGACCAACTACAAGAAACTTCTGACTTCCGTGCTTGCCAACAAGGGTTTTTCCACCAAGTATTAAGTCAGGTTGTGCTTAGGGATCAAATACTTATTTCACGAGCTCTAACGCAAATTAATTTATAACCTTTAAATATTATTTTCTGATGGACATTTTTGTTCATATTCTGTCTCTATTTGTTTAAATAAAAGTACCATAAAAATGACAGAGTGCTCATTTCTTTCTAATCATGAAAACTTACAAAATCATCAGGGGATCAAATAATTATTTTCCTCACTGTATACTGTACATACATACGGTGTCATGCAAATTGACAAAAGATTAAAGAAAAGACAAAAAAAAAAACAATTGCATCCAAGAAGAACCCAGGATAAGTTTGTAACCATAAAATTGTAACCATAAAATCAAAGATCAAATTACTATCAGGAGCTTGAATGGCACCCGCTGTTTGATGTAAAAAAGTGCACACTGCAGTTAGAGCCACTATCTATATGGAAGGGTACTTGTAACAACTGCTTGAGTTTCGTGACACCCATATATCAATGGTAAGGCAAAAAATAGTTTTTAACACATCCATGTCTCCAACAGCTGTTAGTCTGTATAAACATGGAAATATATAATATCCACATTATATTGCTAAAGAAAAAAAGAAAAACAAATAACCATTATGCTATTTAAAAACCCACTATTTGTCATTACATGATGAATTTACACACCAACTGACCTATAATATGCTATTATTCCTGAGTTTGCTCAACTTGACAAACCGGATAAAGCTAAAGATAAAATGTTAGACTTACCACATTACAAGGTAAAAAGAAGCAGCAGAAATATACAACATATTTGTCATATTCAATCATTTACTGTTGGATCATATATTAGAGAAAGACATTTCATAAAAACTGAAATGTAGAATTAAAAGTCGATCAAAAAATTATAAAATGAAGATGACAAACATTCCCTCTCCATTGGCATGTTGTCATTACCAACTGCTGATTCAGCGAATTACAAAAAACTACTTACAAGTATTGAACAATGAATCCGCTCTTGAGCTGGACTAACCAGAGACCACACATAGAGACAAGGTTTCCCTTACAACCTTGACTGACTCTTCCTGGCAACACCACCACAAAATCTGCTTAGCTACACAAACCTATTTGCACTTCAACAGGCTTCATCAAATCTACTAGCCATCATTTGAACAGCACTTTTGCAGCCTTATTACCAAGACCATATATGGCCCATTCATTTTGTTCAACAGTAGTGGTTAAGTCAGTGAATTTGGAATAAGTACATGCATTAAGGGAAGTGAGGCATACTGCCGGTGCGAGTGTGTGCCTGCAAATGAGTCGAAAAACTTGGCTAAATTTAAATGATTGTGTGTTTTAGTACAAAGGTGCAGACCTCCTGGGACACTGGGTTAACAAATTGTGTTACTACTGCCAAAGTGGCAGGTGTTTTGTTTACCGCAAATCTATAGACTCCTCTAATCTGCAGTGTGATAACACCATACAATGCAACCCCCGAAAAAACCTTATCAAGTAGGACCTAATGAGCTAATCACGGCCCTCAGACTCCCACTTCGCCCCTACCAATGAGCTGTGCAGTGTCATCATTGGTGGGGGGGCTGTCCTCTGCATCGTCCTCGTCCGTTTCTGAGTCTGTGTCATCCTCGGGGGAGTAGTAGCCTTCGTAGCCCAGGATGGGACTGTCGCAGTGAGCAGGGGAAGCCAGGCACTGGGCAGTGGTCACTGTCGTGGAGGTGGTGGCTGAGTATGCCCCTGGGCTGCCAGAGGGTGATGCCGGGTTGGAGGGGCGAAGGAGTGGGGTACGCTCCGAGTCAGCTTCGCCTTCCGCCCCGTCCTCCTCCCCACTTCGTCCAACATCCTCCTCAGAGTCGGATTCCGAGCTTTCCGGGTTGTGCCGTGTGACGCGCTGTTTGCACACTGGACACGTCTTCTTCGTCAGTGTGAGCCACGGATCCACACATTTGCAGTGATAGGCTGTAGAGAAACATAACAATTGAGGGATAAACCTTTGTTTTAGTTTTTTGGTTCCCAATAGAGTCCTGAAACTGGCATAGATGAGAACAGACATGCATATGATGGAATTTTATAATTACCATGTGAACAGGGCAAAACCCGCAGCTTATCTCCCTCCTCATACTCATCCAGACAGATGGCACAGACATCATAATCATCACCTGCCAGTTGACAAATAGAAATTAAGTATCACTGCATTTGACAAATCATACCATTTATGAATACATTTGCCTGGGCTCTCTCTGAACTGAAGTTGCACCCACAGCTGTAGTTGTATGATAAAGGGAGAGGGGTTGATATTGTGATGTTTTTTTTTTGTTTTGTTTTTTCATTTGCATTGACTGTACATCAGGGGTTTTCAACAGGTGGCCTGGGGACCACCAGTGGTCCTTGAGAGGGTTCCAGGTGGTCCCCAGGCTAAATGATGGAAAGTTGGCTAACCAGATGTAACTCTTGAGAATGTAAAAATGAAACAAATGGACCCTTGCCTTGCAGGTCCATTTGGTTTCATTTTCCCACTCTCAAGAGTTAAAATATTCATCATCTGAATTAGCACCACTTAAACAAGATTTCACACAAAGGCCATTTGCATTTAGTAATTTATCAGCAAAAACAATCTGAATACAAGATTCCTGTCTCGTTGCATTCCTAAGAGAACACATAGTGCAAGTCTTAGAATTCCTGCCTCCCAGCATTCCTGAGCACACATTGTGTACACATGATAAATCTTTGACATGAAGGTAAGGAAACTGGGGGGAAGCTGGGTAGCAAGACAAATGTCAGTGCATAACTGACAGTAATAATAATCTGGAATGGATTATACAATATTATAAAATAATTGCCTTGTAATAGAAAGTTAGCTAAAGGTAGCCTTTAGCACAGCTTTGAGATTCATGAAAAAAAATATGGGAAGTATTTAAATATATAGTCAGTTCTTCTCACCTTTTTTAAATTTATGGATTGGTATCTTCTTCAGTTGTTCCTTGGACAGACGGTTTTTCCTCAGTCTTTTTCTGTATTGAACACAGCGTATGACCTGATCCATATGAAGACAGAAGACATGTTATTGATACCATGACAATGCCAAAATTACCGCAGCCAACAATATTGTTCATATTTACTTTTGGGACCTGATGTTTATCCACTGAATCAAACCAATTTTTAATACTAACAAAACACTTTGCAGTTCCCTCAACACTGAACTATGGCTGGGTGATACAATTATTTCAAACTTTTTTTTCCTCAATTACAATTCATGTATGGTTGTGTAAAAAGGTCAAGTAGAAGATCTACAAGCTCACAACGTGCTACATTGCGACATGTTGTAAGCTTGTAGAGTAATACAGTGGTTAATTAAGGGATCAAGCAGTCCACGAAGTGGACTTGATCCCTTCTTGTTTCTGTCTCTTTTTTCCTTCTTCTTCTTCCGCCAGAAATAGCTGTTCTGGCTGAACCGTGCAGTCGGTTTTCGCGAAAATTGGTAATCTGGTAGAGGGTGATGCCAAACGGTGATGATGCGAAGCCTGTGACCACTGGTCAAATGGTGGCGCTATAGCACTCAACTGAAATTGCAAACTTTAAACACTCATAACTCATGAACTGCTCGACTATCACAAATGTAACTTATATTCACTTATGCGTCTGCTTATGTCAAACAACTTTTGTATTCTGACTTTTGACCTCTGACCTTTAGATGAGCCGCCATCTTTAATCATATGTAAAACAGTTAAAATGTCTCTTCTCCTACAATCTTTGATCAAAATGCATAACAATGACCTACATATGAACTTTGAAGCCATACAAACATGAAATGAGTGTGAATTTTGTTTTCAGTGAAAAAAATGATGTTTTTACGAGCCAATGAAAATTGCTTGTTTGTGAAAATTCTTCTATTATCCCTAATCTACACATGCAAAGTAATCTGTTTATGAGATTTTACAGTTTGGTAGAGGGGGATGCCAAATAACACTAAAACCAGTCTTGCTCCAATCGCTCAAATGGGGGCGCTATAGCAATTCTTTGAAACTGAAACATTTGAACAAGCATAACTCAGGCTTCGTTTGGCTTAAAATCATGGGACTTGTTTCTACACGTTCCTTGATTCATGTGGAACACATCTGTAATTTCGACTGGTAAGCTCCACCCCCAGAGTGTCTGCCATTTTAAGCAGTTTGAAAAATGCTCATGCCTGATTTTATGCCTGGATTTTTGATCAATTTGCATGACACCTGCTACATGAGAACTTCGGCCCCATCCGGACAAAACTTCAGAAGCAAATTTGTTTTCATCAAAAAATGACGTTTTTATAAGCCAATGAAAGTTGCTCGTTTGTGAAGAGTCTTCTTCTGCTTGTTTCTCTCTGGCAACACTGGAGCAAGTACATTCTGCCAGATTGTGTGAGAGGAATAAGCATGTGGAACTTGTTTCCATTTGTCACTTTGACCACTAAGCTCCACCCTCGGACTGCTGAATTGTGCATATTGTTCATATTGCTTACTGCTTGGTGGCGTGTTGTTGGGTTGTTTCATTGATGACAACAACTAAGCAAATCATTGTGCCTGGATAGCTCAGTCGGTAGGGTGCCTGACTTCGGAACACAAGATTGAGGGTTCAAGTCCCACTGCTGACAATACAAAGTCTGAGTCTCCAAAAACCCTGCTGTGTTTCCACAATCACATGATGTATTTCTTCCATGTTTCTATGGCTTATTTGTGCATATTTAAGGAGCGGTAGTGGCTCAGAGGTAGAGTAACCGGATGGTAACCACAAGGTTGCCGGTTCGATCCCGGGCTCCTGCAGAGTTAGTGTCGATGTGTCCCTGTCCCACTGCCATCAGTGTATGAATGTGTGTGTGAATGGGTGAATGTGATGCACAATCTATGTAAAGCGCCTTGGATAAAGGCGCTATATAAATGCACCATTTACCATTTACCAAGCAGTCCACTGAATGTGTGTGTTGTTTCCAGTACATCTTGTGTCTGTTGGGTAGCCTCATTGGTAGAGCGCATGACTTGGAAATGAGAGTTCCTGGGTTCAAATCCCGGCACGGACACCTAGTAATATGAGTCAATCATGCACAATCTCATGTGGTCTTCTACATCTAAGTTCATGGTTCTATGTGTAACCCAGGGTAAAACTCAATGTAATGGTGGTTGTCACCATTCGGCCATGTTGTGTTTTGTCACTATTCGGCCATGTTGTCACTAATGACAGTTCACAGCTCAGTTCACCACTCACTCACAGCTCACCAATCATTTACTCATTCAGCAACTCAGTGGCCTTGTGGTTAGAGTGTCCGCCCTGAGACTGGGAGGCCGGGGTTCGATTCCCGGCCGGGTCATACCAAAGGCTCTAAAAACGGGATCCAATGCCTCCCTGCTTGGCACTCAGCATCAAGGGTTGGATTGGGGGTAAGACCCTGCGTCATACTAGCGTCATGTCCAGAGGGTGTACTTGTACATCAAGCTGCCTCATGCTACAGAAACAGGAGATAGGCACCTGCCCTATGGGCCTCATGGCTGGGCAAGGCTGTTTGACTGTCACTATTCGGCCATGTTGTCACTAATGACAGTTCATAGCTCAGTTCACCACTCACTCACAGCTCACCAATCATTCACTCAGTCACACCAGATTGTGAGTCAGTCAGGGCAGGAATCAAAAACCCTGCCCTGCTCCCATAATTACCTGATGTATTTCTGAAGTTCAGGCTCCCATGTTTCTATGGCTTATTTGTGCGTATTGTTCTTACTCCTTATTGCTGCTTGCTTGATCCCGTTTTATTGCTGCTTGCAGCGTAATACAGTGGTTAATTATCATTCAGATTACTTTAAATAATAAAATCGTTTTGCGTATTAGCCCAGTCAACACATTTGAACAAACAGCTGCACTTACCAAAATGACAACCATCACAAGGATGATCATGCCAACCACTCCAGTGAATGGAATGAGATAGTAGGAGAGCGGAAAAGCAAACTCTGGCTTGAGAATCACATAGGCCCTGCACACCAAATAAACATCATTTTTTGTACAGGGACATCACTGAAAAAAACAAATAAGCTAAGCATTCCAACATCAATGATCATACAAACGTTTTACTAGTGTAATTGAACAATAATTGATGGTAGGCCATGATACGGTACAGTGTCATTACACACCAATTTAAACTGAACTGTCACCCCTGTGTAACTATTGCAATGTTATGCATACAGAACTTAGAAGACCTAGACAATGAAGTGGCTGTGGACTTTGAGATTCAGATGCTTACTGTACATATGAAGGGATAAAGAATGATGATACAGAAGTATTGCAAAAATATTAGACTATAGCCATGGTATATGGTTATAAGAAAACCTATGAACCACTAAGATGTAATTTTAATGTGTTTTACTGTACAATAGGACTCACTTACCCTGGTTCCGGAATGATGAAGTTCCTGAGAATTTGGGAGGCATAGTAGCTAGTAAATACTGACGGAATGTCAATCATCTCGGCGATGGTATCTGCAAACATATTGAGGTAAACCAGATCAGGCGGCAGCAGTCTTATTACAGGAAACATGAAACAAAAGTTTGTCAAAAACATGAAAACTTTAAGAAAGAAGTCTAACCGTTGCCATAGTTCATGCTAAGGAGAGTGTCCGAATACATGTTGTGAACAATTGCAGCACTGAATCCAGCCAGCTGTGCGTTAAGTACCTGAAAAATAGCCATAGTGTTATTCCAGTGTTGTATAATATACACATAATATTAAAGAATAATATTAAAGAATACATTGATTTCACCATACTGACCTTTATATCAAAATTACAATCATAGCGCCTGATGAGTGCTATGTATTTAGTAACATTGACATCACTAGTTGGTGACACTGAAGGTGGAGGTTCGATTGCCATACAGCCATTAAGCGGACGTGATTCCACCAACAAACCCTTTAGGACATAATGACAACGAAAACAATTATACAACAGATCAGAGGCCAAATGCTTTCTGAGTGTTTATTTCTTTATTTCTCCACTTGTACCTTAAGTCCATCTTTGGGGAGTGCAGCTCCAAACAAAGCAGGAAGATCCTCAAACAACATGGAGGTCATATTGCTATAATGCTATAAAAAAGAGGGAAATAACGTTCAAATAATGTAATGATGCCAGAAAACAAATGTGTTTAATTATAATTAGAAGTTAGGGTCATGTAGCATATATACAGTACATATCTGAGGTTACTCACCGCATAGATATAGGCATGTGTGGGTGAGGGTGCCAGTGTGCAGCACAAAGCCAGTGTTAGGACACTCAATCGAGCTCCCATGCACGAGACCATCTTGCTCGCTGGTGGTTGCACTTAGCTGTGAAGGATGCAATTACATAAGAAAGGTATCTCTCATCAAAGGGTGGATTACAACAATAATGAGGTGCATTAATTTGTCATGAAATGTGCTATATGAATAATAAACCATAAGGTTTATGGTTACGTTATCAATTTGACTAAACAAAGTTACCACACCTCAAAGTGCAAATTTAAACAAAATCTACACTCTCAGTGTTGCCATGTCAGATTATTAAAGGTGACATTGGGCTTGTTTCTCTGTATACTTATTGATATTTGTCAAGCTGCTTATTTGTGCTTCTTTCTTGTCATTGTTTTAAACCAGTGACTCTCAAACATTTTCATGTCAAGGACTGAAGGACACCCAAATGGTGAATTTCTATAGCACCTTTAGCCCTGTAACCAAGGCACTATACATGAATGCATTACACAGGAGCAATTTGGAGCTCAACGTCTTGCCCAAGGACACTTCGACATGCAGACAGGAGGAGCCAGGATTTGAACCTCCCAAGCTAGTCGCCCCAGATTAACATAATGTGCATGGACCTCTATTCCCTCATTCAATAGTGTTTTAGCTATTGCGATGAGTAGTGATTATGTAGTGATTTCAATAGTAAAATGCAGAGAAATGTTCCGTTTCACTACTTAATCACTACTGATAATTACTACATAATTCCGATTCAAATCACTACCTGGCTGCTACTTAATTACTTCAGCCGCACTATGGCTTTTTGGAAAGAACTATACAATCAATAATATACATTTATTGTTGACTTAATACAGAATGCTTACACATTTACTGCTGTATCTCTACACAATCGCTATAGAAAATATTTATGTAGTGTTTTCATCCCTATAGAAAATATTTATATAGTGTTTTCATCCCTATAGAAAATATGTAGTATGAATTATTGAAAAAAAATCAGTGGTGAAAACACTACATAAATATTTTCTATACGGATTGTGTAGAGATACAACAGCATGCCAATTCAACATTAAATGTATAGATTAGTGATTGTATAGTTCTTTCCAAAAAAAGCCATAGTTAGGCTGAAGTACCAGTGCCAGGTAGTGTTTTGAATAGGAATTATGTAGTAATTATCAGTAGTGATTAAGTAGTGAAACGGAACATTTACTATTGAAATCACTACATAAATCACTACTCATCGCAATAGCAAAAACAATATTGAATGAGTAGTGATTTAATGGTGTTTTTCATGAGCGATAAGTGCCCATCGGACAATATTTGGTTTCAGAGACTCCCTCACACAAGATTTGCATATAGAGATGTCCCGATATAGATAGGGTACTTGGCCGTTATGAACCAAAAATATTGGAAACCATGATACTTTGAAATGAGTACTTTCAATTGAAAATGTTACATTGTTAATAATCAAAATATATGGCAAATTGATATTTTTAAAAAAATCATTTCAGGCTATTATTATTGCAGTAATTGAACATTGAAGGCATGATCATGAAAATAAATTGGATTAAAAAGGGGGTCAAATAAGTGGTTACTAAAAAGTACTCCTAATGGTACTAAGTGAGTACCAAAAATTAAGTACTTGGTCTGACAAATTCTCAAATCTCTGGCCTGGGCGTGCGTGCGTGTGTGTGTGCGCGTGTGTGTGTGCGCGCGCGCTCCTTGTCCCCCCCCCGTCCCCCCCCGTCCCTCAGTTTTTCATTGATCAGCAATTATGGTCCAGTAGCTTCCTTTGTACTTGTTTTCGTAGACCTGCTTGTTATCTTCTCTGGCAAACTCTGGCAACACTACTCCCTACGGGAGTTCATGTACTTTAAAGAGCCGAGCGATAACAAACCATCCGACGAAAAACACCAGTTAACTGAGGCTGTGCTGTTGAACAATGATAACAACAGGTCAATATTTCAACACAAACGTTCTATTTATAACACAATATAATATAGCTTTCGCCCAAACTCCAGCACAATCTTGAAAACAAAAACAGTTGCCTGGCTAGTACACACAGTACACACCTTAATTAATTCCCTCGGTCAAAAAGCTCATATCGTAAGTTGCCCGCGTTGTTATCTTCCTTACAGATAGTTATCCAAGAAATGGCCACTAATATATTCTCTCTGATCGAAAATAGCCTCTGTTACGAATCCACCCTAGGTGATGGAACGATGGGATTAACGTCGTTAGCTAACGTCCAGTTGGGCTAGCGACATTTTACAGCTAGTTAAATAGTCGAATGTAGAAAACGAATGTTAGAAAACTGTCACGTTGTGTCTACAGCTTAGCTACTTACCACCACACACAACTGCTCAATATACGACTGTTGCCCAGATATGTCCTTTTGTTTGCATTTAAGAAATGCTAGCTATGTCCGCATCGCTTCTTTGTGTTGTTGTTGTCGTCGTGCTTGTTGTCTCCTTCTTGCTACTTCCGGGGAACCATGGATGGAAATCCTGATGGAAACCATAAACACGGGAAGTGACAACCAGCGCCCTCGTGTGTTGGTTATGTTCAAAGGCATCCAATATAAGGGTTGAGATATTGCGGGGTCAGAAAACAGGGTGGCCATTGGTGCATTGATGCGCCAATTGAGTGCATTTCGGCTATAACTTTCGCCTGTCCCTATTTTGTCCTTATTATCAAAAGAAGTCAATGTAGATAGAACAGCCGCCATTGGACTGTATGGAAGCGTATGGGCACAATTATTCAAATGAAGTGAACGGAGTTTGCAATGCATGAGTCCGAGTGGAAAAAAAGGCTACAAAGTAGTAGTAGTTGTAGCAATGTTTCAAAATAGCTGCCCTGTCCCTTTCCTATACAAACAAAACCATTATAATGTAAAACTACATTTTAACCATAATATGTGTGGGGTCTGTGGAACTGAAATTATAGTTCTCATTTATTTTTAAAATATTGTTTTGGAAAATGTAGCAGCCCCGGCCAATAAATAAAACAATATTTTAAATATAATTGAAAACAATAAATGAAAAAAGCACTCTCCCTCACATATTAGGACAATACCAGTCACCAGAAAAAAGGCAGATGTTTTTGAGGAATGTAGCCTACTATGATTAAAACGAAATATGAAGTTATAATGGGTTTGGCAGCTAAAATGAATACCATATATCTAAATACTCAAGTAAGATAATAACTGTCTGTGGTGTTCACATTAGCTAGAGTAGATCATGATATAATGATCAAATGTTGTTGTTTTTTAATGTTGTTGTTCCCTTTAACTGCAGACTGCTCAAAACTGTCAAATTGCAGACTTTTTGCTTTCCACAAGGGCCAGTTCCAATTTGCCACCATAGGTGCTCCTTTAGACCAACTTTGATTTTTGTCCTAAAACTGGGATCAGTGAGATCAGTGGGGCTCGTTTTGGTATTGTGCCTGTTTTTGTCTGTTTTCTCATCCCATTGCAAGTTGCTTCACGGCTCTAACCCGTGCCATCCCACCTTTGACCCGATAGCATAATGAGCAGGTGTTAGGTAAGTTTTCTGGGTGGAAATCATAGTTGCAAAGCAAGTAGAGTAGGCTCCAGCGACACAATTATGTTTTTAATGCCTACAAAATTAGGATACCCCATATGAGTGTCACTCCTAAGTGATGATGTAGCTGCATGTAGCACACTCATGCACTGCACTGTGTGACGTGTAGACTTTATTCATTGCATTTGCATTGGGCCCCTGTGCTTTTTACCATGTCATATGTCACAGGGTAAGGGCACCATTAAGTGCAGCACAGCTTACTAATTATACTTGTTCTACAATGAAACTATTAACCTGATGAGTTGGTTTGTGACCTAGGCTACACATTCGGTGTCTCCACAAGGCTCTCTAACCCAATTTTTAAGCTATATCTTAGAAACCTCATTTGCTTAAAGCTATAAGCCTTTTAATTGTTTTAATTGTTTTATTAGCCACTATTTAGGCTGTGTTCTCAGTGTGTTCCTAGTGACCATCCTGAATAGAAAATGTGTTCTTTGGTTGACTTAATCTGAACACCAGGTTTTACATTTAATTCATTCTAATGTAACCCTCTATTTTCAAGGTAAAAAGTGTCAATGAAGCTGTCTTGCTCTATGAAGAGAGACATGATTTATATAAGCCCTGGTACACTTAGTATAGTTTGGATAATATTTCTAAAGAAACAGAAATTAGCACTTAAAATACTCTGGAAATTTGAAAATATGGGTGTGGTATCATAATTCCACTTTATATTAATATAACATCAAGAAAATCTACCATATGTCAATAAGGTTGCAATCACTGCTGTAGACCTAGAGAAGAATTATGGGCTTTGTGATAAACTTAATTTACTTAATGTATTTACTTTCCATTTCCATGTACTGTAATTTCCATTTAAATTTGCATGTCATGACGTTGTGACCTGCAACCAACAACTTTAAATTGAATTAAACTGCTTCTCATTGGCCACAATATCCATATGAACAACTTATGTATGCATTTCTATGAAAAAGTAATTCATTTCAACCAACCCACTGAGCACAAGTGTTTAGGAAATGTCTAAAAGTTCATGTTTTTTGACTGGACATCTACTCAACGCCTAATCTAAAATTAGACCGCTAAAACACTTTTTAGATCTTGTGCCCATCAGTGGGAAGTTGAGCATTGTTTCTTTGCTGTATGTAGATCCAGGGTGCCCAAAGCGTAGTTTGATTCATTGACATCAAAAAGGGCGTTGGGCACAAATGCCAGTAAAGTTACAAATAATATTCTGTTTTATATGTAACACCAGTGCAGAGCTACTATTTCAAAGCCCCTTCAGGTCTCTGTAATGTGTAGTTATCTTTCCTGGTATAAATGCATTAAATTAGGCAACGTTTAACAAAGACATTTGATGAAGGAATATCCTTTTATTTCAGTCAACATTTTTAAATAGTATTAACCAGAGCACTTATATAAATTACATTCTTTGTTGACTTTGATTTGGTATTAGCCACACACTCTCCAAGTGAGTGCCACAACACAGTCCACAACAGTTTCCAGAAATCCATTCTTGAAACATGATTATTGTTTATTCCTGCTCCATGGTGTTTAGGCCTAAAAAGTGAGGTACACAGCACCTGAAAGGAATGGACATAAGTAAATGAATCACTGCAGAGAATAGTTATACATTGCATGACATTTACTAGTATATCATTTACTAGCCATGAAACATGACTGTCGAGCATCATGCAATGCATGGCTAATAATTTATTCTAAGTATTCTAATTCTCTTTGTTTTGTTTTGTAATGAAATAAAACCCGGCCTGTACATGGTTTCATTGTGTCTTACAAGCAGAGGCCTCGTATAAGCACCTTGGGCTTTTTGCCTCAGCCTAGCACTATTTATACGTTTTTACATTGTACTGGCTAAATAAATACTAAAGAAGAATGTGAAACCATTGCATAACAGAACTTACAAGAATCCCTTTCCACAGCCCAGAGGTCCAAAGAACATTTCTGTTGGCATGCACACCTTTCTACACACACCACTCAGGGTAGGGCAAGTCCAAGGAAAGGAAGCAGCCTCGTTTTCAACAACTAAAATTAAAAAAAGAAATGTGTGTGATATTCATTGTTTCAATCCCCATAACTATACATCAAAAAAGGTTCATTTAACATCCACAGCATAGCAAGCAAAGACATTGAACAGCAGAAGTACATGCAGAGAAAAATAAACCAACACTTACCATGAAGTGATAAGACAACCAAGATCACCATCACCAACAAACGTTGATAAGACATTTTCAGAAGTTCTTACTCCAGTGTTGCTAAGCCAAAACTGACCACTCCTGGTTCTGTTTTTATTTGGATCTCGGGGGAGGAGTAGAACTAATGTGGAACAACAGTAGTCACTATGTATTCATTATGGACATGCTGTTCTTAATCCAATTTAAGAGAATTGCACCCCAGTATGCAGAACCCGTGATCAATTAGTGTCATCATGAGACAGGAGGAATCCACGACCAAGAAACCGCACAACCTGTTTTCAGCTGATTTAAACCTCATGGTTATCCTTAAGATAAAACCTTTTTTAAGAGTGTTTTATAGAAGCAAAGTTGTAAAAGTAACAGAACATCTGCTAAGTGATGATCATATACCCAATTCTGTTGGGGCAGTTCAAAAGTATATAATAGAATATGTTGAACAACATGATACTTTCTGCTGAACACAAATACTAGAGAAAGCGTCCTTCCGGGCACAGGTCTCCACCAGGATTACAGGAGTGTGTGATTGACAAAATATATTATATTCATGATAGGTCGGTTGAATTTAATCCAACCGAGTCATTATGACTCTTACTACATGATTACACTGATCACTGGCCACCTGCTATACTGATTTGCGTGAGATTTGGAGGAAATCTGTGTGACTGATAGAAACAATATATATTTTGCATAAATCAGCCATATGGCACTAACAGGCAGATCTGGAGGGATCCAGAGGAATTGATTTCCCACGGCCTCTATAGGGAGTGCATATAAACACATAAAGTTGTACACAGATGGATGCAGGTATAGGTAAAGACAGAAATGACCCTGTTATAGCGCCACCTTGAGGTTGATTTTGAAAGTGTCATGGCGTCCTTGGCTTTTGGGAAATGAAATTACCTGTATATGAATGGATGGATGGACACACACACACACACACACACACACACACACACACACACACACACACACACACACACACACACACACACACACACACACACACACACACACACACACACACACTCAAACGGACAGAGTGCAAAACGCACTGTCACCATGCCCTTGGTGCCCACTTCAAACATCATTCATAATGTGCACATTGCAAAGCAAGTTTGTTTGTTTCTTCATTCATTAATTGTTTAAATATTTGTAAAATTAGACAATTGAATTCTGTTTTCAGAAGACAGTAATTACCCGTCTTGTGCAAACTATTAAGCGGATAAAATGGAATATTGTTTGTGATGTAGTAGCCTGTTTGTGGGCTTACTTGGATGTATCCCTATAATGATTAAAAAAAAATAATGGAATAATGCAATGCTGTGAAATCAGGTGCAGAAATGGACCTATATATTTGCTGGACAGTAATGAAGTATATTTACTCAAGTTTGTTGACTAAGTTGAATTTCTATTAGTGAAGAAAAAAGACACTCACTCTAACCGAAGTGGAGTTATTCAAACACTAAATGAATGTTATTGTGTTTATGGTTTACTATTGCTGTATTACAGAGAGCCAGTGAGTCACTTGGCCTAGACTACTTGCTATTGTGCATGTTAACAAAGTGTGGGCATCATCACATTGTGGAATGTTGTGCAAGGCTGGATGCAGGCTGGGCCTGTGGAAATGACTGTTTTATGCTGTGTCCTGTCGTACCCTTTGCTGAAATAAGCCATATACATTGAAGCATTAAATAAAAACACAGTTTATTATTAAGTGAATTTGTCCTAAGTGCAGTTTATTATTAAGTGCATTACATTCAAAAGTTCAACAAACAGCTGTCTTTTGGGCATATACTCTTTGGACACTAGTAGGTGTCCAGTGGGAAGTCATTACTGTTCTCTTTTCTCATCCACTGATTTTATTCTCAAGGTATTGTCCAAAGAGGTCTCGCTTGATGCTACACTTTGGTGTTTAATTGCCGTCTAGAGAGAAGGAAATTCAATGTGGACAAATGACCTCCAATCATTGTGATAAACATGTGTTGCATCAGCAAGCAAAGATATAATTGTTTTAATGAAAGTGCATTTTCTTGATTTAGTTTTTAATGAATTAACTATATTAACTATTAAGAAAATACAAGTCAAGGTGCACAATGGTTATTGGTTAGTGCTGTCGCCTCACAGCTAGGTCATGGGTTCGATTCCCGAATGCTGTCAGCAGGACATGAATATTGAACGGAAAGGGGAATATTGTTGAACTGTTATTGCAATAATATAAGGCATGCACTGCTTTCGAGGAAGTCAAGTATGTGGGCTCATGGGTCAGCGGAGCAATTTTGAAGTAAGATGTGTAGCATAGTGGCTCACAAGCTCAGTCTGATTTAACATGTCGGGTCTGGTCGGGTCTGCGCACAATTTGATAACTATACACATAGTAAAAGTAAAATGCCAATCAGCAACATCTTCAGATAATTACACAGACAGACAGAACAGAACTAATATTTTTTATCATAAAAATAAATAAATATATATATTTTTCATGGAGCCCTCGGCCCGACCCGGCCCTACTGATCTGGATACATTTTAGGCTCGGGCCCGGAACTATAAATGTTGGGTCGGGTCTGGACGGCAGAGTTTGAGAACTCTTAATAAACATCCCTTTAGCTGGTTAAGATCGTGGTTTGTCAACGTGGGGGATGGAGTGTTTGTGGAGGGGCCTGAACGACATGGCCAGTGTATGGAACTCCAACATCCCCTTTGAAATTAGCTTCTTCTATACAATGGGAGAGTCTTTTCTCTTATATGGTAGCGAATGCTGGACTCTGAAATCAACACTGCAAAAGTCTCTAGCTGGGTGCTAGAATGTTGCATGAAGTCAGTGGTGTTGTGCCGGTTGCACGCGGTATCACGTAGTGGTGGCAATAATTGTTTGATGTCAACGCACTGGGACGTAACGGTGAAAATGAGTTACAAAAATTGTGGATGCATGAAACTAGCAGCCAGCAGGACACTCCAATGACACCAAGAGCAATTTAGTGCTGTCCAACAAACAAAAAGTCTTTAGGGCATGACTCCTTGAACACTACCAAGCGTCTAGTGGGAAGTCATTACTGTTCTCTTTTCTCAGCCGCTCAGTTTATTCTCAAGGTATTGTCCAAAGAGGTCTCACTTGGTGCTACACTTTGGTGTTTAATTGCTGCCTAGAGAGATGGAAATTCAATGTGGACCAATGACCTCCAATCACTGTGATAAACATGTGTTGCATCAGCAATGGTATAGGCCAAATGAAACTTCGTTCACGTATCAATGAATTGACTATATTATTATTCTTAGATTATTAGACTAATAGATCTTGTAGATTTGCTCTTTTCTTATTTTTTATATATTGCTTTAAGTTTTTTCCAATGAGTCAATCCACCAATGACATTTTGTTTGACCAAAAGATTTTCTTTTCTGAATAGCCTGCAATGTGTGGCCTGCTATGTTACACTTGCATATGATGGTCCTGGTCCCGACAACAGCATTAGTCAGACAAACCCGTGCTGCAGGTAAGAATTAATCCATAGTTAAAAAACACCTGTTTGCTCCCGACATGTGTGGCAGGTTAAAACAAAACTGTGCTATTGGTTAAAATGTACATGTGCGGGAGTTTGACTGACTCATGTTATGTCTGACTGTTGGATGGGCAGTTTACCTATAAGCTGGTACAGAACTGCTACTGAAAGTGGCAGGGATTGTTGTCTTCAGGCTACAGCCCATTATGGGGCAAGACAATCATATCACTTTTTGCTTTACAACTGTAAGCATGATTGTGATGTGTCAAATAAAACAGATTCAGATTCATCTGATAGAATTTCTACAACGTTGTACAATACCTAGACATTAGAGACACAACATACTTCTTACAGATTGCAGTTATCCAATGGAACTGACCTGGCCTCTGAGTCTAGAGATCCACAGTTGTACTACTGTAACTGACCAGTACAAGTATCTTGGATTACCGTAACTTTGGATGAGCACATGACGTTTAATAATGCTGTGAGAGTCCTATAGCACAGTCAGTGGGCATGCAGGTCACTGGGCTCTGTCATGAACAAGGTTAAACCAAGTTAAATCTTCAGTACAATACAAACAGTCTTGTCCTGTGCTACCGGGAATGTATGTATAAGTTGTAACAATACATCATAGAGCTGTGTTTTGCTAAAGGGGCTTCTGAAAAGCTTTGAATTTAATTGATTGATTTGAAAAAAGGGTTGGCAATGTGGTGCAATATATGTCAGTGCTAGGCTGGCCCTAGTAATAATATTGCATGGAATAAGACTCCCCACAGCTGTACATTACAATTTGTTTCATGCTGTTACCAGTGCATTAAAATGTACTACAAGCAACATCTGGCCTCATCACTAAGGCAGATTGACTTGCAGCAAGCAAATAAGAACTTTCAAATGGATATTAAACTTGGACAATATCTGACTCCAAGGGCTCTATAATTGGGAAAATTAGATTTTTTTTGAAAAATGCTGAATTAAAATGGTCAACTCTGTCCGAGATTACCACTTGGACGGATGAAGGCGGAACGAACATCAGTGAGATACTATAAACCCCAGTATGGTTAGGTATTGGAATATAGTTATAGTACAGCGCTCAGTGTGCATCAGTGAGATTACATTCCTTACATTCTTAATTATTTATTTGTCCTAATGCCACCCTCAAAGGCTATTGATAGATTGATTGATTGATTGATTGATTGATTGAAATTTGTATTCACAGTTTGTTGAATGGGTAGTACAGGTCAGTTCAAAATCTGTTTTGAGAAAAAAACAGGCTATGGAATTATTGGCTCTAACTCAAAAGGAGTCATTCCTTATTTTGTACTAATTTAATCGGTATTTCTATCTCACTGTCAAAATGTATTTCATGTTATAACAACTTGCATTTTAATTCGCTTTCAGACTTGCCATGGAAAACTACAAGCATGTGCAATTCACAATATTTCTCCTGCTATACATCATGATTATCGCTCTGAATGTGATACTGATTTATGTGATACTTGGACACGCGGACAATCCATGAATCTGTTCACATGTAATTTAGCCCTTAATGAAATATATGGTGGTACTGCACTGCTGCCCGCAACTATGACTCTGCTCTCATCGGTGACTCATGAAATGTCTCTGAAGGGCTGTCTGATTCATTTTTTTCCCAGGAATATATATCAATAAAAGGGTGTACCCTTTATTGATATATATTCCTGGGAAAACTTTGACGAAATGACACTTCAATACCATATAAAGTAGCCACTGTACAACACTGTACAAAAAAGCCCTCAAAAAGTTTGTTAGCCTCATCAGACCACAGGACTTGGTTCCAGTAATCCATGTCCTTTGTCTCCTTGTACTCAGCAAACTGTTTGAGGGCTTTCTTGTGCATCATCATGAGAAGAGGCTTTCTTCTGGGATGACAGCCATAGAGGCCAAGTTGATGCAGCATGTGGCGTATTGTCTGAGCACTGACAGGGTGACCCCCAACCCTTCCAATCTCTGTAGCAATGCTGACAGAACTTCTAAGACTATTTCCCTACGTCTCCCTGTGGGTTTGATGCTGAAAATGTGCACTCAGCTTCTTTGGTCAACCATGGTGAGGCCTGTTCTGAGTGGATCCTGTCCTCTTAAACTGCTGTATGCCCTTGGCCATGGTGCTGCAGCTTAAATTCAGGATGATGACAATCTTCTTATAGCTGAGGCCCATGTTATCTAGAGCAACAATCATTTTTTCGGAGTTTTTTTTTTGCCATTAGGTGCCATGTTGAACTTCCAGTGACCAATATGAGATGTAGGGGGCGATATTACCGAATTTAACACACCTGCTCACCTCTCACACCTGAGACTTTGTTAACACTAAGAAGTCACATGAAACTGGGGAGGAAAAATGTCTACTTGGGCGACTTAGGCCCAATTTGGACATTTTCAGTGAAGGGTGTACTTAGTTTTGTTGCCATCAGTTTAGACATTAATGGCTGTGTTTCAGTTATTTTGATGAAAAAATGAAATGTACAGCATTTTCCAACCTGTACAGTGGCTACTTTATATGGTACTGAAGTCACTGTTGCCAACTTGGCGCATTTGTCGCTATATTTAGCGGTTTTTCAGACCCCCCTAGCGCCCAAATTAGTGAAAAACTCCTGGCGGAAAATCTGGCGCTTTTTTGCTGGTGAGTTGGTGCGAAATTGGTTGAAATGCGCCAGAAATAAAACCCTTGTTAATCATAGTTTTTCCTCTGTCTGTCCCTCAATTTGAGAGAGACGAGAGAGACCCATATAACAAGAGGCACACACAGTCGCACACTACCGCGGAGCGAGGCACAGATCATTCCAGTATAGACGAAGTTACAACAACTCGGTTCGCTTAATGGGGCCAGTTCTATGGCGTCTCTCTCTCTCTCTCTCTCTCTCTCTCTCTCTCTCTCTCTCTCTCTCTCTTCTCTCTCTCTCTCTCTCTCTCTCTCTCTCTCTCTCTCTCTCTCTATATATATATATATATATATATATATATATATATATATATATATATATATATATATATATATATATATATATATATATACATGTATATATATATTATATTATATTATATTATATTATATTATATTATATTATATTATATTATATTTATATTATATTATATTATATTATATTATATTATATTATATATGCGCTAGCTATATTATAGCTAGCGCATTCTAGCGCATTCTGGAAGTGCATCTAGCTCCTTCTGTTGTCTGGGAGTTGGCAACACTGACTGAAGTGTCATTTCGTCAAAGTTTTCCCAGGAATATATATCAATAAATATTTGAAAAAATTCAAGGGGTGCACTTACTTTTGTGACATATACGTACATATCATTTTATTGCTATTGCTTTGGTTTCTTCATGTCTTCCTTTTTGCAAAAATAATGGTATGGGTGTTTTTGTAGCTCCAAACTAATTTATTTTTCCACACTTCATATTTGAATATTAGTATACTGAGTATTGAGTATTGTATCCTTTACTTGTAATCCTATAGGTAATCTATTCCTCCTCCTCTAATCCCCTCCCTTCTGCCACTCTCCTCTCCAATCACTCAGGTTGAGTTTTTTTTTTAATCATGTAGTGGCCCAATTATCTTGTAGTGTATGGTTTGATTTGATGTGTGAAAACAATAAGTTTGGATTTACTAAAATACACAAATTTGAATAAAGACAAACTGCAGCCATGCAAACTGCATTGGACAGAGGAGGAGGATCTCAGGGTGAATTGTAGAAAAGGGTGCATCTATGACAGAAGTCAAGGGCATTATATACATATCACAGGAATCAAGGTAGATGGATGACCAATGTGTTTTGGTGTGGAATTCTCCTTTAAGGTTCCATTGAAAGGAGGGTCCAATGGACCTAGTTTTGTTTTGTCTTTATTTTTATTTATTTATTTATTATTATAATTATTTTCATTACAAAAATGATTTTTAATACTTTTTGTGTTTCAATATGTACTGTAAAGGCTGGGTGTTTACTAATGCTTACCGTACGTTGCATTTAGTGATGACCATGCTGTCGCCGCCAAATGGTATTTCATGCCGATGGCCTCAACCACGCTTGCGGGCAGTGATGGCCTGAGATGCCCAAGCCAGTTTTTGTGGTCTATCCATGGAGTGTGCATCATTACATGCACACACCACGCTTGAATGTTGTGATGACCTTAGATGACCATTTCACACTCTTCATATTTGGCCGTACATCCCATATATCATGAACGACAATAAACAAAACAAAAAAGTACTGAGCAAAAACCAAGGAAACATACAGAAGGAAGAGACATGGTCATGTGACTGGGCTGCACCTGCACCATGACACTTTCATGGACGCTTTCATGGCAGGCTAAACTCTGCCAGCTGGACCAACTTGTGAACAAACATTATTTCTCTGAATAATTGAGACCTTGGTTTATTATAAACTGGTTCAGGAATATAAAAGAAGACATCAAGGTAGTTAACTATTATATTTGATATATGCAGGGTACACCATTTCACCGAGCATCTAAACAGCGGTATGCATGTAGTTAATTTCTATCTCAGAGGTAACGCAAGATTTGGTTTCCAGACAAGAAATGGTGTAATGTCTTGCAGTAAGTTGGTACCTGGTACTTTGTGCTCTCACAAATCCAACGTGCACTACTTCTCGGCCAATCACAGACAGGAACGTCTGTGATTGTCGTCAGGGTAGGTGGGACAATGTGTGTTCGGAGCTATTGTTTACAGTGTGGATGTAGGAGAAGATTTCTGGGGGAAATTATTAAAAATACTTAACGGCATAAGAACTCTGCATTTTCGTAAAAGCGACTTGTGACTTTCTAAATTGCTGGCGAAGTGTAATTATTTGAAACACGTGTGAAAATATGGGGTGCAGGTGAAGGTCAAAGTAGTGAGTCTGCTATCAAGGTTAATGACTCTGATCAAATAGCCAGCAGTTAACTATCAAAGAAGTAATGTATACTGTACAGGAAGCTTTTTGATAGTTGCTGTAAGTGGCTATATTCAACCTGGCATAGTTTGGCTAACCGGCTTGCATGGTGCAAGTTACGATACGGCGTTGGTGCCAGTGAAGTCATATACCTTGGCACAAACCAGGAAGCGCAAACGATGTGAGGTCACATAACCTTCCCAAACAAACACATAGAGAAACTATTGTTACTTCAATCTCATCACAATATCTCATTGAGATATCCATTCAAAATTCACAATTCTTTTCCACACTTCCCACATTAGTAGGCTTAGTCTGATTCAGTAATATTTCGTCCTGGGAAATTTACAGATGCAGATTTACAGGACCAAAGCTCTATGTAATTACAATGCTGTCATTACGTCATTACAAAGCCTTATTCTGATCTAGACTATAGAGTATATACTATGGGGGAGTTTAGGCCCTCTAGTGGCGGGTGGTGTGAGCACTGAGTCACACACACACACACACACACACACACACACACACACACACACACACACACACACACACACACACACACACACACACACACACACACACACACACACACACATAATAATAATAATAATAATAATAATAATAATAATAATAATAAGGGTAATAATAATAATAATAAGTGAGTGCTAGTGGCTAAACATAGGGACAAAGCTGGTCCTGGTGGTTGCAAATAACTACAGCAACAAAAAAAAAACAAGAAAAAAGCCCTTTAGGGAGAAAGTATTGCCTGGGCAATGTCATTTGGAATGCTGTGAAAACAACATGACTAAATCTCTGTAGAGATGAAAAGTGAAGAATATATAAGAAGTGGAGGGGATGTCACTCCATGATCAAAGACTGAATACAGGTATTGTCCAAAATTTAATTGCCTACTACTGTATGTATGATATATGATCTTCACAGCACCCAGGATGAACAATTCATCAGCAGTATCATCAGTCCTACTTTCTGCATACTATGGAATGGAAGGTCAAAAGCCACTGCATTTCTGCATTTACTTACTTTTATACATTGCCATTATTACTGAAAATCTGCTATTGATCCAAGTGATCGTCATTGAAAAGACACTGCATGCACCAATGTATTACTTTATTTGTAACTTGGCTGCAAATGGACTCTATGGAGGCACTGCCCTTTTCCCAGCTGTACTGAGTACTTTGTTGTCTAATTCGTATGAGGTAACGCTACCTTGGTGTCGAACGCAGATTTTTTTCATACATACATATGGACTTGTTGAATTTACAACTTTAGCAGTAATGAGTTATGACAGGTATGTGGCTATATGTTATCCACTGCAGTATCACACAATCATGTCACTGAGCAGAGTATATAAGCTAATAACTTTATCTTGGCTTTATCCCTATGTTGCATTTGGAATCTTTTCAATTTTATCATTTCAGCTACGATTGTGTGGGAAAGACGTAGATAAGATGTTCTGTACGAATTATCCACTTGTTAAACTTGCCTGTGACGATACAACTGTTCTGAACTTGTTAGGGCTAGCTTTCACATTTGTATATACATTTCCTCAGCTAATCACAACATTCTTCTCTTATGTACACATCCTGAAGATATGTGCATTATTATCCAAAGAATCTAAACAAAAAGCTCTCCATACCTGTATTCCACACTTGTTTGCATTAGTAAACTACTCTGTGGGGGTCTTTTTTGAAATAATACAAAGTCGATTCAATATAAGGCATTGGCCTTTTGGGGTCAAGGTGTTCTTATCTTCGTACATTTTGATCTTTCCTCCTATTCTTAATCCAATGATATATGGTGGGAGTTTAAAAACTATAAGAGTAAGACTGTTTAAATCTTTAAGTTTAAATTCAAAGCAGTAGCTAAGATCAGTGTTTTGTTGCATTGTGTTGTGTTGTGTATGCTCTTAATAAATATTAAGAATCCAATTGACATTAAGAACATACCGCAATACTGAAAAGTACTATATAAATGCAACAAAAATATGAGAACGTGCAAACTTTCAAAGTGTATGTGTGTATGTATGGTATGTGTCTTCATCCTTCTTGCACTGCTAAAAGATAATTTTCACAAATGTCTGTTTTACAATAGTGGTGTTGATGGATCTAATTCATCTAACTTCTACTAATGTCAGAGCTACTGAATGGATGAACAGCATATGACAAAAACACAACACCAACAGAAATCAACAGATTTGAATTATTGAGATTAATGAATTGATGAATGTATTTATTTAAATTATTAGGGTCACATGTACAGTAGCCTACATTTGCTGCATGTTGTTCTGAGGGCTCTCTTTGACTCATCTGCCTAATATTTTTGCCTATGTCTTTCACATGAGAAAACAGAAGTGTAGTGTTTGTATTTCACCTAAATATATAGCCTATTATAAAATGCTATAATCTATGCAGTTAAGCACACATTATTTTAACTGTGTTGGCAGGTCTTTACCAACATGATGGTAATATAACTTTAGCCAATAGTTAAAAGGTAAAACATGTACTTGCATAACTACTAGGTAACATTTTCATTAAAACAAATCTTAAATTTGATTTCCATTATGACTGTCATATTTGTCACTGATGGAAATATTGGAAATATTTAATATTTCAGAGTTTTATTGTGAATGATTTACATATGTCATCAATGGATTGTAACTTGTAGATCTGTTCCATTCATTTTACCACCTTGTAGATCTGTTGTTTTCAGGTTGCATTCTACATTCATTCTGAACCTTTGGCATACTACTGACGAGGTTAAAGTGTTGTTTTCTCCTTTGTTGATATTACACAGATCCCAAGGTCCAGGGTTGTTATGGTTAATCATTTTGTTTTCCAGACATTGTTATTGTTATTCTTATCTATGCACCTGTTAGCCTTGAGAAGGATTCGTCCCTCTCAGACTCTCTGTTGCTAGGTAGAATTGGTTAGAACTACAGTATACTGATTACATCATCTGCTTCAACTCCATCTGCATTGTATTTTAAAACTTCATTTCCCGTAAGCCTTTGCAGTAAACGTCATGCAGGAAGTTGTTCACTTGTAATGCCACGTTGAGAATTTTCTGATAAGGATTTTCATATATTGCTGTGAACCGCCATGTTAAACCAGAGAGGAAACTTATTACGGGCTGGTGTGGATGTATTCCGACTTCTCTCCATATAGAAAGGAATATAAGTAAATCATTTTAAATATAATTGCTGCTGACGTGTGGACATCTTTTCTTCACTTGGTTTTTTGAGGGAAAATGTTTAATGTGGTGTGTAGTAAGTACTAATTGTGTTTTATTACAGGTTGATTCCATTTGGGTACACTAAAGGGTTTTTCTCAATGCTCTTAAAGTTCTAAGTACATATTTGGCTTAAGTACTATTTACTCTGATTACCTTTTGCTATCGAAGTAATTACATTTTGCCCTTTCTGAGATCTTTTCTAATGGTCCTCCTAAAGGTAAGATTAGAATCCCAAAATGGTCTCCTAACATTGTTGGACAAATCAGATTTTACAGTCCTTTCCTATTATCACCAATTGATGGATAATATTATTATTAAAAAATATCTATCAGTCACATAAGCCATTCCCTGGATTTCAGCCCTCACAGCCTGTTCTAAATATTGAACAGTGATGGGCGTAAAATAGGGGTAAAATTATGTCACCGTTGTCATGCTCATCTGGTCCTTGATTACAAGGACCAGTCAGAATGTGACTTAAACATACAAGGGATGCTGGGAAATGTAGGAATCAAAAACTGCAGTACCAGCAAAGGTAACTGGAGTGACAAAACAAGAACCTTGAACCTTGAATTTAATTTTATTAAATAAATGCATGCAGCACTGGTATCAATTGACAGATTTGACTGTGGTTCTTTCTGTAGTTCTTGATGACAGAAGTGTATTAGTGTATGCTAGCATATACAGATGATTTCAAAAGAGGACTTAAAACATGTTGTGATTAATGGTAATAAAGGCAACTTTAGGGTGTACAAACACTGCTTTTGTAAAAAGATTTGTTTAAAAACTGAATCTACTCCACCCAACCTCCACTCTATTGACTCATAATGAAACTACTGGAGACTGCCTTGCTGTGATTGGCTAAAACGCTGCCTCACCCCACACAACCCTCCCCCTCAGACATTATCTCCACCTGTCCTGAGCCCAATGAATGTTTGTTTCCATGATTTGTTAATTAATAACAACAAAGTTCTGGGCTGTCTGCAGGACAAAGCAAGTGTTTGTCTGCATGTGCAAAACCCCGTGTAGAGGCAGCCTAATAGGCTGCCTCTACACAGTCCAAGTCTCGGACCGGGGTGTGACGTCACGTCCTCCTTTTTTGAATGGGTTTCAATGGGCACTTCCTGCTACTTCCTGTCTGAATTTCGGACAGCGGCCAGGCAGCAGGAAAGACCCGCCCGCGGCCGAAATTCAGACAGGAAGTAGCAGGAAGTGCCCATATTGAAACCCATTCAAAAAAGGAGGACGTGACGTCACACCCCCGGCCGAAAGTTGGAATGTGCACTTGTGCAGTCTGTAGCTACAGTTAGAAGGAAGGGAAGCCAAGTCTGCCGCGGCTGCGCCATGACACCTCGGGTGGCAAAACGCTAGGACAAATACATGGCAGTGGATGGCAGGATGCCGGATTTCTTGCAAACAAACATAATTTATGAACGACTGCGACCAATGTCATATAATCGGTTCAGGAATATAAAAGAAAACAGATCACAGATTGTTGTCTGAGTGGGTGTTTTTCGAGTTGCAAAATATTTCACTTTATTAAGCTATCTAAAGAGCACAAAATGAGTCTGCCTGGGCTGCCTAGCCTCTCATCGTGAGAACTGCGCACCCAGCTGCAGCCTCGCAGACAGTGACGTCACGTTCAGAACGATCAGACGCATACTTTCTGTTCTTTGGATAGCTATATAACATTACACAGTGTACACATCGAAAAGCAACACAGCAGACCACAATGTCTCATGTGTATTCTGTTATTTTCCAGAAGTACTTAACGTACAATGGTATCAGTCGTTCAGAAATATTTTTTGTTTGTCCCTGTCCACTCCACCGCTCTCATTGACTTCAATGTATTCCCCGCTGTTTCAAGCTGCAGCTTGCCACCCAGCGTGATGAATCTGACGATTCCATTGGATAGGTAGAGAAAGTGACGGTGGGTTCGCTTCCTCTTATTTTTCTTGATTTGGACACCAAAATTTGGTGTCCAAATCAAGGAAAGTAAGAGGAAGAGAACGGAAGGAAGAAATATGCATTGTCTGTATTGAAAACAAAGTTTTCTTCAAATAGTCCCATATAGCGTAATTTCTGGACTATAAGACGCACCTGAATATAAGCCACACCAACTAAATTTGGGGAAAAATACTGATTTTTCCATGTATAAGCCGCACCTGACTATAAGCCACACCAGACAATAAGCTTCATGATCGAGCAGTGGTTTTCAACCTTTTTGATCCCAGGGCCCACTATTTATTCAGCATTTGAGCTACAGACCACCATTTGACAACATTTTCATCCCACAGACAGAACCCAAAACTAAAGATTTCTTTGGTTTTGTCCACAATTCCAGGATGGATTTTTGCAAACAAAACAGGCAAAACATAGAGATCAAAATGACCATGACTTGTTAATTAATTGGTGCTAATTTAGATGGTGAATATCATAACTCTTGAGAGCGTAAAAATGAAACTTTCACTTTTTTTTCACTAAAAATGAAATTTGGTTTCATTTTTACGCTGGTTAACCATCGCTGGTTAACCATCGCTGGTTAACCATCGCTGGTTAACCATAGCTGGTTAACCATCTGATTAACCAACTTTCCATCATTTAGTCTGGAAGGCCCACCTGGAACCCTCTCAGTGACCACCTGTTGAAAACCCCTGTTAAAAAAGCCACCTGTAAAAATCCATAGATTGGCCGCACCGTTGTATAAGCCGCAGGGTCCAAAGCATGTGAAAAAAGTAGCGTCTTATAGTCCGGAAATTACGGTAGATGTTGGCTATGGACAGACTAGCTTTACTGTCCATACTCACTCCTTTTATTTGTAGATAGTTCTTGTCTTGGAACATGAAATAATTGTGAGTGAGCTGAGTGTCAGTCCTACAAGAACCAGGGGCAGATCTAGGCATGGGCATGGGGGGGCAATGCCCCCCTAAATACCAGGTCTGCCTCCCCAAACACGATGCCAAAATGCAAGACAACCCAAGATATTTCAAATTAAAGTGCTTATATTTAAAATGATTTGAAACACTACTACTGCTACTAACTAACTACAGCTGTGCCACCACTAAACCAACAGCATTTCATCCCCAAATGGGACATGTTACATCCGCCCCTGACAAGAACACGGGTCTCTGCTGTAGCATCAGAAGGTCTACGGTCCAAGAACAGTGTAAGAGATTCAAGTACTCAAGTACTGAGGTGTATAGGGACTCAACATCCAGGCAGGCCATGAACGTGACATCAGTTGGGTCCTATAGCTGCCACTATAGGTCAGCCTAGGTTTCACAGGGTCTTTATGTAGTTTAGGTAGACAGAGTGGTGGGATAGTCATTTTTTAGAAAATTATATTCTTTCTTAGTTAGGAGACCATTGTCCAGTAAATCCTTTAATTGACTATGCACTTGAGAGTTTTTAGAGAGTTTTTTGTAGTGTTTCGTGCCACCCAATTGACGATAGACTTCATTTTCATAATCACTCCTGTTTTGGACCACAATCGCTCCTCCCTTGTCTGCATTCTTCACAATCAAGGTGGCGTCTTTTGACAACTTTGCTTCTCTTTCTTCTTTTGTGAGTTTGTTGCGTACTTTGTGTTCTTTTCTATTTTTAAGGATGTTTTTTACATCTTGTTCTACTAGTCTGCAGTATGTGTCTATGGACGCATTCCTGTGTTTGGGTGGTATAAAGGTTGATTTCGCACCGAATTTATCACAGGCTTCTGTAGCTGTTAGCTCAGGGGTCGGCAACCCAAGATGTTGAAAGAGCCATTTTCGACCCAAAATTAAATTCACAATCTGCCTGGAGCCGCATTTTATTTTATTTTTTTCCTGAGTGTGCAAATGTGAACCAAATGGACCCTGGCGGGTCCATTTGGTTCCATTTGCACACTCTCAGAAAAAAGGTCCTCAAAGAAAAATCATTAACATTGTGAAACACAACCTTTCTTCAGAAATGTTTCTAAAAAAGTTTCAAAAAAAAAAAAAAAAAAAAAAAAAAAAAAGGAGTTTTACAGAACTCCATTTCTAGTCCACACAACGTCTCGTGACCAGCTCAGTGGCCTTGTGGTTAGAGTGTCCGCCCTGAGACTGGGAGGTCAGGGTTCGATTCCCGGCCGGGTCATACCAAAGACTAAAAATGGGACCCAATGCCTCCCTGCTTGGCACTCAGCATCAAGGGATGGATTGGGGGTAAGTCCCTGCGATATACTAGCGTCATGTCCAGGGGGTGTACTTGTACATCAAGCTGCCTCACGCTACAGAAACAGGAGATAGGCTCCTGACCTATATGGGCCTCAATGGCTCAGCTGGGCCTCCTGACATCATGGCCTGGCAAGGCTACTTACTTACTTACTGAGCCACTAGGGCTGTGTTCTAGAGCCGCATGCGGCTCCTGAGCCGCCGCAGGTTGCTGACCCCTGTGTTAGCTCAATCTCTTTGTAATATATGTGTTAGTAATTCTTTTGTACACTTCCCGCATTAGTACTGTAATAGGTCAGTTTTATTTAATCTTTCGTCTATGAAATTTGCAAAGGTAACCTAAGCTGTGTCATGCCTTATTACTAACATAAAGAGTTTGCAAAATTCCTTTACACCAAAAATATGGGTGAAAACTGTAAACAGCTTAGTGAATCAGGCCCAATGTCAGTGCAGAGCCAGGCACAATGTCAGTGCAGAGCCCCTTCCTGCAGCTGCTGGATCACTGTAGAAATAACTACTCGGCAGGGACATGGGGGAAATAAATAAATAAATAAATAAATAAATAAATAAATAAATAAATAAATAAATAAATAAATAAATAAATAAATAAATAAATAAATAAATAAATAAATAAATAAATAAATAAATAAATAAATAATAAAATCCCAAATACTCATCTTTGAAAAGTTTCAGCCTATACTACGTTTGGACTAAGGGCTAGGGGCGTTTTTATCAGGTAACCAAAGACAAGACAAATCGTTACCGAGAAATGTCTTCACCAATGGGTTTCTAATGGTGTCTAATAGCATGGAAGCAAAAACAGAGAATTTGCAGTTTGTCAAAATGAGTTTCTATATTTGGTTAAACTGTGCAGGGCCAAAGAAAGAAAGAAGAAAAAAGAAAGAAATACATTAGCAAAAACAAAACAGGAAACTATTCAGCCAGCTCTTTAGGGATTATAAGTTAGTGCTGGATGTCATTTGGAATGCTGTGAAGCAACATGACTGAATCTCAGTAGAGATGAGAAGTGAAGAATATATAAGGAGTTCATGAGACATCACTCCCATCAAAGACTAAATGCTGTCCACAATGCAATATAGTGTAGTACATTAATTGTAGCCTACTACTGTAATATAGGAATTTCACAGCTTCTGATTTAACACATCATGGACAATTCATCAGCAGTAACCTCAGTCTTGCTTTCTGCATACTATGGAATGGAAGGCCAAAAGCCACTGCATTTCTGCATTTACTTACTTTTATACATTGCCATTATTGCTGAAAATCTGCTATTGATCCGAGTGATCTTTATTGAAAAGACACTGCATGCACCAATGTACTACTTTATTTGTAACTTGGCTGCAAATGGACTCTATGGAGGCACAGCCCTTTTACCAGCTGTAATGAGCACTTTGTTGTCTAATTCATATGAGGTAACTCTACCTTGGTGTCGAACACAGATTTTTGTCATACATACATATGCACTTGTTGAATTTACAATTTTAGCTGTAATGAGTTATGACAGGTATGTGGCTATATGTTACCCATTGCAGTATCACACACTAATGTCACTGAGCAGAGTATATAAACTAATAACTTTAACTTGGCTTTATCCCTATGTTGCATTTGGAATCTTTTCAATTTTATCATTTCAGTTACGGTTGTGTAAGAAAGACATAGATAAGATGTTCTGTATGAATTATGAACTTGTAAAACACGCCTGTGAAGATACAACTGTTCTGAATTGGGTAGGGCTAGCTTTTGTATTTGTATATACATTTCCTCAGCTAATCACAACATTCTTCTCTTATATACACATCCTGAAGATATGTGCATTATTATCCAAAGAATCTAAGCAAAAAGCTCTCCATACTTGCGTTCCACACTTGTTTGCATTAGTAAACTTCTCTGTGGGGTGCTTTTTTGAAATAATACAAAGTCGATTCAATATAAGACATTGGCCTTATGGAGTCAAGGTGTTCTTGTCTCTGTACAGTTTGATCTTTCCTCCTATTCTTAATCCAATGATGTACGGTGTGAGTTTAAAAACTGTAAGAGTAAGATTGTTTAAATCTTTAAGTCTAAATTCAAAGCAGTAGCTAAGCTCAGTGTTTTGTTGTATTGTATTGTATATGTCTGTCCTGAAGAAGGTCTCTTTGACTGAAATGTTGATGTAATAAAGAGCAACATTCTGGTAAGTGCTCGACAGTGTGATGGACCTTTTTTCATTTTTGGTCGTTTTTTGGTCTTTTTTCTTTTTTGGTCGTTTTGCTGCCCTACGCACCTGTCACCAGCCTTTTGAGGTAGGTATTGGCCTTTTTCTTTTTAGTTCTTATGTTCTTAATAAACATTAAGAATACAATTAACATCAAGAACATACTGCAATACTGAAAACTACTTAAACTTAAACTATATATTAAAACAACAAAAATGTGAAGTACAAACTTTCAAAGTGTACATGTGCATGTATGGTATGTGTTTTCATCCTTCTTGCACTGCTAAAAGATAATTTTCATAAATGTCTGTTTTACAAAAGTGGTATTGATCTAATTTATCTAACTTTTAATAATTTCAGAGCAACTGAATGGATGTACAGCATATGACAAAAACAACTATACGAACGGAAATCAATAGATTTGAATTATTGAGATTAATGAATTGATTAATGTATTTACATTATGGTCACATGTACAGTACATTTGCTGCACTTTGTTCTGGGGGTTCTCTTTGACTCATAATATTTTTGCCTATGTCTTTCAAATGAGAAAATACAAGTGTAAAGTTACACCTTTAAAAAAAAAGGTGCGAAAAAAATGTAGTGCACAGTTATATGCGGGGGTGAACCTAATATTGATAGATTCTAGAAGGCTGTGCTTACAATATTCTCATAACAACTGGGGTTACATTAAACCATCCTTCCTCCACTCCTGAGTTCCAGGGCATACAGCATGTTCATATAGCTGTTCTCCATGGCTCCACTGCTTCTATGATTTTGCAAGTTCATAGTGGAGCAGCTAAATGCTTATTTTCATAAGCATTCTGCATTTTAGGTTACAGGCATGTATGAGTGGTCTCCAGGGGTCATTTGACAGAGGTAATGAGGGTCATGCAGCCAAAACACTTGGATTGGAAAGCATAAATCCTTCCTGTCGGCAGACTCGCATTCACTGTGAATGTATTGGTTGTGAATTTCTAGGAATAAAGTTCAGTTCTTTAAACCACACTTCCATTTGATAATACCATTTCCTAGTTCTTCATAGTTTGTATTATTTGTGGTGTGCTGTTGACATGATCACATGAGTTAGAAATGTCTAAAATCTTCAGTTAAAATCACTAGTACTATGCTTGCTTTTACAAGCAACCCTTTTCAGTAAATTTGCTTGAAAATAATGACATTTTACTAGTTGCAGGATTTTAAGGCTTGTTCCATACTTGTGATTTTGCTCAAATGAACAATGAGTCAAAGGACCCCCATGTTCTGTGCATCTGTGCACACAATCCCCATCGGTAAAATATTTTGTGCCAGCTAGGTTTTTATTTTTCATCTGTATAAAACAAGAACTATTTTGGAAGATATATCTACAGATGTTGCAGATCTGCTATTCTCAAGTAGCTGCCAATGTATAGTCTTAGAATATTATGCATAATGTGTAATGTATAGCTCATGATTGACAGATTGCTTATCTCTCTCACACAATCCGGCAACACCGGAGGAAGTACATTGTTCCAGGTTGTGTGAGAGAAAGTGTTGGATTTATGGAAAAAGGACCGAATAAAGAATTTGGAAAAATTGAGAAAGGACTGTATTTTTCGATAGCTCTGAAATGTGGAGAGCAAAATGTAAGAACAGGCTATGATAGCCTAATGTAACCAAATGTAATCACAGTATAATGTACCAGAGTAAAACCTTTTAGCTGTCCTAATGACCAATTTGCCATAAAGTACTGTTTAGCTTTAAGAGCATTTAAAAATAATTCAGAATGTTCAATCTGTAATTCAGGAAAGAATGGAACGGAGGGTTACATTAACAACCCTGTACATGGAGAAAAATGTAATGAGTGAATGCACTCAAAACCTATCATTACTTACAGCAAAACAGGACAAACTGAGAACCAAATGGACCCCTGGATCAAAACACCCAATAACACACACAGTCAACAAGTAAAGTTTAGTAATAATGTATTATGGGGGAGATAAAGATTTATTACCAAGCCGTAGACATCGCACAAAAGTCATAAGTTCTCCCAACGAACAATGGCGAAACACGTTATATATACTGTAAAGTTATATATACTGCAAAGTTTACTGCAAAGGCTTATGGAATACAGAATGGGACCATTTCCATGGTTGTATCAATAAATAAACCATTATATAACTGACTGTTCATTAAGGTGACAGCCATGTTGGAAAAATTGCCGCCATTTTCAAATTTCAATTGCCTGTCAAGGTTCTTGTCAAGTGACTCCTGAAGAGCACTCATACCAATCTTCATGCTTCATACTCCTGTTCCTAGCATATATGCCTGTTCGCAATTTTGCGTCATGGGAATTTCTCACTTGAATTGAGTCAAGGGGTCCCTAGACATGAAAAATCACCGAGGTGCTTGTCCGTCATAGTGCCACGAAGGGCGTAATGGCCGAATCAAATATGGCCGCCATCGTATATGATGAAAATCCAACTTTTCTGTACACACTCATGCAATACCTCTATCCTGACTAATTGGGGGGTGTGGAATTCATTTCTGATGTTGTTATGACCATTTTGGGTTGTTTTGACCTTTAAAGGTCACGGTCAAGGTCATTTTGCTATTCCGAAGACCTAATTTGGCCATCGTTATGATTAAAAACTGGTGCAGTAGGTCTAATTCATATAATTCTGACATGCATGACACCTGGGTGATATTGATATTGATAAGTATAATTTTGATGGGATCGGTGGACATTGTGAAGACATTGGTTTTGCTTAAAGGGCAAGCAACCACTACTCTTCAGCTACTTACGGGGGAGGCCACGTGGAAGCTGCCTTCTCCTCCCCATTTTAACTGACCTTTAACTGAACTTATGACCATTTGGGGTGGTTTTGATCTTTAAAGGTCATGGTCAAGGTCATTTTGCTATTCCAAAGACCATAACCAACCATTGTTAAGGGTAATAACAGGTGCAATGGGTCTATTTCAACTAATTCTGACATTTATTAATTATTCAAATCTGATACTGATATATCTTGTTTTTTCATAAACCTTAGTAGGCCTACATGTGCATAAGACATGGTGCAATAGAGTCAGTGTTAAACGACAGCCATTATGTCTGGCTCTGGGATGCTGATTGTAGAGGATGTATGTGATCAGGTCGCTCCAGTGGGAGATGTTCTGGCCCCACAAGGACAAAGCTGCATACCCAGTGCTAGCACAGGATGTGTGCTGGCTGCAAATCAACGTTCCCCAGATCAGTTTGATGCCCTGATAGGACATCAAAAAAGAAATTTAATCAGGAACTTCTGGGGTTTGAGAAGGAAAGTGAGCCCAAGCCTCACTTTCTGGAGTTGGTAGCTGTAATAAAAAATGTTGTAGTCTCTGAATGGAAAGGAAACTGAAATTTACATTTGTGACTATGCCGATCTTTGCAAAGTGTGAATGCATAAACTGCCTGCATCATGCTCTTGGTATCTTGTGCATATCAAGGTGCTAGAGCTCACACATCCTGAGCTCTACCGGCATTTCTCAATTGGTCAGTGAGTTCAGGATCGTCAAGGTGTTCTGTGCTGTAGGAGTGACATGAAGGTCAAGTAGACCATTCAGCGGGTGTCAAAGGGCCCTGGAAGTCACTATGTAGTACGAGCCACAAGCAATGCAAACGCTGTTGAAGAGTTTCATCTCTTGTTTAATGAGATTGGGTTGATCACCAACGTCCTCAACCTTCTCACCAACAACCACCCCAAAAACACACACAGAATTCCATCTTCAGCATGCACTGTGCACCACTCTCTGCCTTGCATTCAGCAAGAATGTGGTGAAGCTGCTGGACTTCATGTTAGAGTGACAGAATCTAAAGCCATTGTCAATGTGCCTGTAGCACTGCACAATCTGCTCACAAAGCAGGCTGTAGATAGAGGGGTCACTCTGTGTCGCTCAATTGTCTAGAAAATGGGGGGCATGTGTACTGCTCATACAGACAGGAGAGGGTAGTCGAGAAGAATAAGAAAATGAACCAAGCATACCAAAGAGGAAGCTACCTCACTTCAATGAGCAATCACAGAAGGCCCAACAACCATTTTGAAGAAGCATAGTTGATCATGACCTTCCAGCTCATGTCAACAACTCAACTCTTGTCAGTGAGATTGAGCCTGGACTTGATCTCACCCAATTGAGTGCAACATCTGCTCTTGCCACTCATGTTGTGGTAGACCTCATGTCACCCCTCTACAAGTGATTCCTACATTGAGAGGTCTCCAAAGGAAGTGGAGGACATGTGTAATACAGACTCAGCAGCAGCCATTGACATCATTGGCATGAACAGAGACTTACCCATTCCTCAGCAACTCAGAGAACAAGCAGAATATCCAGCTGTTAGTTCAGGATATGGTGTGCAGTCAAGCCTGTGGCAATACCATCAGTGTCAGCTCTGTCGTCCACGACAATGAGGTTCTCTCAGCAAAGGTGGCTAGTGGCGAGGACATCCCTGATCTCTTGAAATTAATTGAGGAAGCTGTCACCAGGCTAGTGTGGTGCATATCAGTGGGCTATTCACGTTAAACAGTGCAAGAGAGTTCTTATAGTTTCCAAAGATACAGACACCTTTGCCTTACTATTAAATTACACCTACAGTACTTCCAAGCACTGAGGGTGAAGGAAAATTGGCAGCAGTATGGCAGTACGGAAAAGCAACTCATGCTGCCACAGCATCAAGTAGTCTCTTATTTTTGAACAGCCCTAGCCAAGACTGTGATCAAGGCACATATCTTGACTGGAGAGGACTGCATGAGCAAGGTGTGGCAGCTGTTGCTCAGGAGGTGGAGCCAGTCGCCCAATGATCCGTGGATGTTTGAATCCCGGCTCCTCCTGTCTACATGTCGACGTGTCCTTGGGCAAGTCATTGAACCCCAAATTGCCTCCGATGAGTTGGTTGGTGTGAGCTTGCCACCATTGGTGTGTGAATGTGGGAAGTGAGGACGCTGGCGTCGACTGGTCACTGCTTCACCTCCCAATGTATGAATGAATGGAACATTGTAACATGCTTTGAGCACTTGGAAAAGCGCTATAAAAATGCAATACATTATAAGGTGGGCACCAAATATGCTGCCATGGTTACTGACCCAATACAATATCTGATGAACTTTGGTGAGACAGAAATTTCAGTGTCAGTACTGGAATTGATGCTATCCCTCCCACAAGCAGTTTGATCAGAGGTCACATTAAACAAGGTGCCTTTCTGGTGCATAGGGCTTGCAACCTGCTGGCAACATCCAAGGAACCAGAGGCAAAACTAGCACCAATGGAGCATGGAGCATGGGATGGAGGAGCATTTTGTACACCTCTGCCATCAAAACCTTACCACAAACCCTTACCATAAGTCAGCACTCAGCTTACAGTGTCCAATGTGCAGGCAAGTGTGACACACAATGATGTGGCTGTCCTGCTGCATTACATTCTGCCATGGAGAAAAATAGTGTGCATGTCCACATATACAGTATCCACTTGGAGGGGAAATACTTGAATATGTTATTTGTATCACTTTGGCACTTTTATTTAATAATTTCAGCACTCACTTAAAAAAGATAAATATATGATTACTATATGTATTGTCTATCTTTTGTTCTAAATCATAAAAATAAAAGTAAAAGTGATAGTAGGGACAAAATTGTTATTCAGTTGTTGAAAAATTACAATTGACAGTTCAGTTAAAGATCAGTTAAAATGGGGAGGAGAAGATGGCTTCCATGTGGCCTCCCCTGAAGTAGCTGAAGAGTAGTGGTTGCATGCCCTTTAAGCAAAACCAATGTCTTCACAATGTCCACCAATCCCATATACTTATCAATATCAATATCACCCAGGAGTCATACTTGTCAGAATTATATGAATTAGACCTACTGCACCAGTTTTTAATCATAACGATGGCCAAATTAGGTCTTCGGAATAGCAAAATGACCTTGACCGTGACCTTTAAAGGTCAAAACAACCCAAAATGGTCATAACAACACCAGAAATGAATTCCCCACCCCCCAATTAGTCAGGATAGAGGTATTGCATGAGTGTGTACAGAAAAGTTGGATTTTCATCATATACGATGGCGGCCATATTTGATTCGGCCATTACGCCCTTCGTGGCACTATGACGGACAAGCACCTCAGTGATTTTTCATGTCTAGGGACCCCTTGACTCAATTCAAGTGAGAAATTCCCATGACGCAAAATTGCGAACAGGCATATATGCTAGGAACTGGAGTATCAACCTAAAATGCAGAATTGTAGTTCTTGATGATAGTGCATTGTGTAGTAGTGCATGGTACCATACATCTGATTTCAAAATAGGACTTTTTGTGTACACTGTGTCTGTAAACAGATTAAAAAAAAAAAAAAACAGAATCTAACACCACCTCACCACCACTCTATTGACTCATATGGAAACCCATGCCATAGTTTATTTCGATTATAACTAATTTAAAAAAATCGGTCTTCATGACCGAATTTTTCCTGAAAATTACAGTTGGTCAAATAGTACTATTTCTCTAATATGTCATTGTCATATTACCATCACAGTGAGTTGGGAAATTTATAATCATAACATTAGACACACACACACACACACAGCTAAGGGCCTACAGCAGTCAGCTGAGCTAACCCACCAGAATACCAAGCAGAACATGACTGCAGTTATGTCAACATATGGTCACATATATGGCCATCTTGCCCGTTATAATCATATGCCCATATCATACAATATAGGGTGACCATATTCTCAAAGGAGAAAACCAGGACACCTTAGGGGGGGGGGGGGGGGGGGGGGGGGGCTTTTTTCCCCCCAAGTAATTTTAATGCGCAATTTAAATGCATTTATTCAAAAAGTCAAAAAGTGCTTTACAATTTATGAATGTTTCAAAGAAAGAAATAATGTCTCAATCAACTTCTCTCAGACATAAGTTAACAACTCTGAACAGCAACACTGAAACTCAGCCTCAATTTCAGACATGAATGCAACAATGTCTGTTGTAGGCTATTGAAAAAGGTTAACAATTGCCCCAGTCTGAATACAGGGAATTTTTTCTGTAACTCGTCTGTAAACGTGCACTTGCGCTTGGGCATGGTGGTGGAGACTGACAACCACGCTGTCTAGTGTCTACTAACTGATTGACGAAGGCTGCCTGCACTGACTCTGCTCAGGGCTGACGTCATCATGCGCAGTGTCCTAGTGCCTGTCGATTTACTGGTCCGATGTAAGCAAAGACGTGTCGGAAAGGAACTGAATGAAAGTAATTTTACAAAAACCGGGACATTTCCTCATTTTCTAAAAATAAACCGGGACACCCAGGACAGGACGTGAAATACGGACATGTCCTGGGAAATACGGACGTATGGTCAGCCTAATACAATATACTGTTTTATATATCTAGATAAACCCACTGCTTATCTCACTAGCCCTGATACATACCGACCGTCATGTATCAGGCTGACCTGCAAAACACAGTTTTTTACACACACACACACACACACACACACACACACACACACACACACACACACACACACACACACACACACACACACACACACACACACACACATACACACACACGCGCACACACACACACACACACACACACACACACACACACACACACACACACACACACACACACACACACACACACACACACACACACACACACACACACACACACACCCTACTCACCAAAAGAAACACAGTTTATGGGATTAGAAAGACTACTTTCCTTAGTGGAAACACTCTGAGCCCCCCACCACACGGATAACATTTTTTGTCCAGAACGCGATTGTTTTTCAGGGAAGGAAAAATATTTCCTATATGAATGTTTTCTCTTGGCCATATCGGTAGAGGGCGCAAATCCTGGTTGTTTTTCCGGTAAAAATGGTGGTGGGCTCAGAATGTTTCAGTTTCCACTAGGAAAGTAGGCTTTCTAATCACACAGGTGTGTTTGTTTTGGTGAGTATAGGTAAAGTGTTCTTTACTGTATATATCCACTCCAGAAGAGAGGCTGGTGAGGTGGAGTAATGGCAGATTCCACTGTATTTTACAGAGCTCCAATGCAAGTCAGACTCATAGAAGCAGTGGAGCTCTGGACCAGAGCTATATTTGAGTATAAACCATTACATAAAACAATGACAAAAATAAAATACATGCATGAACTGTTATCCTTTTAAACTATTGTCTTTTGAACTATTTGCACTTGAGTGGGTGGACTTGGTTTTGACAGAAATGCAATTTAAAACTTTTCATTGGTCCAATATTTTTCCATGTAGTATGATAAGGCTGGGTGTTCACTGTTCACTATGCTTGCATTTAGTGATGAACAACAAGACTGAAGACAAACAAAAGAAAGCTCACAGAAGGAAGAGACATGACACTTTCATGGGAGACAAATCTCTCTCTTTGGCTGCCAAACAGGAAATGGTATAAGGTACACACTTGGAAAACAACACTACAGGAAAAATCTGTTACTGTGTTATATATGTATATAAGTCTGCTCGAATGCAGACTACGAGGCCAAAGCTGTGTCATTACAATGCCTTATTCTAGAGAAGTTACTAATGTAGGAGTTTGCAAACATTTTTTACACCCAAAATATGGGTGAAAACTGTAAACAGCTTAGTGAATCAGGCCCAATGTCTTGCGTGTTCTTAGAAGCGGTGCACAGCCAGGCCTTGAAATGAATCATCCTTGCTGTCCCTTCCTGCAGCTACAGATATGCTAGATCACGGAAAATAAAATACAATCGGGGAAAAAAACTAACTCCCCAAATATACTCGTCTTTGAAAAGGTTCAGCCTATACTACGTTTGGACTACTAGGGAAATAGGGGCATTTTATCAGGTAGCCAGTTGACCGCAGTTGACCGGGGAACAGGTTGATCAATCTGGACAAACCAAAATATGTCTTCACCAATGTGTTCTAGTGGTGTCTAATAGCATGGAAGCAAAACAGTATTTGAAGTTTGATAAAAAAAAAAATGATTTTGTATATTTGGTTAAACTGCACAGGGCTAAAGAAAGAAAGAAAAGAATCTATAGCAGCAAAAACAAAACAGGAAAAAAACAGCCACCTCTTTAGGGATGATTGCCTGGACGTCATTTGGAATTCTGTGAAAACAACATGACTGAATCTCTAGAGATGAAAAGTGAAGAATATATACAGGTAAGGCGTTCATGTCACTTAAGATGTGGAGGAGGGCAGGGGCATCACTCTCAACAAAGACTAAATGTTGTCCACAATATAATATAGTGTAGTACCTTAATTGTAGCCTACTACTGTACCACAACATGGACAATTCATCAACAGTAACCTCAGTCTTGCTTTCTGCATACTATGGAATGGAAGGTCAAAAGCCACTGATTTTCTGCATTTTCTTACTTTTATACATTGCCATTATTGTTGAAAATCTGTTGTTGATTCGAGTGATCATTATTGAAAAGACACTGCATGCGCCAATGTACTACTTTGTTTGTAACTTGGCTGCAAATGGACTCTATGGAGGCACTGCCTTTTTTCCAGCTGCAATGGCCACTTTGTTGTCTAATTCGTATGAGGTAACTCTGCCTTGGTGTCGAACGCAGATTTTTGTCGTACATACATATGCAAATATTGAATTTACAATTTTAGCTGTAATGAGTTATGATAGGTATGTGGCTATATGTTATCCACTGCAGTATCACACACTCATGTCACCGAGAAGAGTGTATAAACTAATAACTTTAATATGGCTTTATCCCTATGTTGCATTTGGTGCCTATACAATTTTATCATTTCAGATACGATTGTGTCGGAAAGACATCGATAAAATGTACTGCTTGAATTATGAACTTGTAAAACGCGCCTGTGAAGATACAACTCTCCTGAACTGGATAGGGTTATCGCTAGTAGTTGTATATACATTTCCACAGCTAATCACAACATTCGTCTCTTATGTACACATCCTGAAGATATGTGCATTATTATCCAAAGAATCCAAGCAAAAAGCTCTCCATACCTGTATTCCACACTTGTTTGCATTAGTAAACTTTTCTGTAGGGTGCTTTTTTGAAATATTACAAGGTCGATTCAATATAAGACATTGGCCTTATGAAGTCAAGGTGTTCTTGTCTCTGTACAGTTTGATCTTTCCTCCTATTCTTAATCCAATAATGTATGGGGTGAGTTTAAAAACTGTAAGAGTAAGACTGTTTAAATCTTTAGGTCTAAATTCAAAGCAGTAGCTATCAATGTTTTGTTGTGTTGTATTGTTTATGGGCATTAATGATATAATTAACATTAACAACATACTGAAAACTATTGAGAAAAGTAACAATATGTTTCTGTTTCAAATTTCTGTTTTACAATAGTGGTGTTGGTAGATCTAACTCTCCTAACGACTACTTACTGTATGTCAGAGCAATTGAATGGATCAATAGCATCTGACAAAAACACAATACCAACAGCAAGCGATAGATTTGAATTATTGAGATTTAATGTAATAATTTAATGTAATTATTTTGGTCACATACTGTACATTGGCATCAGCTGCATTTTGTTCTGAGGGCTCTCTTTGACTGCACAATCATTTTTGCATGTCTTTCAAACGAAGTCTTTCAAACGAAGTGTGGACTTTGTATTAGTTAAAAAGAGTATTTTACTACATTATTTTATACATGTTGGTTGATTTTATATCAAATATCAACATCAGGAACCCATATAGCTTTCCAATAGTAAAATCATGTAGTAGCATAACGTAAGTAAACTATGCAAATGTTTCTTTTTTTGTTTGTTAGTTTTTTAACATGATTTCACTTTTCATTGTTGTAGGCTAATTAACATTACTCTGATGCAGCTGACTGTTGACCAGTGATGAATTTAAGGGCATCAAATATGTGGTAAGGATGTGGGCATCATCGGCATGATGTGCTTTTTATTGGAAGGCCACTTTGAATTAACAGATTGTTTATTTTTATTATTATTATTATTATTATGAATATGGCTGTATGTACTTTTCTATTTTACATTATATAAAAAATAGGGATGCTAGATGTAGTGATTAATGTAACCTGCAGAAGTGATTGAGTGTCTGACTGGGTCTGAAAAGTCTGTAGTGCAGCACTGTAAATTCTAGAGAGCTGTGCCTACAGTATTCACATATTAACTGGGGTTACATTAAATAACTTATGTTAAACCATCCTTCAACCTCTTCTGGGGTGACAGCCAGGGCATACATTATGTTCATGTAGATCTGGTCCATAGCTCCACGGCTTCTATGATTCTGAAGTTAATAAGGGATTTGATTTCATACTATTCTACCATATAGCTTTATCCAATAGTAAAAACATGTAGTAGCATAGTGAACTATGTCAATGTTTAAAAAAGTATAATGCCACTTTTCATTGTTGTAATTAACGGTGCCTCTCCTGATGGTGATGCAGCTTTGTATTTTTACCTAAATATATGCCTATTGTTAAAAAAGGCAAACATTACTTTATTTTATTTGTGCTGATGGATCTTAAATATCATGGAAATCAGAAAAACATATAGCTTTCTCCAATAGTAAAAACAAGTAGTAGCATAACATAAGTAAACTATGTCAATGTTAAAAAAAACACAATGTCATTTTTCATTGTTGTAATTGTTGTAATCTATCGATAGTGATGCAGATGACTGTTGAACATATATCTCTGGTCCATAGCTCCACTGCTTCTATGATTCTGCAAATTCATAAGGGATTTGATTTTATACTAGAAAAAAGTGCCTAGAAAAGGTGCTATACAAATAAAGTTTATTATTATTATTATTACCCTTATTATAGTTGTTGTTATTATGTGAAAAGGGTGCGGCTATATTTGTCCGCTTAGTAAGAAAAGTGTGTTCAAGGTTTCATGCAAATTGCATGCTGTGTTCAGGAGTTGATGCTTTTTGTTCAGAACGGGCCAATCCTGCAAAGCCAATTATAGACAATTAGGATGGAATATGAAACATTGGACAGATTCATCTTTATTCCATGACTATGGAGATACTGTGTAACGATTTGCAGGATCTTAGGACAGAATCTTGAGGAGTAAAAGAATGTGTTTTACAAAGATTGGCCTCTTGGTGGTGCGAAAATGCTGTCCTTGATTTTTGTCACAGATGTCCCATTTTCTACATTTCACCCTGAGGTCAGTTGCAGTTGAGGCCTCTGTGGCTGCTGCACCGGTGCAGTTAACATGGCCGCAGGTTGTCTTTATTCTACTGCGCGTATTTCTGTAACTCCAAACTTATTTTTTTTTTCACACACATCACATTTTAATAGTATACTGAAAAAATACGCTTGAATTTTACGTCACTCTGGGGCAGTTTACTTGTAATCCCAGAGGTAATCTATTCCTCCTCCTCTCCTCCCCTCCAATCACACACTTTTATTGAGTTGTGGCGCACACGCCGGGAGAAACTCCTGTCCCACGGATGCAATCTGAGTTTGTGTGGCTTGATATGATGTGTGAAAAAAAATAAGTTTGGAGTTACAGAAATACCTGCAGTCGAATAAAGACAACCTGCGGCCATGTTAACTACACCGGTGCAGCAGCAACAGAGGCCTCAACTGCAACTGACCTCAGGGTGAAATGTAGAAAATGGAACATCTGTGACAAAAATCAAGGACATTATGTGACATTATCATGTCAAAGGAATCAAGGTAGATTGAGGCCCAATGTGTTTTGGTGTGGAATACTCCTTTAAGGGTGCCGGAGATTAGCTGGTAACGGATGGACAGAAGGACACACTCACACACCAACAGACGTTTGGAAGCCATTCTTATTAGCCAAACAGGATGGAAGATGGGAAATGGTGCAGATCCACATTGATCACATGAGGGAGATAGTGTATACCAAATTGTGTGATTTATGGATAAAATCACACAACACAGTAAAGTATAGAAATTTGGTAGCCTGGCCCCTGCCCGCCCCAACGTCATCACAACAAATTGTGCTTCCAAGTTCCATCTGGGTCTGGTGTCGCACCTGTTGACTCTCATTACAAAGAACTCACTCGCCGAGTTGTTGACTTTCAAAGTTGGAAAGTCAACATTTGAGTAAACCCACGTCCTTCTCCTGATTGCGCTCCTGATTTGTGCGCTGTTAGAGGAATCTGTCTGTCAAACAGACAACCTACGTCACGGTAAAGAGATCCCAATCAAAGAGTCCCAGACTCTCCCTCGTGGAGAGTTTGGCAAGAGCCAGGCTACAGAAATGGTGCCATGGTAACAGGCTGTTGTGGAATATTTGGGGACATTACATACATTGTTGGTATCCAGGGAGTGTGTGTGCAAAGTTTGACATGGATCAGACCAACGGCCCCAGAGATAAGAGAGCAACGGACAAATGGAAGGACACACACGCACACGAACGCAGACACACACACAAACACACACGCACGCACGCACGCGCGCGCACGCACACACACACACACACACACACACACACACACACACACACACACACACACACACACATACACACAGGGGCAAAACATACTCAGTCTTCACCATGCCTTCAGCCTAGTTTATCCTAGCATACATCTGATTAAACATATTTAGTGAATGAGATCAAGTACTGTATGACCATGCCATAGTTTACTTTTTATTATAAAAAAAAGTTAATTTAGTTACAATGTGGCACAACATACAGTAGACTACTGTATACCTCAATGTCAAATGGCCTGGCGTTTCCATTATGCAAAGCATGCTTGCACTTTGTAGAGTTCATAAATACCATTATTCACATTTTCCAGAGAACAATTTAAAAAAAAAAGAGGAAAAAATAAACTGTCAGTGGTTAATGTAAAAATAAACATTAGAAACACAAGGCGAAATGAGGCTGATGCCAGCTGTCTCCAGATCACACACACCCAGGAATACAAAACCATTTACAAACATTTGGGGAGACAGCATGCATACAAAAATAGACACCTATTCTGATCATTGCTTTATAATGTACAAAACTGGCTTATTATTACCAGTCTATTACCAGCTCCAACAGCATGGTTGGTACTGTTTTTCACCTTGTGGGGTGGTTATATGTCGGTGGACTGATTTTCTCAGTAACTTGTAACAGTAACTAAGTGCCAATTAATAAAAAGGTTTTCACTATTTGATCTGTACCTCAACACATTTAGCATTCCAGGCTTTCAGCCCTCCCCCAAACAGTACAACTGTCATTGTACTGTCAGCATCTGTCTTCACCCAGACCTCAAGCCCACCATACACACTAATTTGGCTAGTGTGTTCCCATTAGAAAATGGCCCCCACGACATCACAAACTGGTCTTTATGACATTTGCGTGCCCTAGGCTTGAGGAATATTTTGTGCACATACCGGTATTTTATCTTGGAATGGTAAATGGTACAGTGTGTACATTCACAACCACTGAGGCACAGCACGTATTTTACAATTGTATTTATACCCCCAAAACATTGTGCTTTCACTTTTAATGTGTAACAACCTGTGCACTTTTAGAACAGACAGCCGATACGCATAATATTATACCATACACTCATGCATAGCAAACATATTGGGGACAGTGAAAACATCATCATTGCTGTTAATTAACAATAAAAGATACTGTAGGTTCAATGTTTTTCAACCCAGACGTTATGATGATGCCACGTGACAGCCATTCCATACTCCCATCATTTATATTCAACACCACCTCACTGATATCATCATGTTAATCGCTGATTCTTATTGTCTGCCCGTCCATCCATGTACAGTATGTCTCTTTTGCGTATGTTTCTGGGAATAGATAATCTCCGGCGATATACATTTTCCGAACTGAGTTTACAGAAATGCAGGTACACCCCCAGTAGACCTATCTCACGCAAAGTTCACATTCAAGATGTGTCCAACATCCTGCATGCCAAATATAATATCTATCCTTAAAGGGGAATTCCACCCATTTTCAAGCGTTTCCTGAGAGTGTACAAATGTGAACCAAAGGGACCTGCTAGGGTCCATTTGGTTCTATTTTTTCAAGAAAAAGGGTCCTAAAAGAAAAACACAACTTGATATCATCAAGTTTGTTTCACCATGTTAATGATTTTTTCAGACCTCCATGTCTAGGAACCACAGGATGGGGGAACTCTTTATCATGTCCACACAGCATCTCTAAGTTATGTTAATGACATAGTAATGACATAGATAGACAATGTTGAAAATGGGTGGAATTCTCCTTTAAGGTTGCATACCTGCAGTGTATTTTGTTGTTTTGTTTGTGTTCTTTTCAAGTTTGCTTCTACCAACATTATCCACCATAATCAAAACATGTTTACATGCATATAAACATGAAACTCCAACTTTAAGAATATTATAGGTGCATTCTGCCAAAACTAATCACCAAAGCACATAAAAATAACTGCCAAAATATTTTATTCTGCATTAATATTATTTGTAATGTACACAAATGTACATTGCACATATATAAACACGAAATGATATTTTAGTAAAGGCTAAGGTGGAGCAGTCAAAAGCATAGGGGACAAGTCTTCCAAACAGGGCAGAGAATGGTGTTTGATTCTTCCATGGTCACCTGGAAGAATGATGCTCCAACATACACAATTTTGAGTGTGTGTGCAGATCTCCAACTGGTTGGTTAGGGCACCAGCTGGGCTGGAGCAGACATGGAGGGAAATCGCTGTTCCCCTGATGCGTCACAGTTACACTCTCACTGAGAAACGCCTCAATGTCAGCGAGGCAGCTGGCAACGCCATGTAGGAGGACTACATGGAGGCATAGATCTGCACCCAATCCAGGCCACAGGGCTGGATTGGGCTGAAGAGGATTGGCCATAAAATAACGGCTAAAACAATACATTGTAAATTGAGTATACTTATCACAAACCGGATAAAGGTGACTTAAAAAAAAAAACGTATAGTAGTATAGACATATTTATTCTTTGCCAGGCTATCAAGCATTCATTAGCCTACTGTGAAATCATACTGTTTGACAGCATGGAAGCTTGTCTTCTTTAATGCCATATTTTTATCTCTAGCCTTTACAAAGTATCGTTTCATATTTAATGTAAACTGTGTTTCGACAATGATGCATTATGCTGACTTTAAGAGATTGCATGGGGAGTAGCCATGGTGAAATATAGGGCACTATAAATCGAACAATATAAAGCAAAGGCCTTCAGTAGGACCAATTTTAATCACGCAAGACATCATATGTTGCCTTTTTAACAATTAATAATAATAATCTTTGTACAGGACTGTATGTGTTCATTTTGTGTGCGCAAGGTGGAACTTTGTGGAAGGAAGTAGAAGGGTTCCATTTTAAGAGCCATGCAGGTAGACAAATTGGGAACCTCGATCTCGCCACTGGGGGAGAGAGCTGGCTGCAGAGTGAGGCACATGAAAGGGTGCTTCTGTTAGGACTTTACCAACAGACTGACGTTCAGATCTTATCCTAAAAAGTCCATTGAAGGGTCTTTGTCTTGAAGTGGGATATTCTGTAAAGAGATAATTGTATTAATTTGTACTGAGAGTGTAGCACACATGCAGAAACATTTGTAAATGCAATGAAATGTATATTAATTAATGAATGTCATGTTTTTTTTTTTTTTCTTTTCTTTTTCTTTTTACCACAACCCTGAAAACAAAAATAGCATGTCTACAATTTCAGAATAAGTAAAGTAAGTAGCCTTGCCAGGCTGTGATGTCATGAGGCCCAGCTGGGCCCATAGAAGCCCACATAGATCAGGAGCCTATCTCCTGTTTCTGTAGCGTGAGGCAGCTTGATGTATAAGTACACACCCTGGACATGACGCTAGTATGTCACAGGGACTTACCCTCATTCTAACCCTTGATGCTGAGTGCCAAGCAGGGAGGCATTAGGTCCTATTTCAAGTCTTTGGTATGTCCCGGCCGGGAATCAAACCCTGACCTTCCTATCTCAGGGCAGACACTCTAACTAACCACAAGGCCACTGAGTTGGTACAACATCATTTCAGAATGCGTTGTAGTACCGGTATATGATGTGCTGTCACACACACACGCACACACACACACGCATGCGCGCGTGCACACACACACACACACACACACACAAACATGCATGCGCATGTGCATGTACACACAACCTAGGTGAAGCTCGCAGCCCATGATTTTTCAAATTTCAAAAAAAAAAATCTATAAAAATGGTGTCATTCTTTAGTGCTCCATTTGTGCTGAATTGTGCCGTAAATTTCAAGATTTGTGCTGCTACCATTCTGGAGATAATTAAGACAGGTCTTGAGCTTTGTCAATCTGCACCCTGCACTTGGGGTGGTCCAAAACGGACTAAAATGTGCTCATCTTTTAGTGCTCGACGTGCTAGAATTTGTGCCGCTGAAATCGGCATTTGTGCTGTTTTTTATTAATTTTATATGAATATTTATATACTGTACAATGAGTTGTTATGACCATGACCACCAGAGGGCGTGGTGCAAATATAAATATAATATAATATATTCGTATAAAATCATATAAAATCAATAAAAAACAGCACAAATGCAGATTTCAGCGGCACACATTCTAGCACACAGAGCACTAAAAGATGAGCCCATTTTAGTCCGTTTTGGACCACCCCAAGTACGGGGTGCAAGCCTATAAGGCTGATAACAGCTCATATTGCACATAAATATTCATATAAAATCAATAAAAGCAGCACAAATGCGATTTCAGCAGCACAAATTCCACCCCGCCGAGCACGAAAAGATGAGCCCATTTTTATTTATTTTTTTTCCAAAATTTGAAAAATCATGGGGTGCCAACTTCACAAGGGTGCACACACACACACACACACACTCACGCACACACGCACACACACACACACACACACGCGCGCGCGCACACTGGATTAAAAACCAAGCAAACAAACAAACATACTGTAAGACAAGTGTTTACCTTAAGTGAGCTCTGTAGGATCCGGAGACGGTGAAGTTTTTCAGTGAGCAGTGGATCATTGACTCTGCGAACAAATGAGCGTTTGTATTCCAAGTGTCCATCTGGCCTGTAGTCGGCCCTGGTGGACAGACTGGCGTTCTCCAGGGCTCGGTATAGGTCACCTAGAGAGTCTGTCTGAGGCCTCCTCTCCTGCTCACAGCCTGCCACCAAGAAAACACAATTACTATAAAATACCATACCGTCACTGTATAGAATCGGAATGCAAACTTAGGGAATTCTACCCATTTCCAGCATTCTACTATGTCATTAATACCTTAGAGACCTTAAATGGGAACTCCACCCATTTTCAACATTTTAATGTAATTAATGTAATTAATATACCTTAGAGATGTTGTGTGGACATGATAAAAAAAAGGTTTCCCCAATTCTGTATTTCCAAAAAATGGAGGTCTGAAAAACATTAACATGGTGAAATACATCTGATGATATCATCAAGATGTATTTCACCATGTTAATGATTTTTCTTTCAGACCCCTTTTTCCTAAGAGGGTACAAATGGTTCACATTTTTGAAAATGGGTGGAATTCCCCTTTAATGTTGTGTGGACATAACAACGGTATACATACTGCATATACAGTATATACTGCCCTTTTAATTGGGTGTTAGTAATGTGGAATGTCACAGTACATATACAGTATACAATGCGTTTTAGTGCATGTCGTTACACTACTGTAAGTGCATCTTGCATTAGAATAGAGAGTATTTTCTATTGATTGCCTTCCAACAGTGTGTAATAAGGTAGTCATAATGTGTCACTGGAGAATGTTTGAAAAATGTGACACAAAATATTAATGGTCTGACCGTCTGATGCAGTATATATATATATATATATATATATATATATATATATATATATATATATATATATATATATATATATATATATATATATATATAGTTCTGTTCTATAATAATGTGGTATCTGCCAGCAGCCAGGCCCAGCACAGAGTATAGACAGATGAAATCCATGAGGCCACAAGCAGCACATGACTAATGCTTCACTGCACTGAGGCCAAGTCATCAAGAGTAGGACTAGCACTGGCACTGCCCCCCAGTGGCCCTCTTCTTCCTCTACACTTCAAAATAAAACTTCTCTCGTCTAGTTAATCTGCCATCACTGGTTATCACTCTCTTCTATGTAGAACGTAAAATCTTGGAGGCTAGTCGAGAAATGAAGCTTCCTGTCTGTGCTTTGGTGTGCATCGCGCAGCCTGCTTTTGTGCAAGATCCAAGTCTTTACACGCGATATTGGAGGAGGTTAATGGCAGAGCGACGCCAGAAATGAGGACACACAGAAAGAAAGGCCCCTCGGGCCGGTGTCTTTGTCTTGCTGAGAGTTCAACATTAATGTAGATTGAAAGGATTGTTCCTTGCCACAACATATAAACATTGGAATGGAGCACAACTCAGGCTGAGGGACAACTCTCTGACAACTTAAATCATTGTCATGTAAATCTCACCTCTCCCTGGACATTTCTTCAGATGCAAGCCAATATGGCCACGAATGACAGTAAAATAAATGTCTATCATATTAAAACAGAAAGCATTGTAAAGGCCTATTCATAGTTTGATTTACGGTGACCACCACGACCACCATTGCCTACAATATGACGTCATACCACCGCAAGCACCGTTCTTTCTAAACCTCCTCTCTGATTTTACTAAACCGCACCGCACCGCACAGCACAGCACCGCACCGGTGGTCACTGGGAACGCCCACCAAACAGAACTAAACCAATCACATTGGCAGGGAGCTGCCGGGCATTGTTGATTGGTCCAGAAGTTTGGAGCACCGGCTGCTTGTTTTTAACGGCTGGTAAATAAAAAAGAAAAAGAAAACACACAACACACCCTAACGCGACGGGCTGGAGGAGAACGAAGGAAGGAAGGAACTCAATGATAGAGACAATGACATAAATAGAATACGAAAAAACATAAAAGCAGCAGAATTTATTTTAATTGAGGTAGGTAGGAAGTAGAGAGAAGAACAGAGGGGAAAACAAACTTCAATGGATGCGAGGAGAACAGGAGGGGGCGAGGTGGTGGTAGTGGACTATGAATAGTGGTGGTCGCGGTGCTCTGAGCGGTGCTCACTGAAATTCTAAACTCTGTCTGAATGAGCCTTAAGACTATAAGACAGCGTTGGGTCTATGACAGCATGGCTGGCCTGGGACGGGGCCGGCCAAGTGGTCCAGGCATCTATGGGCTGGTTAATCCAGCCTGTCAGTGTGGTTAAATTCCCAATCCCAATGACCTTTGCTTTGCATCTCTCTCAACCTTTCCTGTCAAGCTATACTGTAATCTGTCAATAAACGCAAAAAGACGTCGAAAATGCAGTCAATGAAGTATCAGTAATTAATCTTTGGTCCAAAGAAGAAAACGATAATAATTAGAATGTGTCTTACCTATGTCTCTGTCTTGGTCCAGCTGGTGCTCTCTGCGTCCTGATGCGCCGCTAGAGGCTGCCAGGACAGCATGGAGTCCGCTGTCCCGGGGCAGAGTGAAACTCCGGGGTTTCCCTCCAGCTTCGGCAGAGACAGTGGGGTTGAGAGGCAGTGGCACAGGCCCATATTGGTCTTGTATAAGGCTGCGTTGCGTGGGCAGTGTGGACTGCCGGCGGTACTCCACAGACAGCTGTCCTCTGGTGTCGCGCAGCACTCCGCCTTCCATCGGCAGCGTTTGTAAGTAGTGTAAGCCTGTGTTGGCCAAGGGCGTCTCGATCAGGTCCTGCCACGAGCGGCGCTGGCTGCTCGTCTTCTGGCCCAGTGAGACGTCATTGCTGGAGTTGCTCACTTGCGGATCGGGCCTGAACTCTTCGTTGGGCGAGCGCGACTGAAATGTGTCGGAGGAAGAGAGGTGGCGATGCTTTGGCTCCAAGTACGGACTCATCTGTGGTACCTATTAACAACATCCGTCGGTTAACAGAGATGTTCCGCAACTTCCCAAAGCTATGATATACATCAAGTAAAGACACAGGAAGACTCACTGAGGAAGGTCTTGGATATGTATCATAAGGTGGTGGCGGACTGTCCTGTTTGGACATCGAAGGCAATTCCACATCCTCATGATCACTTTCACTCCAATAATCTGGTGTGAAGATATTGATGATTAGACATGTTGATACAAAAAATAATCTAATAATATAATAATATGAATTTTTATTACTATTTTCAGTATCCAATCGAAGACATTTTATATTGGTGGCCAACAGCATGTGATCATACTAGCAGAAGAACAATAATAACAAACATGCCAGAGGAGCTGTGACATAGTAGTTTGAGCAAATCAAAGCACAAGAACACTATGAATAATACTGTAATCAGGGCCAAAGATGACTCTATAAGTCTATATTAAAGGCCCTATCCACTGAAGTAGAACATAAACACATTGATGATTCAGAAAGCTTCTAATCACAATTAATAATGTAAATACGTGCAAACATCTGAAATGGCAAATAAAGTGAACCTTGAACCTGCTGAAATGATGAAAGAACGATTGTGAAGCTATTCAAAGGGTACACATAATTAAGTCTCTCTCTACGGTGGGATGATTATGCAAATAGGATGAAGGATGTGTGACTACAACAGTAAGTAACCTCCTCACCGCGGTCAGGTTGGACCCTCTCATGCTCTGAGTACCCTGTGACTGCCGTAGAGAGGCGGCTCAGCCATCTGTCGATGAAATCACAAAACAGCATGTGGTCCTGGTGTTGATTATTATCATTATCATTAATCTATGGGAATAATTTTAGTGAATTTTAGTGAAACCGCAAAATGAAGCTATAGTCACATAGTCACTACAATGGTTGTGGTAAAGTGAACATAAAGTGAACGCAAGTACAGTATAAGGAGCCTTTCATACAAGGATCGATAAAACAAGGCTGTTGTTCATTTTCAGGTGGGCCTGCGTTTTCTGCTGAGGAGTTGCAAAGCAAGCGTATTTCCACAACTGTGGTCGTGCGAATTTGTTGTGCATGTGCTCATTCTGTCCACATGCCGGCGATTCACCAGAGTTGGATTCTGTTTAGCTTTTTTTAAGTCTTGCGTTATCGTGTCCCCTCTTGAGCAGCCCTATACCAGAGCTGCCGCGGATCCAGGCGTTAATGGGGCGTTTATCACTCCTCGTCTGAAAGGCCCTTAATACTATATATAGAAAAAGTAATTTCACATTTACGGTTGCTTTTTACAGGTGCGTTGGATAGTATAAAATCTGAATAAAGCATGAAGTCCCGTTCACTGTTTTTTGCTGTTGCAACTCACTTTTTATTCACAGACAAACATTTCAGTCCACCTGGACCTTCCTCAAGAGTGTCTTGTGTCTATAGATACTCTTGAGGAAGGTCCAGGCGGACCAAAACGTTTGTCTACGAATAAAAAGTGATTTGTAACAGCAATAAACAGTGTGCGGGACTTCATGCTTTATTCAGGCGCTTAATGCTGAAAATAAATATCAAAAATTGCAAACCTGTACAGTTCATATGTGTAAGTAAGTAGACTTGACTTCAGGGACTTCAGGGTATGTGGTTTCCTGAGTCTCCCTAACAGTCCTATCAGTTTGATCACTCACCGCACCATGTCGTCAACATTCTCTGCTGCAAAGTAGAAGCTCTTTATCTTCGGATGGCAAGCCTTGAAAGCACTGAAAGACAATCGAAAGGGAGATTTAAATATATATTCATGGTTACTAAATACATAGAGACATATTGTGCTCGTCTTTTGCAGCCAGGGACTGCAAGTGGAATGTGTGCGTCTGTTTGCACTTTGCAAGCACAACCTCACTCAAAGGCGACTCTGCACTGTTGTGCAATCGACTCTTTACTTTCTGTATGCTGGTTTTAAAGCATCTTTGCTTTATTAGATCAAGACAGTGGAAAGAGACAAGCCTGGGAACCTGATGAATCTGCCAGAGTGAACTGAATTACATCTGTGCATTAGTATGGCAACACCAGGCTTGAAAGAAACAGGAATGATGAGATAAATGATGTTACTAACTGCAAGCCCGTACGGAATACTAAACCGGCTGAGCCATCAACAGCCTTTTAAGCTCTCAGATTTTGGCACATCATCGAACAGCTGATCATTTGATAACCTGTTCTACCTCCTGAGCCACAGTCGCCCCATGTGTGTTGGTCTTCCTACACCAAGGAATTTAACATGTGTCATATTGGCGCTGCCTAATAATCAGTAGATCTTAGTCTTGTGTAGCCAGACAATCATCAAACTCTGATATATCAACTGCTGATATATCTGCAGACAGAAAGTGGAAAAATAACCACATTACAGAACATGTACTTTTAATACTTTAGGGTGGTCCTTCATATTAGGAAAGTAATAACATGATTATTCTCTGTTTGGGTGTTGGGCTGTTGTTCAAGCTCATATATGAATGAACAATTTCCCCAGACATATCAGTAGGTGGAGATCGCTGACAATGATCCCACTATGTGACAATAAGAATATATGTCACAAAAATTACACAATTATCTGATTACCTCCCACCAACTTTACCAACATTATGGCACCACATCCATGGATGTTAAAAGTAATTTACAATTCTCTCACCAGTATTTTCTGTCAATAAAGTAATACATGCACACACGCATGCCTGCAAGCACACACACTCACCATTTACAAAATTGTATCCACACTTTTGCAGTAAATCAGCCACTGCTTAAGCATTGGTTAAAATCTGTACTCACTACTTTTTTCTGCATTCAGTGGCACGATCAATCTTGAACTCAGGGAGACTCACAAAGCCCTCTGCTTTTTCATCCTGTGATAAGTCAAACACGACAGCTTCATCATTACAGCCATTACAGCTTCTGAGAAGTGTTCGGAATTAGATTTCTCCAAAATTGAATTTTGTTGGGGGTGGTAAAAATATCAATAATATTTACCTGCTCATTCATGTACCAGTACAGGCAGGTATCTTTCAAGATGAACCAGTATTTCTTCCATTTCTGGGAAAAATAGCTTTTAGCATCCTTTTTCTTCCAGAGCCAACCCTCACAGTCACCCTGACCCAAGTCCTTACAGGAGATCCTACGCTTACTGATGGAAGAACGTGGACTTCCAACTACAGAAGTGAAAAGGAAATGTGAGAACAGGATGAGTCATAAAGTACAGTACATGACCCGGGAACATAAGGAGAACCATGTGGACAGAAAAAATACAATGATAAAAATTGTTACTCTAAATTTAGCAATCAGGGGTTTACTGTGGACTGCTCATGTTTATGAAACCCCTTTCTAGGAAGGTACTTCACCTTTATTCTTCTTCTTTGACCTTGAGAGAAGTGAGGACCGTTCAAACATCTACAAATAAAAGGAAGTAAACAGGTCAATAGGATGCTGGGGGATCCAGTCTAACAGCTGATAATAAACAGATCGAGCCTGACCGATGGCCAGGGCTGGATCGATTACTGAGGGAGTGACATTTGGGATTTGGCAAAGGTTTTATTTGGAACAATTTTATCTTATTTTACCATTTACTGATATACAGTATATATATACATGTATGTATATATATATATATATATATATATATATATATATATATATATATATATATATATATATATATATATATATATATATATATATATATATATATATATATATGTGTGTGTGTGTGTGTGTGTGTGTGTGTGTGTGTGTGTGTGTGTGTGTGTGTGTGTGTGTGTGTGTGTGTGTGTGTGTGTGAAACAGACTGACGTGGTAGAGGGACATGGAGTCTGAGCTGGAGGTGGACAGGGACACTTCCATCTGGAGGGCGGGGACCAGTGTGTAGTGGGCGGGGCTACTCCCCCTCTCAACCTTCTTCCTGTTTTGGCTCAGGCTGCGTCCTGTGAGGAACTCCTCCGCTGTGGCTTTGTCCTCACGGGAATAATGCAGCAAGGTGTTGTCTGTAGGGACACAAAAAACATGCAATGTCTCATTACTGCTCTTGAACTAAAAAGTGGTCCACGATATTTCCTGATTTCCAGGGGTGGATTGGCCATCTGGAGTACAGGGAGTTTTCCCGGTGGCCTGCGCCACCTAGTGGCCTGGACAAGTTCATTTGGTTTCATTTTTACGCTCTCAAAGAGTTATATCTGGTTAACCAGCTGCCCCCACCAGGGTGTCCTGGCAAAGGCAAAATTGTCCCGGTGGGAAAATATGTGCCAATCCGCCCCTGATGATTTCAATACTGCACCTCACTCACTACCTCTGACCGCTGTGACCCAATATTAGTAGGCTCTGTAACTACTCAAATATCATTTGAATTATTGATAGCACAAACACAATGGGAAAATCTGGGGGAAAAAACACTGTAAATAATATGTACAGAGCTGCTCCTGGAGTATACAGCAGCTGCATGCCTCTCAGTGTGGTGATCTTCTGTGAGTATTTTCCATAATGATATAAAAAATAGCCAATCTACAATATTTTGACGTGTCAACTGCTATTTCTGACAGTTGTTCCCTCCAGAATATGGATGCTAGGTGGTTAAAGGGTTTAGGTGGTTAAAATGAATACGACAAAGGGCTGCTCTTTCAGGCAGACAGCTATCACATATTTCAAGATGCCGCCTCTTACAGATAAATATAGCATCTTCGTGTTGGCTGATGAGAAGCCCAAAGGATCAACAGATCATCATCATCACGCCCCCCTTGTGGAATTAAACACATCTTTCTAGAGAGTATTCCTTGAGACTGAAAAGAGAGTATTTTGCTTTCTTATCCCACTCCATTTGTCATGAAGCTTAGCAGCAACCTACAGCATGTCAAAATCCTAGGGGGAAAAAAATAGCGGTTGCCAGGGCAACAATATACCTTCATATCCAAAAACAGAAACGGTGAGAAAGAAAGAAAGAAAGAAAGAAAGAAAGAAAAAGAAAGAAAGAAAGAAAAAAGAAAGAAAGAAAGAAAGAAAGAAAGAAAGAAAGAAAGAAAGAAAGAAAGAAAGAAAGAAAGAAAGAAAGAAAGGGAAATACTAATCAAATATTTATTTCATGTATATTTAAATGTTCTTTTAATGTTCAGCCAAACAAATCATACCAATACTGTAATTTCAAATAACAACAATAATGTAATGTAATAATAATAATAATCACTGTAATTATTTGTATGATCTTGACAGCGCTACAGGTCATCATAGCCTGTCTATTCTTTGCTTAGACATCTGAGAGGGTGACACAGGGAAGCATCTTCTATCTATGAAATATCCACCCACTCGCCACATCTCCCCCTCTCTCTGTCTGGTCTTCTCTCTCTCTCTCTCTCTCTCTCTCTCTCTCTCTCTCTCTCTCTCTCTCTCTCTCTCTCTCTCTCTCTCTCTCTCTCTCTCTCTCCCTCTCTCTCTCTCCACACCTCCCTCATCCACCCACTCACCTCTCCTGCTCTCTCTCTTCAGCTTGTTGGGGTCTTCATAGTCTCCTGCCCAGTTGCATTCTATAGGCATTGAGATGGGCCTGAGCCGGCCTGGGGTGCACAGCACAGGGGGAACATTTTTATGCCATTATGCAGCTGCTCGCATAAAATAAAGGAGACAGACATACAAAGAAATGTCAGTCAGAGTCTCCATGCTATTTGCTGTTTGGCTGTTGAATCCTTCGAAACCTGTATAACAAATTCTAGGTTGGCTCCAGCCCATGTATTACCAGCCAGCCATACTATGGCAAGTTAAGCAGGGTTGTTGCGCATATCCATAAAGTGCTGGTGCTGAACTAAAAACAAGTGTTATAAAAATAAAGAAAAAAGTCCACACACAGCTTCTGCACCTCAGCTGTGTGCGGACTTTTTTCTTTATTTTTAAAGAAATTATTTTCTGCCATGACCTCAATCAACCAACACATTAGAATGCTAAGAAAACACCTTAGTAACGAGAGTAGCAGGTAGAAATCAAAATAGATCTAATCTCATTAACATACTACAGCATCTATTCAAAAGAAGTGAACAATCAGTGAACAAGAAAACAACATTTATCCAAATAACGTATAACAAATCTGAGTTATAGCATATAACATTATAGTGATAATGGAAATAATTTAAACCTAGAACGTGTGATATACAGTATGTTACATGGCACAAGGCCTGCTTATTTTTCCTATTTTAAAGAGCATCAAATATGGCCATTCATCATCGTCTGCCTGAGTCATACCATAAGAAGGAGTGCTGCCCCTACGAACAGGTGACAGCCTGCTGTGGTTCTGGTCATATTCATAACAGTAGAGGATGGCATCCTCCTCCACCAGAGGGAAACGCCGCCTACACTCCTGGTCCAAGTAGGAGTTGGGTGACTCAGAGCCCTTGCCGACTTGAACATCTGAGTGGGACTCATCGCCTGGCAGATTTCCCTTTTCATCTCTGCGGCAAAAACATCGGAGAAATATTTATATGGTGATGGGGGAGGGGGAGTTGGGTAAAAGTATATACATTTCATTTGTTTTTGCTGCCCTATGGGCAGAGCTCGGTGCAGGGGCGGATGCAACATTTCCCAATTGAGGGGGCAAGAGAAAATGGTATGGGTGTGACTTCATCGGACACGGGCAGTTACAGGACTTTTATTAGGCAAGTAAAGCATCACTAATAACATCAGTTGTTGTTGAAGTTGGAACAGACACACAGCATGCATAAAGGTAAAGGTCTGACTCAGAGAGTTTTCTGTTTTCAATGATGAAATGCTGTTGGTTTAGTGGTGACACAATTAGTAGTTAGTTAGTAGCAGTACTAGTGTTTCAAATCATTTTAAATATAAGCACTTTGTTTTGAAATTTTGGGTCATCATGTTTGCCCCCCCCCCCCCCCCCCCCTGGCTCGGAATTAGTATATCGCCTCTACTGGCACACCACAATGGCTATATATTTTATACACAGACTGTTGGCAGAAGCAGAAGCCCTGGTCAAACACTTTCCAGTTATAAATGACTACTGTACAGTATATCAACCGGTGTGAGGCCTTACATCTGAATCTGAACACACCAAGGCCAGAGAAGTGCTTTTAGATTCTAGTCATGATGCTCTGTCTGAGATTAGAGGAGAGGAGATTGAGGTGGCGACAGTATAAATATCTTGGTCTCATTATAGATCGCAGACCATCCCGGGACCAATGTGACAGATACAGTTTTTTAAGAAGGGCCACCAGAACATGTGCTTTCTTAGTAAAGTTTTAAATTTATAACACTGATGCCAAAATTCTTCCTGTATTTATTTAAGTATCCTTTGTCATTGCATTGTACGCTGGTGTGGCAGCACTAATTTATTCTACTGCAGTGTGCTTGCACACGCTCTTGTGTGTGTGTGTGTGTGTGTGTGTGTGTGTGTGTGTGTGTGTGTGTGTGTGTGTGTGTGTGTGTGTTGTGTGTGTGTGTGTGTGTGTGTGTGTGTGTGTGTGTGTGTACCTGGGTGTGTACGGCTCCTCTGGTGGGGGTGGGATGTAGAGTTCTTGCAGGGCACAGCTATCCCTCCTAGACGGGGTGCTAAGCGTGCTAGTGGGTGTGACAACACCACTAGTGGGGCTCTGAGGGAGGATTGGCTATTTGTGTGCAAGTACATATGTGTGTGTGTGTGTGTGTGTGTGTGTGTGTGTGTGTGTGTGTGTGTGTGTGTGTGTGTGTGTGTGTGTGTGTGTGTGTGTGTGTGTGTGTGTGTGTGTGTGTGTGTGTGTGAGTGAGAGAGAGAGAGAGAGAGAGAGAGAGAGAGAGAGAGAGAGAGAGAGAGAGGGTTGGAAAACATGGTTGAGTGGCTTGAGCGCAGTGTTGATTTAACAGTAGTTCAATAGGATACATAGTTAGTGACTGCATATGCAATTAACCTCTTCAACCCTAGCTTCCTATCGTATATAAACAGGTATGAGTACACACACACACACACACACACACACACACACACACACACACACACACACACACACACACACACACACACACACACACACACACACTCAAGCATGCATGTGCAGTTGCGCACACGCAAGCACACACACATACACACACACCTGCACATAAAACATGGACAACCCCCTCTCCAGTCTCCACACACGTGCATGCACGCACACGCACGCACAAACACACACACACACACACACACACACACACACACACACACACACACACACACACACACACACACACACACACACACACACACACACACACACACACACACACACACACACACACACACACACACACACACACACACACATTTATGTAGAATAAAACAGTGCTGCCATACTTGCAGGGCCAAAGGCTTCCACCTCATGTTTTTCAGAAGAGCAGGAGTTGAAGTGAGCGTACTCTGTGGCCGTTTCTTTAGCGTCAGAGTGACACCCGCAGGGTCCCCACGCAACGAGTTCACCAAGTTCTTCAACTGCCAGCCCACCTAGTACACAACAAAACAAAGCATGCAGAAACATCCAGACATTTTGGATCATTAGCAGTGTAGTGTTTCAAAAAGCCTTGTGAAACACAGTGAATCATGCTTGCACTGATATTTGTTTTCCTCTCTATGTGCCGCGCACACACATCCACACATGCATGCCATGCACACACACATACAAGCACACCACACACACACACACACACACACACACACACACACACAACACACACACACACACACACACACACACACACACACACACACACACACACACACACACACACACACACACACACACACACAATGACACAGTATACATTGGATTCAAATATACTTACCACTGTCTGATGGTTGACCTGGATAACTTCATCCCCAGCGTGGATCTTCTTACATCGATCTGCCAGAGACTAAATGAATTGAAAAGATTAAAAACAGATATACTGCAGGTCCAGCCATGTGCGCATTGTACATTGTATTTACAATGTTTAATTTGTTTGTTGCCATCAGGAAGTAAGTGAGAGTGGTACACTAAACCACATATTGTGAGAACGGTCAGAGTGACAAAATGTCTCTTAAAGTCTGACAATCAGATAAAGGCTAATCTATGCTTCATTGAGCATGTGTTGAAAATGTTGAGCAGTGAGCACTATGTAATACCTTTCTTTGAGGCAATACGTATTTATTTCTGTTAATTCATCCAACAATTGGATGTTTCATCAAGGTTCACAAAACAAGCAATAGCCAAAGTGTTATATAAAAATGTTGTAGTTTGGTTTGATTTATTTTTTTCATAGAATCTGTGCTTTTGATACTATCAAATAATGCAGTGGTATAATTTTAAACATGAAATTCATCCATTATTTTGATACCCCTAGTTGAACAATGACATAAAAGGACTGTAGTCAACTTACTCCTTCCGTAGTTCCTGTGATCACGTGCAGACCATCATAAGTTGATTTGATATACATGCCCTGTAGATAAACAGTAAGAAGGTATATTTACAATAACATTTTTTAAAGAAATACAGCCCTAACATTCACGATGGTCCACAGTCACCGTGTGGTCAAAATGTCTTAGCATAGCTTTTGTTTTCAGCTTCTTGAATGACAACAAATGTCTCTTTCTCTACGAATGACAAAAAAGTGTTTGAAGAGTCCTCTTAGAATATTTTAAATCAATTTCAGTATTTCACTATAACCTAAAGTAACATACTTACTTATTCTCATTTATTAAACCTTACTCCTCTGGCACTTCAATCAAATGAAAACAAAGTGCAAATTTAATTATAATCAAAACTGTGTGACCTAGTATTTAGTATGATGCAGAGAGTCAATGCTTTCAGTATAACAGTGAAAGGTCGTGAAAGTGCATCACAAATAAACAGGTATGAGTACACACACGCATGCACGCACGCACACACACACACACACACGCACACGCGCACACACACACACACACACACACACACACACACACACACACACACACACACACACACACACACACACACACACACACACACACACACACACCACCCACACACCCACACACACACACACACACACACACACAGTGCCAGTCTCTAAGATGAGTCTAAAAGGTTTATTTTTAGCCCACTTGGCCTAGTGTTCTGTTCAGGTTTTATTGAACGGATGAGAGGACTTCCATGCGGGTTGACATGGGGGTGGGGCAATCACTGTAGCCCCAGGCAACATGCAGTACTTATGTCCATTTGTAGGTCCATGTTCAGATGGAGGAGTCTTAAGCTCTTTTCACACCAAAGGGTCACCATGCAACTCCTTGGGTCCAACGGTCTTGTCCCTTTGGTGTGATATGGTCCAATGACGCGTTTCATGTTGAATCGCTTGAGACAGCATGTGTCAACATGCAACAAGACACATCACACCACAGAGTTAATGCTAAACCATCTTGACCCTTTTGTGTGAAAAGGGCTATTGTAAATGAATATTGACTAAGTGGCGTGGAATGCACTACAGAATATTAAATTGTGCTTGTGTGTGTGTGTGTGTGTGTGTGTGTGTGTGTGTGTGTGTGTGTGTGTGTGTGTGTGTGCGTGCGTGCGTGCGTGCGTGCGTGCGTGCGTGCGTGCGTGCGTGCGTGCGTGCGTGCGTGCGTGCGTGTGTGTGTGTGTGTCAGATAAAATAACCGGTTCGTTTTGGTGACCGAAACCGACCCAGTCACTTCCATGAACGATCCATTTGGGGCCGTCGTTCAAACTGAAGGCAACAGGGATTCACCGCTGCTGCTACCTCATTCAGTGCGACTCTGTGACTAGTGCAGAGAGAAGGGGTGGCCACTGAGTTACTGACTACTGTGAACGTAACAGTGATTGTAGCCTAGAAGCTCTGACTAGTTATTATTCAACATTCAACTTGGAGGACCGAGTCATTCTTCCTTCAAAATGCTTAATTCACAGTATAACCGACCACCAGCCAGAGCCAACGAGTGAACAACATGCACTGTTCAGGCAGAAAGAGCCTGTATATGACTGACTGACTGACAGAATGACTGCTGACCGCTAAAACCATCTTGACCCTTAGGTGTGAAAATGGCTTAAAGGACAACTCTGTGTTTGTTTTTGTTGAGTGTGAATTGTTTTTCATTATCTGCTGTTTTTCACAGGGGGCAGGGACATTCGAACATGGGGCTATATAGTATATATACAGTTATACAGTATATATACAGTATATATATATATATATATATATATATATATATATATATATATATATATATATATATATATATATATATATATATATATATATATATATATAGATAGATAGATAGATAGATAGATAGATAGATAGATAGATAGATAGATAGATAGATAGATAGATAGATAGATAGATAGATAGATAGATAGATAGATATGTTACAGTGATTTCTTTTTGTATTATATATCTGGCCACAAAAGAACACAGGATCGACTGAATGTGACAAACTGCCATATCGAGCCTATGACACACTGCTGCATGCATCGTCCATAGCATGTCTACCTTCACATTCAGTAGATCTTCCTGGGGTTTATTAGTTCTATATTAATCCCTAAAACTAAAGAAAGAAGCAAATGAAAAACAATAATCATCTTTTAATTTATCTATTGATAACCTAAAACATGAACCATCAACCTTAAACAACAACAAAGTTGTCCTTTGAGACTGGATGAGTTAGATATCAGGGTGAACAGGGGTCCTACCAATCCCTCCGTGGATTTGATGTTGGCTAACTGCACCACCTCCAGATGGGCTGCTTGTGACACCATAGGGTCCGATGACAGAGAGATGATGTGGTCACACACTCCAGAAAGAGTATTGCACTGAGAAGGAAGGAGCGCAGGCACAGTGGTCAGAGCTCTGTCATGGTGGAATTTGTTTTGCATTATATTACACAACAATTACACTGGAATAAAGTCAGCGACTCACCACATGGAGAATTTTGTTTTCCGTCTCATACACGGAGCAATCCTGCAGTAGACGTAGAGAAAATATGACTGTGATCAAATATGACCTGGCTGTAATGGTCAATTTTGTTAAATGTGTACACTCTCAGAGTTGAAACGGGATAAATGATGTGTACTGTGTAGAAAAATGATGTGTACTGTGTAGCTAATAACAGCATTTGAATTACTGTACGTGGGTTTTACTAAGCTCAATACGCTCACACCGTATATGCACAAACAACACAAATGAGTCACTGCACGTATACCAATACAGAGGTCTATCACTCTCACTCTGCCTCTGCATGTCAACTCCTACCTAAATCTTTCACATTCTCAAGTATATGTCATTATAAGATGACCTTAGACAAATGCTTACTTCAAACTGTTTATTTATTCTTATACAAGTGTATAGGGTAGTTGTCAGCATGTATCTATTTCTTTGCAACCCTGAATCTCTTTCCTCTCACAATCCAAATTAAAGACCCAAATTGAGTGATATACTTTTGGTGTCAGGGTGTGAAATTATTTCGGGTTGTTTTAACTATTATTTTCCATGGTGTTGAATATTAATCTCTTGGTTAATAAGGGAAAGGTGTTTCTGGTGTTGGCTAACCTCTCAAAGGATGGAATGCATAGTTCAACAACTGCTACCGAAATGTACAGTATGTTGTAGCTTCTTGCTGTCAGGTTTACATTCAGATTGAAACTGGATCTCTAACCAACTTGACTTGGTAAATCAAACAGTACCAGCCAAGCAATTTCACTGAACAAGTCCAATTCTATGATTGCAGAATAGACCTATAGAGTACAAGACTTTATTTTATTTATTTATTTATTTATTTATTTATTTATTTATTTATTTATTTATTTATTTATTATTTATTTATTTATTTATTTATTTATTTATTTATTTATTTATTTATTTATTTATTTATTTATTTATTTATTTATTTATTTATTATTTACTGTGGATTTAGTTAGGTAAAACTTGCCTATTTACAAAATACCTACACTACCTACTGACAAGCTGACGGTTATGTCCGTAGCAATGTTTTTGATGTTGCCCTTATGGAACTATATTTGTTGGCAAAACATTATAATCACAAACCTATTTCTAACAGTCAACAGTCTAAACAGTTAAATTCTTTGATAAATAATTTGCCATGGAATTGTTCTATGACATTCAATGTTGTGCTTATGAACAAATCAGTGATTAGCTAAATGATATTTTAAATCATCTCACTGGATTTCTTTTTACCTGTTGAACAATTGTAGTGAGCTCAAGACACAGTTGGATCACATTATTTCTTGTAATGGAGTAGTCTGCCACTGCAGCAAATGGGGACCTGAAAAAGAAGTAACATCTGGAATTAACCATTAGATCATTCTTAATTTTAGCCCAGGTAATTGTTAAATGTGCACACAATGCTTTGCAATATTCCCAAGAACTGATATACTGTAGAGATAACACTCCTGTAACACCCCTGACTATACTGTAGTAGGCACTGTTAAAGAAGCATTGCATGGTGCACAAGGTTTGGGGGTACTCCAAGGCAGAATAAAAACACTTGTCTGATATAAAATAATAATAGTAACAATAATAATAATGATTTCCATAATTTCCACTCAACTGGGCACTGAAATTGCATAAAATAACATAGTATTTAGCGAGATGTGTGTACATCTTCTGTACATATGTCTCCATATCCTTTTTGAAGTAGTGATTCCATGCATTATTTTGCAAACCTCACCTATCCAGCCAAGCCAACAGGCTCTTGGCAGCTGCAATGAGGTCGACCACAGAGGTGAGGAAGTCATTGGGCAACTTGCGTGTGGCACGGCCATCGTAATGTCCACTGCGACGCCTCCCCGTGATGAAGTTCTGCAAGTTCTTGGCAGAGGCGTGGAGTTTGTGTGACAGTGTCTTCAGATTTTCAGTCTCCAGGCCGTAGTTCTAAAAGGACAGGGGAGGTTCACGTTGAACAACATATAGTTTTGCAAATGCTCTGCATTGATGGGATTACATTAAGAGCAGTAGTGTGAATGATAATGTTCAATTGCATTCCATTTAACATCTCCTATCAGTCAGGCGTCAAGGTTAGGTTTAGACTATCTGTTGAAACCAATGGCCCATTGGCCGCGGCTCATAGTAAGACCCATAGTAAAACGCTTGCCAGGTTTGCGGACCGACAGCACCAGTTGCGATCGGTCGGGGGGACTCATTTAACACTAGCCGTGACCGATGGACCATTGGCTTTGGTCGATTATAGTCGCAAAATTATTTTGCTGTCTCTCATATGCAGACTTCCAAATATGGACACAAGCAGTTTACACCGAGCTACAGTATATAATAGCATTCTTAAGACGCTGGTGCTTAAGCACCTTGGTACGCATGCCTCTTTCATGTCAAAGGTACATCATGCCACTTCCAAAATGTAACACACGCACGCAGGCACGCACACGTGTACAGTACACAGTACACACCCTTATACAAAATCATAGTAAACACACCAAAGCCAACCCACCGAAGGTCCTACTCATATGAGAAATGTGAGGATCAAATCCAGTGACCCATCCACCCATCCACCCCCATTGCCCTCCAGCTGTCACTTTGCATGTCTGGGAATAACCAGAGCACTCATTACCCATAATGCCACACTACACGTGCAGCCCTGTGGGCGTCTGTCATGACAGAGTTGTGGGGGGCAGGAGGGTGAGTAATCATTTAATACAGCCATGCCAGAGAGAATTCGAACTAAAATCCCAGTTACATAAGGGGCTTTGGGACCAAGGCAAAGCTTATACCCTGCTAGCTATATGGAGGATGAGATGGCTTTGAATTCAGACATTCATTTAACATCTGTAACCTCTGTAACCATCAGCAGTATCTTGTATTTGTGTCTGATTGTAACAGTAATCATTCCTTGAGTTGTTGTAAGATGTGTTTGTGTGTGACTTGGCAGAGATTACTACAAAAAGTACCACAATTGGCTGCAAACATCTGCGGTCGGACAACACTAGCCAAAAGAGAAAGCCAAGAAAAGCGGTTGTATGATTAGGTTTGAATGAATGGTTATTTTGTGGATGCCAATCCCTGTCTACTTCCCGTTGTAGAATAAGCTGCCACACTGGGACACAGACTCACTCACCAGCACACAGCAGGTCCACGGCCTCCAGTATGAGCTCCTGATGGCCGATCCTGGAAACCCCTAAGTCCTCCAGCTCCTGGTGGGTGATTCGGAGTAGCTGGTCCCCTCCGACCTTCTCCCTCTCAAAGGTTGTAATGTACTGCTGCAGGCAATCATCTAGACCTACGGGAAGAAGATGTTACGGACAGCTTAAGATGATACATTGATTGTTTTGCATATCTATCCTTTGGCTTCGTATTTGTCATTAGGCTGTCTGAGCCTATTAATAATTAAGGGATCAAGCAGTCCACGAAGTGGACTTGATCCCTTCTTGTTTCTGTCTCTTTTTTTCCTTCTCCTTCTTCTTCTGCCAGAAATAGCTGTTCTGGCTGAACCGTGCAGTCGGTTTTCGCGAAAATTGGTAATCTGGTAGAGGGTGATGCCAAACGGTGATGATGCGAAGCCTGTGACCACTGGTCAAATGGTGGCGCTATAGCACTCAACTGAAATTGCAAACTTTAAACACTCATAACTCATGAACTGCTCGACTCTCAGAAATGTAACTTATATTCACTTATGCGTCTGCTTATGTCAAACAACTTTTGTATTCTGACTTTTGACCTCTGACCTTTAGATGAGCCGCAATCTTTAATCATATGTAAAACAGTTAAAATGTCTCTTCTCCTACAATCTTTGATCAAAATGCATAACTATGACCTACATATGAACTTTGAAGCCATACAAACATGAAATGAGTGTGAATTTTGTTTTCAGTGAAAAAAATGATGTTTTTACGAGCCAATGAAAATTGCTTGTTTGTGAAAATTCTTCTATTATCCCTAATCTACACATGCAAAGTAATCTGTTTATGAGATTTTACAGTTTGGTAGAGGGGGATGCCAAATAACACTAAAACCAGTCTTGCTCCAATCGCTCAAATGGGGGCGCTATAGCAATTCTTTGAAACTGAAACATTTGAACAAGCATAACTCAGGCTTCGTTTGGCTTAAAATCATGGGACTTGTTTCTACACGTTCCTTGATTCATGTGGAACACATCTGTAATTTCGACTGGTAAGCTCCACCCCCAGAGTGTCTGCCATTTTAAGCAGTTTGAAAAATGCTCATGCCTGATTTTATGCCTGGATTTTTGATCAATTTGCATGACACCTGCTACATGAGAACTTTGGCCCCATCCGGACAAAACTTCAGAAGCAAATTTGTTTTTATAAGCCAATGAAAGTTGCTCGTTTGTGAAGAGTCTTCTTCTGCTTGTTTCTCTCTGGCAACACTGGAGCAAGTACATTGTGCCAGATTGTGTGAGAGGAATAAGCATGTGGAACTTGTTTCCATTTGTCACTTTGACCACTAAGCTCCACCCTCGGACTGCTGAATTGTGCATATTGTTCATATTGCTTACTGCTTGGTGGCGTGTTGTTGGGTTGTTTCATTGATGACAACAACTAAGCAAATCATTGTGCCTGGATAGCTCAGTCGGTAGGGTGCCTGACTTCGGAACACAAGATTGAGGGTTCAAGTCCCACTGCTGACAATACAAAGTCTGAGTCTCCAAAAACCCTGCTGTGTTTCCACAATCACATGATGTATTTCTTCCATGTTTCTATGGCTTATTTGTGCATATTTAAGGAGCGGTAGTGGCTCAGAGGTAGAGTAACCGGATGGTAACCACAAGGTTGCCGGTTCGATCCGGGCTCCTGCAGAGTTAGTGTCGATGTGTCCCTGTCCCACTGCCATCAGTGTATGAATGTGTGTGTGAATGGGTGAATGTGATGCACAATCTATGTAAAGCGCCTTGGATAAAGGCGCTATATAAATGCACCATTTACCATTTACCAAGCAGTCCATTGAATGTGTGTGTTGTTTCCAGTACATCTTGTGTCTGTTGGGTAGCCTCATTGGTAGAGCGCATGACTTGGAAATGAGAGTTCCTGGGTTCAAATCCCGGCACGGACACCTAGTAATATGAGTCAATCATGCACAATCTCATGTGGTCTTCTACATCTAAGTTCATGGTTCTATGTGTAACCCAGGGTAAAACTCAATGTAATGGTGGTTGTCACCATTCGGCCATGTTGTGTTTTGTCACTATTCGGCCATGTTGTCACTAATGACAGTTCACAGCTCAGTTCACCACTCACTCACAGCTCACCAATCATTTACTCATTCAGCAACTCAGTGGCCTTGTGGTTAGAGTGTCCGCCCTGAGACTGGGAGGCCGGGGTTCGATTCCCGGCCGGGTCATACCAAAGGCTCTAAAAACGGGATCCAATGCCTCCCTGCTTGGCACTCAGCATCAAGGGTTGGAAGACCCTGTGTCATACTAGCGTCATGTCCAGAGGGTGTACTTGTACATCAAGCTGCCTCATGCTACAGAAACAGGAGATAGGCACCTGCCCTATGGGCCTCATGGCTGGGCAAGGCTGTTTGACTGTCACTATTCGGCCATGTTGTCACTAATGACAGTTCATAGCTCAGTTCACCACTCACTCACAGCTCACCAATCATTCACTCAGTCACACCAGATTGTGAGTCAGTCAGGGCAGGAATCAAAAACCTGCCCTGCTCCCATAATTACCTGATGTATTTCTGAAGTTCAGGCTCCCATGTTTCTATGGCTTATTTGTGCGTATTGTTCTTACTCCTTATTGCTGCTTGCTTGATCCCGTTTCATTGCTGCTTGCAGCTATATTTTGTTCTTGTCATTACTGTCCCTTGTTAAGTCATACTGGCAGTCAAAAAACATTTTCTCACTCCACATGGCGAAATCTCTGTATTGTTGGTAAACTGTTGCAGGGCAGATAGTGAAAGGTCTTGTAGATTTGACTGGTAAATATTGGGCACCCTTTAGTCCAGTTGTGTACACTACAGTATCTAGTCAATCAGAATAAGTGTAAACACCTTAACCCTAACCCGTGGGCTATTTGCAAGAGAAGATCCTGAAAGATAAACATATTTGGAAATATTTAGTAAACATTTTCAGAACCCATAATCATGTTGCATTCAGCCTAGGTTTCCCATAATATAGAAACGTGCATCTCCATATTTCATTTTTGTTTGTTCTTTGTTGTGCTAAAGCAGTGACAAGCACTCAACATGTCACAAGCACAGTTTTACAATTCTGCAAACATTTAAATGACAGGCACATATGTGGCTATCTTGGCAATCCATTACCTTTTAAACCATATTTTACTAGCCTGTGCACTTCATTAATCGCCAGTACATTTCTATAATGGGCGTGGCTAGCAATTCAGTGTAATGTTCAGCTAATATTTTAAAGGTAGGGGAAGTGATTTCACTTTTGTCAGATATCACCCACAATTTTTTTTTTCTGTTAAAATGCTCTATTATAAGGTGTGGAAACCATATATGGAGTTTCCCCCTCCCCCACGTTAGCAGAGGAGCTAATAAAAGTTCCCCAGGTGGTGGCGAATTCTCCTCCAATCAGGATCGAGCAGCAGGTTCACATAGTGTAGCTACTGTTGACGCCCCTAGTGCAATAGGCTGGTACTACACCATGAATTTCAAATCACTTACCCTACCTTTAATATCTTGAAAAACATTTTAAAATATTTGAAGTTGACAATCTACATTGCCACATTGTGAGCTTGTACATTGTTTTTTGAATTAATAAAAAAGAAAAATCATAAATGTATTCAAATAAATTAAAAATTAGAAGAAGTACAAGCTTGTATCGCTGCATGAAGTAACACACTGTGAGCTTGATCATCTGCTATTTTTAGAACCATTGTTTCTAAACCACTGTTTTACCAATGTTCTAGTTTTCAGTCCCTATCTAACCCTATCTAATAATTCAGGGGTGGATCAATGCTTGCTCCACACTACGAACATTACTGTCTTGCACAAGATGTTCTATGTGAGCAAGCTTGTTTAGCTGACCTCTCTAACCCTGGTAAACCCTCTGGTTCCCATTGTCGTGAATGCACACAAACACACAACCACAGTGACACTCAGACAGTTCAGAGTGTGCCCACAGAATGCTCAATGGCCACTGGTGTAGTAAAGAACATTACAGACAGCCGTCTTAAATTGATATTGATGGCATAAGAATTAATAAAAACAGTAACTATACTTCCTCAATTATTCATTTCCACATTGGAATAAACGCTTAATTTATCATTGTACAGTACACTAAGCTCCACTCCATTGCAGTACCATACTTGTATTTGATTGTTTTTGTTTTGTTTTTTTCTGGGAAGCTAAATACACATCTTGTTCATTTTAATATGTTAATCCAAATCTGTGCTAATTATGTGTGTTAGTGAGTGAGATTAAGGAATACAAATAAAACATCACACTGCTTTATACTGTGACGCAAAATGAAAATACAACAATTTACTTGTAAAATGACATGTGAATGCTTTAAACTTGGTTCTTTCCTTCTTAACTAAAACCAACAACAAAGTATAATTATAATGCATAGTCAATAAGAATATAATCAAAACTAAGTATCCACAGTTTTAAATAATAATAATAATAATAATAGTAGTACTGATAGCAACTATGGACTACTTCCTACTCCTACTCATGGACTAGTCCATCACCCCTGGATATACATACCATACACTGTCTACAGTGTGGAAAAATGAAACCATACTCTTTCAAGTTAATCTCTTTCTATTTCTCTCTCATCCACCACTCCTTGATCATCACCCCTCTTTCATGGCTCTGCAAAGACAAACCATGCAGGTTTCCCCACATACATTCAATTCAATCTCATTGTATAATTGGGCCTAAACCTAATCAAGCTTTCAGCTCAAGTTTAGCTGGCAGGGAAAGATGGAGAGGAAACACGGGGAGTTTCATGGCTTTGCATAGCATTTAAAGGCTTAACTAATCAGCCTCTTACTAAGTTATTGAGACTCATTATGTCAGTGAAGAATTTCCCATGTTACCATGGAAACCATGAAGTAGGGTCTTGGCAGGGTGTCCCTGACCACAGGATAAAATAAACAAATAAGTAAAGAGAACTGATGATACCTCCACTCACCCAAAGAAGAACAATTGTCATGTTTTAAAGAGATGGTCAAATGAGAAAGGAATAGCAAAGAAAGAGGAACACAGTGAATAATTGGACAGAGGAAAGTTTTTTACAATACCACTTTGTGCCATATCATATCACATTTATAAGATTGCACATTACATATAGTTGCTGTTAATTTCATTTTGTTTTTCGCCTGTAAACTGTGCCCATATAGCTACTTTGTCATATGATTGTGTTGTGAAAAGTAAGTGACAAAAGCAGATCTACATGGCTACAAACGGATTGTATTGTGCAACACAAGCTTGTAGGTCTGCTAGTTGTGCTGTCTTCTATTTTTTAATTGTTGATGTTGAGACTGCCAGTGAAAGTTGTCTCTATGGAGGTTTTTATAAATATCGAACCAATCTATTAACATGTAATAAGTATTAACAAGAACTTGTGACTAAATAATAACTATATTGGATCCATGGGATTATCTAAGGTATATTAATGACATAGTAACATGTTGAAAACAGGTGGAATTCTCCCTGAATGAACACAATCATCACTCAAGATATGAATCTCAGTTTGCAGTGTTAGCTGTTAGGATTATTAATGGTCACAGAACACCAGCAGGGCGATGAGAGGAATTGTGGGAAGGTCACATGGGTGCCCCTGTTTGGCCCTCCAGTGACACCAAGGGGCATATGCTAATAAAGAAACTTCTGAATGCTAATGACCAGTCCCTAGAAACTATAAGAATGGAAAGGGTCACTGTAAACCAAATCCACCGCTTCTTCTCTAGTCCCTAAACGCCTATCTAACCTTCACTTTAAATTACCATTACTGGACTCTGTATGCAAGAATTGTCTCCGCTCCACTTGTCACATGTGGGCCAGTGAAGACCCCCCCCCCCTCATAACCACACTCTCTAAGGGCCGGATCTAGGCATGGGCATGGGGGGTCAATGCCCCCCTAAATGCCCTGACTGCCCCCCAAACATGATGGCATGCAAAACAACCTAAATTTCAAAGATATTTCAAATTAAAGTGCTTATATTTAAAATGAGTTGAAACACTACTACTGCTACTAACTGCAAATGTGGCACAACCAACACCAGTTTCATCATTCAAAACAGAAAAGTCAGACCTTTAGCTTTATGCATGCTGCGTGCCTGTAATTGCAACTTCAACAGCAACTGATGTTATTATTGATGCTTAGTTGCCCATAAGTCTTGTAACCGAAAATGGT